>JAFMOC010000310.1:147500-500000 GCA_019802505.1 Corydoras sp. C115 | reverse complement strand
AAGTGGCCCTAATGTTTCAGCATTACAACAGGAACAGCCACGTTGAGCAAATCTAGAGCCACCTATATGTGAGCCACGTGTGACACACATCCTGCAGGACCAGATGTTTCCACCCTGTCAATGACCCACATATGGAGCATTTTACCCGATTGGTACCAGAACCAGCATCAGAACCGGCACCAGAACCGGCACCAACACCTCCCTCACCCTGATCAGTGTGAATGGATTTGATATAAAATAAATAAAGGGTGCTGGTTGGTTCCTCTGATCGTGAGAACTCAATCTCATGACTAAAGAAACAAACCTAACAAATTGGGTTTTTTTAGGTCGTTTTACACAACGTTTCAGACATTTGCCTTTTCGTTTCCACGGAATTGTTTTAGTTCATGCAAATTCTGCATCGACTGCTTTCAACTTTAAATTCCCACAGAGAAGCTGAAATGTCTACTGAATCCATCCATTATCTTCAGCTTTATCCTCAACTAGGGTCGTGGGGAGGGGGGTTCCCCATGCCCATCCAGGGGAGAACGTTTCGGGCACCGATCAGATACACCCAGGACAGGACGCCTATCTATCACTGGGCACACACACTAGGTAAGGGCAATTTAGAGCATTCAATTTACCCTAAATCCATGTTTTTGGACTGTGGGATGAAACCGGAGAGCCTGGATGAAACCCACGTAGACACGGGGAGAACATGGAAACTCCTCCCAGATCGGGATTCATACAAGGATTTTACTATATAATATCATTTAGTACATTTTTTTTGTAGGTTAGCATGTTCTCCTCTCAACGCTGGCGATTTCCAGTTTGAATCCCGATCTGGGAGAACCCAGAGGAAACCTACGCGGACACGGGGAGACCATGCAAACTCCACCCAGATTGGGATTCGAACCGGGAATCTCTAGCGCTGAGAGGAGAACATGCCAACCACCAAGCCACCGTCACCAAGGCGTGTCCCAGTGTTTCATTCATAAACTATTAGCTGTAAAACTTATAGAGTGTATAAATCAAACACAGTTTGTATACTTTGGGATTGTGCGCACGCACACACACACACAGACCAAACCTCCCACACGGCTTAAATAATACACCTTGTGAAACGGACTTTATGCAGATAGGCTGTAAGCCTCGGAGTGGGCAGACGATCCGCTGGCAGGAACCCCTTGGCTCGGTTCCCCCGACATGAAGCCAGCGCCGGTCTGGAAGCGTCCCATTCTGTTCCACAATAAACAAACTACATTTTGGCCGACGGAAACGCTAAATCTGAAGTTGTGGGTTGAAAGCGAGTAGCCGTGGCCCCGGGGGTTGGTGGTGGTGGTGCGGTAATCACACAATGGAGAACATTGTGGAGGGAAAATTATTTAAGGTAATCATGCAGGAAGCTGCAGAATCCAAATGACGTTCCTGAAACCGACTCTGACCCACATCGCTACGTTGCCACGGTTACGGACGGTAACGCAAGAGACCGACATATGGATTAATTAAGAGCACGTGTCAAAGAAGCCACTCTGCAATCACAACTAATATAATAATAACAACAACAACAATAATAATAATAATAATATTAAGGATGATAGTAACAATAACAATTATAATAATACTGTTAATAATGACAAAAATAATACTAATAATAATACTAATAATGTTAATGATGATCATAATAATAACAATAATAATATTAAGGATGACGATACTACTTCTACTACTACTAATAATAATAATAATAATAACAACAATACAAATAATAGGCGGCACTGTGACTTAGTGGTTAGTACGTTCGCCTCTCAGCGCTAGGGATTCCCGGTTCGAATCCCCATCTGGGTGGAGTTTCCATGTTCTCCCCGTGTCTGCGTGGGTTTCCTCCGGGTTCTCCGGTTTCCTCCCACAGTCCAAAAACATGGATCAAGTCAATTGCATTCTCAAAAATTGCCCCATATAGACTGTGTTTGTGTGAGTGAGTGTGTGCCCAGCGATGGATTGGCGCCCTGTCCTGGGTCCGATATGTTCTCCCCTGGATGGGCATGGGGAACCCCACCGCGACCCTAATAGAGGATAAAGCGGGAGATAATGAATGAATGAATGAACAATACAAATAATAATGATGATGATAATAATAATAATAATAATAATAATGACAATGATGATGGTGACAATAACAATAAAAATTATACTACTACTACTACTACTACTACTACTACTAATAATAATAATAATAATAATAATAATAATAATAATAATAATGACAATAATAATAATAATAATAGTAATGGGATAGCACGATGGCTTAGTGCATGTTCTCCTCTCAGCGCTAGGGATTTCCGTTCGAATCCCAATCTGGGTGGAGTTTCCATGTTCTCCCCGTGTCCGCGTGGGTTTCCTCCAGGTTCTCCAGGCTTCCTCCCAGAGTCCAAAAACATGGATCAAGGGCAATTGAGTTCTCCAAATTGCCCCATATAGAGTGTGTGTGTGAGTGAGTGTGTGTCCAGTGATAGATTGGCGCCCTGTTCTGGGTGTATCTGCCAAGCACCTAAAACATTCTCCCCTGGATGGGCATGGAGAACACTAAAGCTGAACATTTGAGACGTAAACCTCTTCAGTAAAGGTCTTAAAGCATGAGATCAGAACGGTTTAAAAAGCAGGTGAAAAAACGCTCGTCTTCGGCCAAAAAGATTTAAAAAGCTTTTTGCACTCAGAGAAATCTGGGCCATCAGCCAGAACATGTTCCAAGTCTCAGATCTCCTTCTTTGGTCTCGTATTGAGATCAGCGGAATACATATCGTACATAAAACAATCCACACCGCCCTCGCGGGGACTACAGACAGGAAGAATGTTTCGGTCGCAGGGCGCAGGACAGAACGTCAAACCATGACTGACACACACATACTATATGGGGCAATTTAGAGTAGTCAGTTCACCTTAAATCCATGTTTTTGGACTGTGAGAGGACATCGGAGAACCCAGAGCAACATGGAAATTCCACCCAGATTGGGATTAGAACTTGGTACATCCAGGACAGGGCTCAGATCTATCACAGGGTGCACACACACACACACACACACACACACACACACACACACAATATGGGGCAATTTAGCACAATCAGTTTACCTTAAATCCATGTTTTTGGACTGTGGGAGGACATTGGAGAACCTGGAGGAAACCCAGGTGGACATGGAGAGAACACCCAGATTGGGATTCATACCTGGTACATCCAGGACAGGGTACAGATCTATCACTGGGTGTGCGCGCACGCACACACACACACACACACACACACACACACACACACACACACACACACACACACACACAAGCACAATATGGGGCAATTTAGCGTAATCAGTTCACCTTAAATCAGTGCTTCTCAAATAGTGGGGCGCGCCCCCCTGGGGGGCGCAGTGCGGTGCCTGGGGGGGGGCGCATAACAAGAAATCACAGAGCAAGTGATATTAAGTGTACTGAACAAACCCTCAAGAGACAACATGGAGAAATATTTAACAGGAATTACGGAGAGAGACGAAGATAACGAGAGAAACAAAAGTAAACCGAAAGTTAAAACGAGGAAAGTGTATGTAGCGCTTGGTTTCACGGTAACTAAAGGTGGGAGATGAAGAAAGACCGGCGTGTCTTCTGTGTCTTTAAATGTTGGCAGCGGACAGCGTGAAATAAATGAAGGCGTCACTTAAAGATATTACACCCCGATCACACTGATAACCGCTTGAGTTTTTAATCGAAAACGTGACGCGTACAGCAAGCAATTATAACGCTTTATGAAAGCTACTGCAGAAAAGCTGTGCGCTGCAGAACGGGCACGTTGTAGACATTAGTTCTGATTTCCTTATTTTGATATAAAAAAAAAAAAAAAAAAAAAACAGCACAAATTGTTGTATTCATTTTTGTTTTGCAGGTTAAAGTGTTAATACATGGTGCTCCTGAATTAATGTTGCTGATGAATTTGAATTTATTATTATTTATTGATTTTATTTAATTTCATTTTTCAGTATCACATGCCAGTCAGTTCAAAAATATTTCTAGTTTAAATAAGGATTTCATTCGTTTCTGTTACAAATTAAAAAACAATATTAATAAACTTATTTTTTGTTCTAAGTTGATCTATATTTCTTTCTTTTTTTTTTTTTTTTTATTGTTAATAAGGAGACATTGTTATAAAAGAGGGGTACTTATAACAAATTTATAGACAAATCATACTACAGTGGGCGTGTAAAAATACTTTTTCATCCCATTTTGTCATGTACGGGGGGGGGGGGGTGAGTGTGTGTGTGTGTGTGTGTTGGGGGGGGGGGGGGGGGGGGGGGGGCGCAAGAAGTTTTCTTCTTCCTAGGGGGGCTTAACAGAAAATAATTGAGAATCACTGCCTTAAATCCATATTTTTTGGACTGAGGGAGGACATCGGAGAACCAAGAGCAACATGGAAACTCCACCCAGATTGGGATTTGAACCTGGTACATCCAGGATAGGACTCAGATCTACCACTGGGTGCACACACACACACACACACAATATGGGGCAATTAACGCAATCACTTCACCTTAAATCCATGTTTTGGGACTGTGGGAGGACATCTGAGAACCCAGAGGAACATGGAAACTCCACCCAGACCCAGACCCACGCACACAATATGGGGCAATTTAGCACAATCAGTTCACCTTAAATCCATGTTTTTTGGACTGTGGGTGTACATCAGTGAACCCGAAGGAAAATCATGCAGACCCAGGAAGAACATGGAACGCCCACACACCTGGGATCCCCAGCGCTGAGAGGGGGAGGTGCCAACCACGACGCCCCCATGCCGACTCATCTCTAAGTCGCTACACAGATCGTCCGCCAAATGATGCAATGAGTTCTAAAGCAGAACACTCACAGAACATGCTTGAACCCTCATCCAAATGGCAATCTTCAGATCTTCAGTCTGCAGAACCCATGCAGTTCTGCTGAAGCTGCGCTGAGAGATGGATATCGATCCCTGGAGCTACCTGGGGGGCAATAACTGGTCTGAACCTCTTCAGGTCTTTATGGCTCAGATCGATCATATGACTTAGCGGTCTGAACGGCGGCCTTCGTTTTTTAGACACATAGTGACACGCAAAAGCCATCGACCAATCTGCTTAATCCTTCATGGGTTCATTTTGGGCATAACGTACACCAAACCAATCAGCGCGTTACTCCCCATTCCCTTTAAGAGCCAGGTGGCGCTCTGACTTTGGCGGGTTGCTATTTCAGCGGCGCAGCTACCTGGACTTAATGCGCTGCTCCATGAGGTTCTTCATTGGACTGTGAATGGAGAACCCACAGTATAGTGAAGACCAAGGGTTCTTCTTTTTGTGTTTCGCCATTTTTCCTCTGAACATCACAGATTTCAAGACAAGGATAACCGGCAAAGAAATGGTGGTTCCCATGGAAACGAGAATGCTGCATGTGTCTGATGTGTGCCTCTATCTGTTTCAATTTTTTTTTTTTTTTAAGAATAAAGACAAGTATAAAATCTGATGACCTTTATCCATCCATTCATTATCTTCCGGGGGGGGGGGGGGGGTACTGGGCAGAACAGGGCGCCAATATATTGCTGGGCACACACTCACTCACACAGACATACTCTATATAGGGCAATTAGGGCATTTATCCATCCATCCATTATCTTCCTTTATCCTGTACTAGGGTAGCCCGGGGGGGGGGGGGGGTGTTTGGGAGAACCTTTCGGGCCCTGGGCAGAAACTCCCAGGACAGGGCGCCAATCTATCGCTGGACACACACTCACTAACACAGACACACTCTATATGGGGCAATTTGGAGAACTCAATTGACCTTGAGGCATGTTTTTGGACTGTGGGAGGAAACCAGAAGGGCATGGGTAACCCCCTCACCTCACCCCTACGACCCTTCTAGAGGATCAAACGGAAGATAATGGATGGATGGATGAAACATGCCTTTAAATCATGGATATAAAGCCTGTAGCCATGCATACCGGACAACTAGAGTCCAACAGTTTTAGGAATTCTCCAAATTGCCCCATATAGAGTGTGTATGTGTGAGTGAGTGTGTCCAGTGATAAATTGCCGTCCTGTCCTGGGTGTATCTGCCCCCCATGCCAATCCCCGGGAGAACGTTTCGGGCGCTGGGCAGATACACCCAGGACAGGACGCCAATTTATCACTGGACACACGCACTCACACACACACACGCACACACACACACACACACACACACACACACACACACACACACACTATATGGGGCAATTTGGAAAATTCTATTGACTTGATCCATGTTTTTGGACTGTGGGAGGAAACCGGAGAACCCGGAGGAAACCCACGCGGACACGGGGAGAACACGGAAACTCCACCCCAATTGGGATTCGAACCTGGATCTCAAGCACTGAGAGGAGAACATGCTAAATTGAATTTCCTGGATCGTTCTAAGTAGGAGAACTTGCACAATCAGTGGCTGACTGAATACTAAAGCTTTTCCAGAGGAGCGGAAGCTGTTCTAGCAGCGGGGGGAGGGGGGTGGCACGTGTGGGTGTTCAGGCGGTGGATGGTTTTCAGTTTGAACGACATCCAGTGAGCAAACCGATGGAGGGGGAGAACCGGGAGAGCTGCAGAAGTCATTTAGGGACCTGAGGCTGGGACAGCTGGGAGGATCACAGAACTGTTCTATGATCTAATTCAGTCAGATTAGAAATGGATACGAGTTAGACCAGTAGATCTGATTCCTGTTTGGAATGACGGAACGAGGTGCTTTCACAAGGGGTTCCTCTGGGGTTCCTCTAGCACAGGGGTGCCCAATACGTCGATCGCGCAGGGGTGTCAATTAGATCGTGATGGAGGTTTGAATAAAAATAAACGTGTCAGCCCTTTTTTGCAGCAGAGTATCGGAAGCACTTATACACCCCCACCCCCGTCTCTCTCGCTGTTCCCAAAACCGGCAAGTGGCAACGCCTCCGTGCCTAAATCCGAAGCACTGCCTCACGAATCATCTACATTAGATAGTTTCTGTTTGTGTTTTTGCACTTTATTTGACTGACAAGACGAGTGAAGGACTTCAGTTCAAAAGAACTAAAATACCACTTTCATTTAGAGTGAATATTTTTTACAACATCAAACTCAAAATGCCTTTGCTTGATTTGCCAAATAGCCATTTCACTTCAAAAGAAGTTCCATCCATCCATCCATTATCTTCGGCTTTATCCTCTACTAGGGTCGTGGGTGAATGGGGGGTTGGGTTCCCCTTGCCCATCCAAGGGGAGAACGTTTCGGGCGCTGGGCAGATACACCCAGGACAGGGTACCAATCTATCACTGGGCACACACTCACTCATACAGACACACTCTATATGGGGCAATTTGGAGAATTTTATTGACTTGATCCATGTTTTTGGACTGTGGGAGGAAACCAGAAACCCACGTGGAGAACATGGGAACTCCACCCAGATGGGGATTCGAACCGGTAATACCCAGCACTGAGAGGAGAACATGCCAACTACTACAGCAGAACTAATGGCAGATGTGTCCATACCATCCTAACATCCTCAGCTCCACCCCCTCACCCCCCTCACCTCCATCACCTCCTCCCGGAACCGGTGTCCGAGTTTCCACACCGCTGCCACAAACAGGTTTTCCAGGCAGCTCTCTCTCTGTCTCTCTCTCTCTCTCTATCACACTCTCACTCTCTCTTTTTCCTCTCTCGCTCACTCTCTCTTTTCCCTCTTGCACACTTTCTCCCTCTGTTTCGCTCTCTCTCTCGCCCTCTTTTTTCCCCTTCTCTCTCCCTCCCTCTCCATCACACTCTCACTCTCTAACTCTCTATCACCCTCTTTCTCTCTCCCTCTCTCTTCCCTCTCGCTCACTTTCTCTCTCCCTCTCTCTCTCTTCCCTCTCGCTCAGTTTCACTCTCCCTCTCTCTCTCTTCCCTCTCAATCACTTTCTCTCTCCCCCGCTCTCTCTCTCTTCCCACTCGCTCACTTTCTCCCTCCCTCTCTCTCTCTTTCCACTTGCTCACTTTCTCCTTCTATTTCTTCCCTCTTTATCACACAATCTCCCTCTCTCTTCCCTCTCGCTCACTTTCTCCCTCTCCCTTTCCCTCTCGCTCATTCGCTCTCTTCCTCTCTTTTCCCCTCTCTCTCACTCTTTCTCTATCACAATTTCATTATCTCCACCCCTCTCGATTTATCACACTCTCTCTCTCCTTCCCTCTCTCTTTTTCTGCATATTCCTTTTCTCTCTCTCTCTCTCTTTCCACCCCCCCTCTCTCTCTCTCTTTCCACCCCTCTCTCTCTCTCTCTCTCTCTATCTCTCTTTCCACCCCCCCCCCTCTCTCTCTGGACCTCCTCCAGTCTGGCCTCTCTTATCCAGCTGCTCTTAATTATCCTTCATTAGTTGGATCCAGCTCAGACTCTGTTTCTTTGTCCGCTCTCTCTCGCTCTCTCACTCGCTCTCTCGCTCGCTCTCCTCGTCAGTTGATTTTTCTTAATCGCCTCCTTCGTTTTCTTTACAAAATCCGTCTTTATTTTTTGGGAAACTGAACTTTTGCTCAATGATTCTGTGATCTGTAATGCACTCTCTTTAAACCTCTCTCTCTCTCTCGCTCATCTTTCATCTTAACGTCTATCATTCTCATCTCTCTCTCTTTCTCTCTCTCTCTCTCTCTCTCTATACATTCCCCTTCTTTTAACGTTCTCCTTCTCTCTTAACGCTGGATTAGTAACTTTCTAATTAAATCTGAGACCATGAGCAAAACTTTTTTGCACTGGAGTTTTTTATTCATTATTTAAAGGTTATTTTACACTTTTATCTGTAATAAAACTGAATGTATTTAAATCTGTTTGTCTGATTTTATTTTATCCCCTCTTATATTGTGTCCCTTTAACTTCTGTAAGGTGTCCTTGAGTGCCCTGAAAGGCGCCATTTATAAATAAAATGCATTATTATTATTATTATTATTTTATCTCAAAACGCAGAAGAAAAAGGACAATCCGTTCAGACATTCATACACGAGTCCAGATCAGGACATATTCTGGCCCCGGGGCCAAGTCCAACAGTTTAAGGAAGGTCAGTTGGAACACAATAATATCCATCCATCCATTATCTTCCTCTCAACTAGGGTCGCGGGGATCGTTCTCCATGCCCATCCAGGGGAGAACATTCCAGGCGCTGGGCAGATACAGCCAGGACAAGACGCCAATCTATCAACTGGACACACACTCACTCACACAGTCACAGTCTATATGGGGCAATTTGAGGCATTAAATTTACCTTGATCCATGTTTTTTGGACTGTGGGAGGAAAGCGGAGAACCTTGAGGAAACCAGGGGGGAAAAGGGGAGAACATGCAAACTCCACCCAGATTGGGATTCAAACCTGGAATTCCAAGCACTGAGAGGAGAACATGCTAAACCACTAAGCCACCCCACAAATAACATCTATCCATCAGTCATCTTCTGAGGGGAGGGGGGTTCCCCATGCCCATCCAGAGGAGAACGTTTCAGGCGCTGGGCAGATACACCCAGGACAGGACACCAAACTATCACTGGACACACACTCACTCACACAGACACACTCTAGATGGGGCCATTTGGAGCAGCCAATTTACCGTTAATCCATGTTTTTGGACTGTGGCATGAAACCAGAGAACCTGGAGAACACCCACACGGATACAAGGAGAACATGAAAACTCAAAATGGGATTCGAACTCCAAACCTTCAACCTTCAGCTCAAATCTCTAACCACTAAGATATAACCCACATACACCCCAGATCTAGAACCAATCCTTAGATGCCCATCCAGGGGAGAACATTTCGGGCGCTGGGCATATACACCAATCCATCACTGGGCACACACTCACTCCCTCAGACACAGACACTACATAGGGGCAATTTAGAGCAGCCAATTTACCTTCAGTCCATGTTTTTGGACTGTGGCAGGAAACCAGAGAACCTGGAGAACACCCACACGGATACGAGGAGAACATGGAAACTCCATCCAGATTGGGATTGGAACCTGAATCCCAATCACTGAATTCAATCAGCTTGGTATTCCCCCCCCGGTCCCAATTTCATGTTCTATTGTCCCTTCTTCGCCGTCCTCCTGACTCTGGTCTGGTTCTCCGTTCTGCACAGCGGAACCGACCTACGGAGATGCTGGTCGTTGACATCAAGCTGCTTCTGGCAGTCCAAACGACCAAAGCCTTCCTCTTTCCAGATGGATCTCAGCAAACGCTACACGGGCGGTTCCGCGACGTCAGCCGGAGAATATGTTCTCATACGTTGCCATATCAAAAACCTCATGACAGGCCTGCAACTTCATCTCTCGCTCCCAATTACGGACGGTGCCCTCGAGAGTCCTGGCGCTGGACTAACACGGTCGACCTTTAGCTCTATGAATAATTGAGACCACACCTTTTCACATATGCAGTGCTTGGGTTCGTTATGCAGGTTCCGTTGAGAACGTCATGGGTTTTTGTTCTATGAGACACTGATGAGACGGGTATGAGACATTTCAATCGTTAAATATGGGTCATGTGATCACCACACAATCTGTACATGGCTGTCCTACACTGTTGATGCTCAAGGAGGATGAGGCCCCCACTGAGCCTCGGTCCTCACAAGGTTTCTTCCTTAAGATATCAACATAACAGGGAGTTTTGTCTTGCCACTGTCTCTTTATCTTGCTCTTTGGGGGTTTAAAGATTTACAACTCTGTAACACTGCTCTGTGACATTTGTGACAAATCAATATTGGCTGTAAAAGTGGGTGTGGCTGTTCTGTGGTGTTGTCTCTGACCACTAAGATACAACCCACATTCCCAGATCTAGAACCGATCCCTACATACCCATCCAGTGGAGAATGTTTTGGGCACTGGGCAGATACACCAATCTATTGCAGGGCACACACACTACATAGGGGCAATTTAGAGCTAATTTACCTTCATTCCATGTTTTCGGACTGTGGCAGGAAACCTGAGAACCCGGAGAACTCCCACATGGATACGAAGAGACCATGGAAACTCCACCCAAAATGGGATTCCAATCAGGATCCCCAGTAGGTTTGAACCCCAAACCTTCAACTCAAACCTCTAACCACTAAGATATAACCCACAAACACTGCAGATCTGGAACTGTGTCCTACATATGATCCACATGTGGTCCACCAGTAACTAATTTCCCACAGCCCACATGTTCCAAAACACATCTTGTTCTTCATCATCATCATCATCACCCAAGGGTCTTGCCCAAGGGCCATTCAGCCATAGTACTTGGTGAGCGTGGGAATCGAACTGGGGACTTTCAGATCGCAAGGATGGTTTCTTAATCACACAACAGTAAGCGCCATGAACCAACGCAAAGACGGAAGACGGAAGCCGGGAAGTATCGTTCCCAATACTAAAATCGAGTATTGGGAACGATAAGAAGAATTAATTAAAACCTTTTAAAAAATTAAACAAATTAGAGGAACATGGCGGGTAAACAGTGACGTAGGTGGCAGTTGGGACACATTGTGACAGAAATAATAAGTTGAAGTTCAAGTAATTTATTTCTATAGTGTTTTTTACAATCGTACATCGTCACAAAGCAGCTTTACAGAGTTATGAGCGTTTAAACCCCCAAAGAACAAGACGAAGAGACAGCGGCAAGACAAAACTCCCTCCCTGTTATGTTGATATCTTAAGGAAGAAACCTTGTGAGGACCGAGGCTCAGTGGAGACTCATCCTCCTTGAGCATCAACAGTAGGACAGCCATGTACAGACTGTGTGGTGATCATATGACCCGCATTTAACAATCAAAAACTATATAAGTCCATTGAGGGCGTCCTGCAGGACCGCGGGTCCAATAGAAATCCAGGTTCTATCAGTAATCGTCAAAGCTGCAGTGCTTCAGCAGAACCATGATGAAGAGCTGACCACACCTCCAGGAAATGAGGCAACACCTCAAAAGTTCAGGTCATTTATTTATAGAGCGTTTTTGACAATCGTACATCGTCAAAAGCAGCTTTACAGAGTTATAAACCTTTAAACCCCCAAAGAGCAAGACGAGTAGACAGCAGCAAAACTCCCTGTTATGTTGATATTTTAAGGAAGAAACCTTGTGAAGACCGAGGCTCAGTGGGGGACTCGTCCTTCTTGAGTGGGGGGGCAGCATCAACAGTGTAGGACAGCCATGTACAGATTGTGTGGTTATCATGTGACCCGTATTTAACAATTAAAAACTCTATAAGTCCATTGAGCCGGTCCAATAGAAATCCAGGTTCTATCAGTAATTCTGTCTAAACTGTATTCTCCAAACCCTCTAGCTGTTAGCATTAGCAACTACACACATGAATTTGCTGAATCAGTACATCAACACTGACAGTATGAATTTTATAAATAATATGGTTTTCATAAATAATCTGTTTATATAACTGGGTCTTGCAGTGTTTGGTGTGTTTGGTCCTCACTTTTGTTGGGAACTTGTGGGTCTTCAGTCAAAGGGCCTGATCTGGGGACCTGGGTGACTTAAATAAGTGCCTGATTGAAAGTGAATCTTCGGGGGGGGGGGGTTCCATTTGGAGGGCAAATTTAAAACCTGCTGTTAAATAAGGTTTATGAATCTATAAAATGGGTGTAGAATGTAATTATAACATTAACTATGTCATTATATGTACATATATATATATATATATATATATATATATATATATATATATATATATATATATATATAATGTGTGTGTGTTTATATAATATTTTGCATTGAATCAGTTTTTTTGGGGGTTCATTTTTGTTTACTGTTTGGACTCGCACAGAAAAGGACGGTCGTCCTCTTCCGTCCAGCCGTCTGACTTTCCGTCCGTCCTCCTCTGTCCGTGACTTCTTCCGTCCGTCGTCTTCCAACCTCCTCCATCCGTCCTCTTCTGTCTGTCTGTCATCTTCCGTCATCTTCCTTCCGTCCGTCCACCTGACTTCTTCTGTCTGTCCTCTTCTGTCCGTCCGTCCGTCTGACTTCTTCCTCCCGTCGTTTTCCGTCCGTCCTCATCTGTCCGTGACTTCTTCCGTCCATCGTCTTCCATCCTCGTTTGTCCGTCCTCTTCTATCTGTCTGCCGTCTTCCACAATTTTCTGTCCGTCCGTCCATCTGACTTCTTCCGTCCATCCTCTTATGACAGTCATCTTCCGTCCATCCGTCCATCTGACTTCTTCCTTCTCTCCTCTTCCGTCTGTCCTCTTCCATCCATCCTCTTCCTTTTGCTTTATCCACTACTTTTGCTTTATCCACTACTAGGGTCGGGGGGGGCTTCTCCATGCCCATCCAGGGGAGAACATTTGGGGCGCTGGGCAGATACACCCAGGACAGGAAGTCAATCTATCACTGGACACACACTCACTCACACAGACACACTCTATATGGGGCAATTTGGAGAATACAATTGACCTTGATCCATGTTTTTGGACTGTGGGAGGAAACCAGAGAACCCGGAGGAAACCCACGGGGACACGGGGAGAACATGGGAACTCCACCCAGATTGGGAATCCAACCGGGAATCCCCAGCGCTGAGAGGAGAACATGCCAACCACTAAGCCACCTCAGGAACTCAGATGAATACGAGCCCGGGTTCTAATAAGAGTACCAAGCTGATTTAAACAGACAGGTACATTTAACCTAAAAGCGGAACATGGTTCTGCACTCAGCGCTGAAATTTTCTCTGTTCCGGATTAAACTCAGGTTTGTGTTCCGTTGCAGAAACATGACGTCCCAACAACTCTTGTTTCCTGTTTTCCATCGTTCGGTCTCTGAAGAACGTTCTAACAGAGGACTCAGTTTTAAAACCTCACGGTTCCACCAGAGCAAGACGACGGAGAGTCGATGCTGAAATAGAAAACTGGGATAGGTCACAAAACTGTAACAACCATGGGATGGACCCAGTCTTCACTGCACAGGCCAAATGTTCTATCTGGTTTGTATATGTGTGTGACGTGTTGTACGGTCCTGGTACCCGGTTCTACGGTTTCTTCCCACAGGCCAAAAACATGGATCAAGGTCAAGGACGGAGTGACGGAAGACGACGGATGGAAGAGGACGGACAGACTGACGGACAGAGAGATGGATGGAAGATGACGGACATAAAACCCCCCAACACGAACTTAGTAGTGGACAAAACGGAAGAGTACGGATGTAAGAACCCCCGGTTGTTACAAAACTGTAACAACCATGGGATGGACCCAGTCTTCACTGCACAGGCCAAATGTTCTATCTGGTTTGTATATGTGTGTGACGTGTTGTACGGTCCTGGTACCCGGTTCTACGGTTTCTTCCCACAGGCCAAAAACATGGATCAAGGTCAAGGACGGAGTGACGGAAGACGACGGATGGAAGAGGACGGACAGACTGACGGACAGAGAGATGGATGGAAGACGACGGACATAAAACCCCCCAACACGAACTTAGTAGTGGACAAAACGGAAGGGTACGGATGTAAGAACCCCCGGGACCCTAGTACAGATTACCATAGTACCCTAGTTCAAGATTCAAGAAGATTTTATTATCATGAATATCACACCTGGTACCATGAGAGAAAAACAAAATTATGGGTCACGGCCCCCGATCACCCCGTTCTGCTAAAGTTAGAATTTAAATGTAAATTTTAAAGAAGAAAATGAGATAAAAAACAGTATAAAGATATGTGTAATATACTAGAATATACAACTACAACTATAAATATAGACTACTTAACTATAAAATAACTATAAATAAACTATATAATTAACTATAAAACAACTATAAAACATAAAAACATATATATATATATATATATATATATATATATATATATATATATATATATATATGTCACGAGCACCTGCTGCACCTGTCCCTCGTTGTCGGTCCTCATTGTCTCACTTGGGTGATTGGTTGGGTTTGTCACATGTTTAGTTAGTTTTCTATTTAATCTGTTTTATCCCTGTAGATTGCGCACGTCTTTATTTTGTGGTTCCTATACCCTATGTCATGTTGTTCGTTTGTTCCCCATTTTTGTTGGTGTCCCTACACCAGTTTTTATTAAATTTACCTTTTGGATTTTATCCCGGTGTCTTGGACACCTTCTCCGCGTGGGTCGTGTACCGTGGGGGCGTTCGCCGGGGACCGACGCACGTAATTTTCCCCGCGTGGTCGGTACCCGGGAGCGCTCACTAGGCGCGAGCGGCTGAACGCAGCTCTATCCCCGCGTTAGCCGCCCCCCCTTCCGGGTCAGAACGGACGATTTTTGACAGAAAGACGTGCCAACGATCTGGAGAGTACTGGACACCTGGGGTCACCCTACGTGTGCTGAGGACCAGAGGCTGAACCGCCGATCTGACCGAGTCCGAGAACCGGGGACCGCCAGCGGCAGAGCCCGGCTACCGGAGGGCGGCAGTCGTCGAGTCGGGACCGACTGAGGCCGTTCGCCATCGGTCCCGAGCACCAGAGGCCGCCCACTTCGGACTCGGAGCACCAGGAGGTGCATGCCCCAGCCTCGCAGCCAGAGGACGTTGATCTGCGCTGCGAGAGGACGCGTCCTCGCCGTCAGCTGGGAGCAACCGGCTGGTTCAGCCCGAGGGACTTGTTACCCCCCCCCGTTTATTATTTTTGCATGTTTATATTATGGTTATTATTTTTGTTTTTTTTGTTTGGATCGCTTTCCTTTTTGCGCGACCCTTGGGGTGGGGGTATGTCACGAGCACCTGCTGCACCTGTCCCTCGTTGTCGGTCCTCATTGTCTCACTTGGGTGATTGGTTGGGTTTGTCACATGTTTAATTAGTTTTCTATTTAATCTGTTTTATCCCTGTAGATTGCGCACGTCTTTATTTTGTGGTTCCTATACCCTATGTCATGTTGTTCGTTTGTTCCCCATTTTTGTTGGTGTCCCTACACCAATTTTTATTAAATTTACCTTTTGGATTTTATCCCGGTGTCTTGGACTCTCCTTCCGCGCAAAACCACGGTACGGCGCTGCGCACCTTCTCCGCGTGGGTCGTGTACCGTGGGGGCGTTCGCCGGGGACAGACGCACGTAATTTTCCCCGCGTGGTCGGTACCCGGGAGCGCTCACTAGGCGCGAGCGGCTGAACGCAGCTCTATCCCCGCGTTAGCCGCCCCCCCTTCCGGGTCAGAACGGACGATTTTTGACTATATATATATATATATATATATATATATATATATATATATATATATATATACAGTATATAGGGATTCCCGGGATTCCCGGTACTAATATTACATTATATTAATTCATTACGGGCAGCACGGTGGCTTAGTGGTTGGCATGTTCTCCTCTCAGCACTAGGGATTCCTGGTTCGAATCCAATCTAGGTGGAGTTTCCATGTTCTCCCTGTTCGTGTGGGTTTCCTCCGGGTTCTCCGGTTTCCTCCCACAGTCCAAAAACATGGATCAAGTTAATTGAGTTCTCCAAATTGCCCCATATAGAGTGTGTTTGAGTGAGTGAGTGTGTGCCCAGCGATGGATTGGCGCCCTGTCCTGGGTGTATCTGCCCAGCGCCCGAGACGTTCTCTCCTGGATGGGCATGGGGAACCCCACCGCGACCCTAATAGGAGGATAAAGCGGGTGATAATGAATGAATGGTACATATAAAATATATAAAAAGTAGAATACATTAGAATATATAAGAATTATATATTATAAACAAAGCAGCATATAAAATGTGCTGACGGACGGAATAGGTTGGACAGACGGACGAGCAGACAGATGGACGGATGGGACACGACGGATGTGAGAACCCCCCCCTCCATAAAGTGGAATGTATGGGTGGAAAATTTGGGACGTTTTGGGAACTCCACGCCGTGCTGCATCAGCGATGTGATACAGGTGAGTGTAATAACCCTGCTTTAGTATAATGAAGTGCTGAGTCATTAATAAATGCTCATCCATTATCCCAGCAAGTGGAAATAATAATAATAATAATAATAATAATAATAAAAACAGTTCCTTTATTGGTGAGGAGGCTCCTGAAACAAATCGGATTACAGTTGGGGTTTTATTGGTATTTTGATTATTTGTGTATAACCATGCATCACTAAAATAATATATAAATATATAAATATATATCCCAGATCAGATTATCTTGTATTTCTAAGCACACTCATTTTGTTTTCATTTTTAAATCCTCCATAGATGTAGAGCTCCGTGTTCTCTGTGGAACCATGCAATCATCTGCAATCCTCAGAGTGGAGTGATTTGGATTTATCTCTCTGCCTTCATCGTCTCCTTTCTGCCTTAAAGTCTCGTTCTGTTCCTGTTTAATAAACAAGAAAGAAAAAAAAAAACCCAGATCGTTTCCGTGCTGGAGGCAGCAGGGATGTATCAGCAGCAGCGGTGGCAAGTCTTTTTTGGGTGGAGGGCTGGAGATCCTCATTGAGGCGAAATGAAAAGTTTGTTTGGGTTCTCCGAAGAGTTCCGACCGCGGCAGAACCCTACGGCTTCCGCGAAGGGAGCCGCGAGGCGCAGAGAGTGACGGGTTTTCCCTTGAAGACGTACCTTGTTATTGGCCCTGATGCATGTGGGATGCAGCAGGAGGCCGACTCGCTGGCTTTCGGAGGAACGTGCAAACACATCCCTGCCGGGAGAGAACCAGCAAGATGGACTGTCAACGGCAGCCGGATGGATTTTCCGTGTCGATGGTAACGTTCGGAAGACGACACGAGGGAAAAAACATCGGTCCAACCCTCTGCCTTTGCATAAACAGTGTTTCGCTTTTCGTTTCCACAAAGTAAACATGTACGATGGAGGGAGTGGATCTGGTGCTGCTATCCAACCATCCATTATTTATCCTCTACTAGGGTCGCGGGGCGTTCTGCCCGGGATGGGGTACATGGTATTAATTCATTCATTCATTATATTCCGCTTTATCCTATTTTAGGGTCGCGGGGGGGTTCCCCATGCCCATCTAGGGGATAACGTTTCGGGCGCTGGGCAGATACACAGGTACATAGTATAAATATTTAAATTAATAGGGTGGCAAGGGGTTGAACACAGCATCCCTGGAGCAATGCGGGTTAAGGGTCTCGCTCAATGACCCACATTGGGAACTTCAGTGGACCTGGCATTTGAACCCCCAACCTTCAGATGGATGGCCCACTGACTTGACTGACTGACTGATTGATAGAACACTGACTCTGATCTACAGGACAATCTCTGGATCTGGCCCGTCATACCTTCACTCTAGATTTCCAGAATACGCTCCGACCCGTTTACTTTGCTCTATTGATGTGGGGTATCTCAGTGGTTAGGGTGTTAGGGTTGGTAACCATTGGTAAGGGCATGGTAGCTCAGTGGTTAGGGTGTTAGGGTTGGTAACCATTGGTAAGGGTGTGGTAGCTCAGTGGTTAGGGTGTTGGGGTTGGTAACCATTGGCTAGGGCGTGGTAACTCAGTGGTTAAGGTGTTAGGGTTGGTAACCATTGGTAAGGGTGTGGTAGCTCAGTGGTTAGGGTTTTGGGGTTGGTAACCATTGGCTAGGGCATGGTAGCTAAGTGGTTAGAGTGTTAGGGTTGGTAACCATTGGTAAGGGCGTGATAGCTCAGTGGTTAGGGTGTTTTAGGTTTGGTAACCATTGGTAAGGGCGTGGTAGTTCAGTGGTTAGGGTGTTAGGGTTGGTAACCATTAGTAAGGGCGTGGTAGCTCAGTGGTTAGGGTGTTAGGGTTGGTAACCATTTGTAAGGGCATGGTAGCTCAATGGTTAAGGTGTTAGGGTTGGTAACCATTGGTAAGGGTGTGGTAGCTCAGTGGTTAGGGTGTTGGGGTTGGTAACCATTGGCTAGGGCGTGGTAGCTCAGTGGTTAGAGTGTTAGGGTTGGTAACCATTGGTAAGGGCGTGATAGCTCAGTGGTTAGGGTGTTTTAGGTTTGGTAACCATTGGTAAGGGCGTGGTAGTTCAGTGGTTAGGGTGTTAGGGTTGGTAACCATTAGTAAGGGCGTGGTAGCTCAGTGGTTAGGGTGTTAGGGTTGGTAACCATTTGTAAGGGCATGGTAGCTCAATGGTTAAGGTGTTAGGGTTGGTAACCATTGGTAAGGGTGTGGTAGCTCAGTGGTTAGGGTGTTGGGGTTGGTAACCATTGGCTAGGGCGTGGTAGCTCAGTGGTTAGAGTGTTAGGGTTGGTAACCATTGGTAAGGGCGTGATAGCTCAGTGGTTAGGGTGTTTTAGGTTTGGTAACCATTGGTAAGGGCGTGGTAGTTCAGTGGTTAGGGTGTTAGGGTTGGTAATCATTAGTAAGGGCGTGGTAGCTCAATGGTTAAGGTGTTAGGGTTGGTAACCATTGGTAAGGGTGTGGTAGCTCAGTGGTTAGGGTGTTAGGGTTGGTAACCATTGGCTATGGCGTGGTAGCTCAGTGGTTAGAGTGTAAGGGTTGGTAACCATTGGTAAGGGTGTGGTAGCTCAGTGGCTATGGTGTTGTGGTTGGTAACCATTGATAAGGCCATGGTAGCTCCGTGGATATGGTGTTAGGGTTGGTAACCATTGGTAAGTGTGTGGTAGCTCAGGGGTTAGGGTGTTGGGCTATCAATCTGAAGGATGTGTGTTCAAATCCCAGGTCCACTGAAGTTCCAAATGTGGGAATATATATATATATATATATATATATATATATATATATATATATATATATATATATATATAATGTACGCACTCCTGATGGCTCAGCTGTCCAGAACCTGTCACAGCAGGAAAAGAGAAAGAGCCCATATTCACTTAACTTTGCACTTTTCCTGCAGATATATTTGCAAGGCAAATAATTTGGCCTGATCCAGTTTTACTGCTTAAGCATTTTTTTATTTCAGTTCAAGTCCAAGTCATTTATTTAAAGCTTTACAGAGTTATAAACCTTTAAACCTCCAAAGAGTAAGCCGAAGAGACAGCGGCAAGACAAAATTCCCTTTTTTAACTTATGTTGTTATCTTAAGGAAGAAACCTTGTGAGGACCGAGGCTCAGTCGGGGACCTATCCTCCTTGAGCGGCCAGGCAGCATTAACAGCCATGTACAGACCGTGTGGTGATCCATGTGACCCGTATTTCCATCCATTGTCTTCCACTTTATCCTCTACTAGGGTCACAGAGGGGTTCCCCATGCCCATCCAGGGGAGAAAGTTTCGGGCGCTGGGCAGATACACCCAGGACAGGACACAAATCTATCACTGGACACACACTCACACACACACTCTATATGGGGCAATTTGGAGAATTCAATTGACCTTGATCCATGTTTTTGGACTGTGGGAGGAAACCGGAGAACCCGGAGGAAAGCCACGTGAACACAGTGATAGATTGACGTCCTGTCCTGGGTGTATCTGCCCAGCGCCCAAAACATTCACTCCTGGAAGGGCATGGAGAACCCCCCGCAACCCTAGTAGAGGAAGGTAAAGTGGAAGACAATGGATGGATGGGTAACCACCATCGTGAGAACGTCGTGTACGGCGTTTCCATGTTTTCATCGTGTCCGCATGGGTTTCCTCCGGGTTCTCTGGTTTCTTCCCACGGTCCAAAAACATGGATCAAGGTCAATTGAATTCTCCAAATTGCCCCATATAGAGTGTGTTTGTGTAAGTGTGTGTCCAGTAATAGATTTGCGTCCTGTCCTGGGTGTGTCTGCCCAGTGCCCGAAACGTTCTCCTCTGGGTGGGCATGGAGACCCACCCCACCCTAATAGAGGATAAAGCGGAAGATAATGGGCGGAACTTTATTTTCTTTCTGTTTTTTTCTCATTGTTTCAAAATTGCACACATGTTTTGGGAGAAATGCTGCATTTACTCAGAGAATTGCAGGGCAGCGATGGTTTTGGGCGCGAGTGTGGTTTACTACACAGAACACAAAAATAGGTTGTGGATGTTTTTGGTTAACCAAGGAATTTCTGATTTGTTTGATAAAGAAAAGACTCAAAAA
This sequence comes from Corydoras sp. C115, assembly GCA_019802505.1. Lineage (NCBI taxonomy): Eukaryota > Metazoa > Chordata > Actinopteri > Siluriformes > Callichthyidae > Corydoras > Corydoras sp. C115. Next base: position 479,080 of record JAFMOC010000310.1, on the reverse strand, counting down.
AAAAAAAAACAACTGAGAAATCAAAAGTTCAGAAGTCTGCGAGTTTTCATGACAACAAAGTCTGAAGGTCCTGCTTCAAATAATTTATTTATAGAGCGCTTTTTTTTTTTTTTTTTTTTTACAATCGTATGTCGTCACAAAGCAGCTTTACAGAGTTATAAACCTTTAAACCCCCAAAGAGCAAGACAAAGAGACAGTGGCAAGACGAAACTTCCTGTTATGTTGATATATTAAGGAAGAAACCTTGTGAGGACCAAGGCTCAGTGGGGGCCTCATCCTCCTTGACCTGGGGTGGCAGCATCAACAGTCTAGGACAGCCATGTACAGATTGTGTGGTGATCATGTGACCTGTATTTAACAATTGGAAACTATATAAATCCATTGAGGACGTCCTGCCGGACCACCGGTCCAATAGAACTCCAGGTTCTATCAGTAACCTGTCGCGTCGTAGGCACGGTGTTTAAGCAGAACCATGATGAGGAGCTGACCACACCTCCAGGAAATGAGGCAGCACCTCAAAAGCCATTAGAGCTAATGAAGCACAGGATTTAATTAATAACCATTAGTTTGACTGACACAGTGCATCATGTGACTAGAGCAGCAGAACAAAAAGGGGCAGATCCTGCAGGGTACTTAGTTGAGGAGGCTCTGGGAACAGCCTCATTTCAGTGCCACACCCTCTACTAATGAAGAGCCGGGTGAAGAGGTGGAACGCCAGCATGGACTGATCCCAGATCAGCAACCCAACACCACCAACACTCAGATCTACAGCTTCATCTACAGAATTAATTAAAGGCTAAATTTTATTAATGTGTTTTTAAGCTACTATTAAAGATTCTCTCTTTACAACTGATGCATCATAAACACACCGTCTGTGGAAATTCCCGATGTTCAACTGTTTGGGAACCAACGTGGCGTCGAACGTTACCAGAAATTAAAGTGACGGCAATCTGAAAGTTCGTTAGGGTTTGAATCATTAATGAAGTGTCATGAGGCCGCTTTAGAGAAGTCATCAGCAGAGATGAGTGAGGGTTATATAAGCGCTTTGAAAATGTTCTTATTAAGTTAACGCTTCGTTCCGTGACCTATTTTCTCGAAATAGTATCCGAACCTAATTTACATAATCATCTGAAAAGAATGTAGTTTTAAAAAATGATGGCATCCCGTCGTACGCCCTGCACAACACTATGTTTTCCCGCCTTCCTCCTGTGTGGTTTAAATAGCAATGCTGCGTGTGAATATATCTCCCCCCGATGGGCGTGGCTGTCTCTAAATGGGGCATTTTTTTAGGTGCATTTCTGGGACCCCACATAAGGTGCGTTGTGATGATCATTACTATCTCAGACCCCGCCCACTGTCTATATTCCCACCTTCCTCCTGTGTGGTTTAAAAAGCAACGAGTGCTACTGTGGGTTCTACATTCACATGAACATGGAGAACCTCATGGAGCAGAGCATTGAGTCCAGGTAGCTACACCGTTTAAATAGCAACCTGCCAAAGTCAGAGTGCTACTGTGGGTTCTCCATTCACATGAACATGGAAAACCTCATGGAGGTCAAAAGTGACCTGGAGCCAAAGTCAGAGCGCCATCTGGTTCTAAAAGGGAATGTTAATAGGGTTTCCATGGTCTCCCCATGTCCACGTGGGTTTCCTCCTGGTTCTCCGGTTTCCTCCCACAGACCAAAAACATGGATTCAAGGTCAATTGCATGCTCCAAATTGCCCCATATAGAGATTGTCTGTGTGAGTGAGTGTGTGTCCAGTAATGGATTGGTGTGCTGTCCTGGGTGTATCTGCCCAGTGCCCGAAACATTCTCCCCTGAATGGGCATGGGGAACCCCCCCTTCCCCCTCAGTGAACACACACACACATCTGTTTCTCATCCCACACAGGAAACCAAGCAACGGAACATGTGTTCTTTCTCTCCAGACACGTAAATGCGACACACGTGAGCGAGCGAACAGGCTGCACTCGCACCGCCTTCCGAAAATCGGCTCCCCCGACGATGTTTTGCCCACGTTGTTCACACAACATGCGTATAACTTTAAAAACGTGGTTACGAACTGGGAGATAAATATCAGGTACCAAGATCCAAATCCTAAAGGAGCTTACACTCGCAGGAACCGCAAATGTTTTAGGGTTCTAAGAGTTAAATTGGCATGGTTTTTCCAACATCTTACAGCAGCTGTCAATCACACAGCTCGATTTCGTGCGTGGCAGCGTGGCGTTGGCCATAACGACGGACGCAGAACTCATGTTCTAGCTCTCTTAATTCTTAATGGGTGTGTTTTGGGTGTTACGTACACTAAACCAATCAGCGTGTCACTGCACTTCCCCTTTAAGAGCCAGGTGCCACTCTGACTTTGGTGGGTTGCTATTTAAACAGTGCAGCTACCTGGACGAAATGAGGTGTGTTCAGGTACATTTCCAAACCCAGACGCACCGCCGACGGAAAAAACCCTCTCTCCAGACGTCGTCAGTCAGTCGTCGGTCGCTATCTCATTAGGTGGAGTATCATCAACATCTTCACCACTGCGTGACCAACGCCACTGAATGCTGAAACCAACGGAACGCTATTAAATCTGACTGCGTTTGTACTGAGAACGCAGATCCATAGAACACACTATACTGTGGGGTCTCTATTCACAAGGAAGATGGAGGAAGATGGAGAACCTCATGAAGCAGCGCATTGAGCTGTTCTAATCCTCTTAATTCTTAATGGGTGTGTTTTGAGCGTAACGTACATTAAACCAATCAGCGTATTGCTGATTGATATATAACCCACAGTAGCGCTCTGACTTTGGTGGGTTGCTATTTAAACGGTGGACTCAGTGTGCTGCCCCATGAGGTTCTCCATGTTCATGCACATACACATACACATATGCAAACACACAGACAAACATATACACACACACAGGCACACACACACACACACATGCTAACGTGCACACAAACATATACACACATACACATTCACACACATGCAAACACACACACACACACACACACATGCACACACACATGCACACACATCCACACACACACCCATAAACACACACATCCACACACGCACACACTCTCACACATACACAAACACACACATGCACACACACACACACACACACACACACACACACACATACACATGCAAACATACACACAAACATATACACACATGCAAACACACACATACACATGCAAACACACACACACAGACAAACACACACACACATGCGCACACACACACACATCCACACACACACGCACACACACACATATATACACACACACACAAATGCAAACACACACACAAACATACACACACACACACACACACACGCACGCACACACACACACACACTTGGTTAATCCCATGCTTATACAATATTTCCATTGATTCCTTTGAAGTCTGTTAACAAATGGACGCCTCGCTATATTACATCTCGTTCATTAATCAATACCAATCACTTTGATCTTCACTCACACACACACTCTATATGGGGCAATTTGGAGAATTCAATTGACCTTGATCCATGTTTTTGGACAGTGGGCAGAAACTGGAGAACCCGGAGGAAACCCACGCAGACACGGGGAGAACATGGAAACGCCACCCAGTATTTGAATAGGGAATCCCTAGTGCTGAGAGGAGAACATGCCCACCACTAAGCCACCGTGCCATCCTACTTTTATCTTTTCCTTTTCAAATCAAATGGGGACTAAAAGCTCTTTAGAATGACATGGTGTTCTAGCGCGTCCAGAGATTAGCCTTCACATCTGGCTCAGTAGCTACATGTATCAATGCTTCACATGTAGGTGGCACCACCCCAATCATCTCCAGATGTTGTTTGGAACATCTGGACCAGCTGGTGCCAGATATCTGCCCGACATCCAGATGTGTTTTGGGGCACAGACGCCATATAAATATTGGTGCCAGGTCCAGTGGTAGGGCACCGGTGCTATGTGTCAGCCAGATGTGGCCCACATCTGTATCCTGTATGTCTGGGGTGCAGTTGCTTCACTGTGGGTCTGAATCCTGAGGGGGAGGGACAAAGTCTGCATGTCCTACCTCACGTCCATGGCGCTCTCCTGGAAACAACCACCTCCATGCCACCTTCTAATTTTGTATCCTATCCCGTCCCTCTAATAGACTCATTCATTATCCTCCGCTTTATCCTTTACTAGGTACTGGGGTCGTGTGGGGGTGTCCATGAATTTCCTTGGGACACCCAGGACAGGACACCCAGGACAGGGTGCCAATCCAATGTTGGGCACACTAACTCACACACACACACACATATACACACACACACACACACACACACTATCCATCCATTATCTTCTGCTATATCCTTTTCTAGGGTTGTGGAGGAGGGGGGATTGGGTGGGGGGGGGGGGTTTGGACTGTGGGAGGAACCCAAAGGAAACCCACATGGACACGGGGAGAACATGCAAACTCCACCCAGATTGGGGTTGGAACCAGTGCAGAGAGGTGGACGTACTGACCTCTAAGCCACTGTGCCGCTCCGTCTGCTAAACTCATCCATCCCAATGGATGGTTCTCATCTCCCAATGAGAACCTCCACCTCTTCCAGCTCCTCCTCCTGCCTCCTGGCCGGAGCAGTTCACCCGTCACGGGTCACTCCTGCAACTCCCTCTCCTTCACCTCACTGCCCCGAATATTTACCCTTTTCCCAACTAACGGCCTCCTCCATTCTTCATCCCCCCTCTTCTCCAATACATCCCTCCATCTCCACGATCGCCATGTCATCCCCTGACATCATGTTCCCCAGTGACTCCTGCCCAACCACCTCCGTCAACCCGCCCCCAAACCTCCATACCCCTCATGACATCACAGTGTAGTGTAGAGCGGCGATATCAGGACAGTTTTCAGTTGGAGTTCCACGGTGGAGCTCCTGGGCGTTCTCCTGGGCGTTCTCGATATTGATCTCCATGCAGAGGCTTCACCTTTGTTTGTTTTAACAGCCGTTTCCGATTGTCTTCTCGCCAGATGTTCTCTTTGTTCTCTGTTTACCCCCCTGTTTGGGTTCCTGCTTAATTAACTACACCAGCTGGGTTAATCACCTGCCCCACCTCTGATCTGTTTACTAAACAGGCTTCATCACACGTGTGAGTGAGTGTGTGTCCAGTGATGGATTGACACTATATAGGGGCAATTAGATTAAGAGCAACCGATGTGGGAGGAAACCGGAGAACCCACACGGGGAGAACATGCAAACTTCTCACGCACTATGCCACTGTGCCGCCCTTCAAATGGAGAGATGGGAGTGAAGTTTGAAATAACCAGAGTGTGCAGATATAACAGATATTAGAGTTCTGGGGCTGGTTCTCCATCCTCCTCCGCAGAACAGGGTTAATGTACTGTATTTGTGACATCATGCACAATGGGGCATTTGCATAAATGGTACTGGAGTGTTCTCCGGTGTGCTTTCTGTGAACAGTGCTGCAGCATCCATTAATTGCACTGCCAGTGGAACAGCCGGAGCACCCCCCCCCCCCCCCCCCCACGCCTGAGAGGGGGTATTTTTAGCCGGGGGTAATAGGCACAGCTAGTAAAACGTTTCCTGAAGGATCCAAATCGGTACAGACTGCTTCAGGGACACACCCACATAACACACTTTTCCAAAACCCATGCCGTAGAATGTCTTATTTTAGTGCAGGAATAAAAAAATTGTTCTGCTGAGAAATCCAACTCCCGGAATATAGACATTCCGTATCAGGTTCCCTTCATACACATGTTCCGTAACGATGGACCATTCCAGACTGTAGTCCATCTGTTTGTATTCTGCAGTCCATACTGTGTTCTCTAATGCTCAGAACCCCAATAGCACCATCACAGAGCAGGGTTTTTTGGGTGCCTATTATTTATTATGGCTTATCCCGGCAGTGTTCACTACCTGAACCTTTGTCCATGTTGTGGAATGGGCATATTCACACATTTGCACATTCGCAGTAAACAGCAGCGAGACGGAGGCGCAGTCTGAACGCTGCAGCTGCTGGAAATGTTTTAATGTTTCGCTGACAAAGTTTTATGAATAAATAAAGCAATCAAAATATAAATGCTCAGAGTTCAAAAGAAAATGATTCCATTTTAGAAAAAAGAAATGAAATAAAAAAAAAGAAAAAAAAGAAAGAAAATAAATAAAGAAAAAGAAAATAAAGAAAGAAAAAAAGGGGGGGGGGCGAAGAAAGAAAAAAACAGAAAGACAGAGAGAAAAAGAAAGAATAAAAGGAAAAATAATAAAGAAAGAAAAAGAAAAAGAAAGAAAAAGAGAGAGAAACATAAAGCCGGAGCTGATGGGTTTGATTTGCTGGATGATGACCTCACACTATGATCCCTGCATGTTTTATTATTGCATCAGGAAGCTCTCTCTCCCTCTCTCTCTCTCTCTCTCTTTTCTCTCTCTCTTTTAAATTTGCACTCACTCTCTTTCTTATTTTCTCTCTCTCTGTCTCTCTCTCTCATACTCTCTCTATCTATCTCTCTCATACTCTCTCTCGTTCTCATTCTTTCCTTCTTTATTCTCTCTCGCTCTCTCTCTTTTTAAACAAATTTGCTCTCTCTCTCTCTCTCTCTCTGTCTCTCTCTCTCTCATACTTGCTCTCGCTTTTTCCTTCTTATTCTCTTCCTCTCTCACTCTCTTTTTTAAACTCATTTGTACTCTCTCTCTCTCTCTCGCCCCAGCTCTCTTTCTTTTTTCAGCTTGTGCTTTTTCTCCTTCTCTTGCTTTCCTTTACTCTCTCTCTCACTCTCTCTCTCTTTCGCTCCATTCTAGGTTCTGAATGATTTAAGACCCGATTCTCGTCCTCCATTCAGACATGTTTACCGTCGCTGACTGAGGCCGTTGAAAGACCTGGAATGTAGTTTGGCGTATCTCTCGCTCGCCCGCCCACATGATTCCAGTCTCTCTCTCTTAAAGCTTTTATTAAATTTAGCTCGGACTTCATTAGCAGATGAATTCTCAGCAGATCTAATCCAATCTCACTGAGACCTCAGGAATGCATGATGACTTCTCAAGAGCAACACCACCGCGAGAGAGAGAGAGAGAGAGAGAGAGAGAGAGAGCGTGAGTCAGAAACCAAAAGAGAGAGAGAGAGAGAGAGAGAGAGATGTCCAACGAGAGAGCATGAGACAGAAAACAAAAGAGAGAGAGAGACCGAGAGAGATAGACTGCCAAAGAGTGAGCGTGAGTCAGAAACCAAAAAAAAAAAAAAGTAAGAGAGCGATAGTGAGAGACAGTTAAAGAGAGAGAGAGATTGAAGGTCTGACTGCGAAAGAGAGACTGTGAGACAGAAACCAAAAAAAGTGTGAAAGAGAGAGAGACACTAAAAGAGAGAGAGAGTGAAAGAGCGAGAGAGACTACAAGAAAGAGATAGAGAGAGTGAAACACTGACTTCAAAAGAGAGAGAGAGAGAGACACTAAAGAAAGAGAGAGACACGAAAAGAGAGAGAGAGAGAGGCAGAGACAGAACAATTTACAGAGAAGAGAGAGAGAGAGACTAAAAAAGAGAGAGAGATTAAAAGACTGACTGCAAAAGAGAGAGAAAGAAACCAAAAAAGAGAGAGAGCGAGAGAGACAGAACAAGATACAGAGAAAGAGAGAGTGGACACATGAGAAAGCGAGACAGAAAACAGAGAGAGAGCGAGAGAAAGTCAGGCACACTCTGTTTTAAATCTCAGATGACGGTGAGGACCGAACGCCCGGAGAACGTCCACTGATTGCTTGCGCATGTTCCACTCTCGCCCGCTCCCAAAGACAGGACGGGGTTCTTCAGAAGTTCAGCAACTATGCATTTCTTGTGGCTTCAGAACCCGGATGGAGAACCGGGAGGTGGAGTCGGAGTTCTGCAGATTATTTAAAAAGATCGGCTCACAGACTGATGTTCTAACGTTCCAGTTCCGGTGACGTTAGAGAACTGACTCACGCAGGATAAACTCAAATGAGTCCCATCTGAGAGGTATGAAAGTCTCTGCAAAAGAACCCAAAGAATGTTCTAAAGCCTCTCCATCCAACACATCCATCATCAGGAGAACACGGAACAATGATGGTGCGAATGGTGGACTTTAGAACAAATTAGAATGTTGCGCATAGAAATCGCACTCTGAGATGGAGAACATGGAATGGTGGCATGGCGGTGTAGTGGTTTGCATGGCCGGCACTCCAGGTTCCAGGTTCGAATTCCAATCTGGGTGGAGATTGCCCCTATATCATAAATAATAATGTTATCTCCCCTTTCTTCCACAACTTTCGTGCTAACAACAGAATTTTTGCAAAACACATCTAGCTCATTGGTGAGATGAGGACTTGTGAAGAGCTAAGGAATCGGTTGACCCGATCCCGAGATATTCCCGTTTTTCCGAGCCCAGAATTCCCATCCACTTTGCATTATGGTGATTTTTGCACTCCTGTAACTCGGCCAATTTTTAAGCTACACAAATTAAATTCTTGAGAGTCGGAGATGGTTTTAGCCAAAGCGCTTTTGTGAAATCTCAGAGTGATCGCATTCTTTGGTCAATCCTGATCACTCTTTGAGTTTGTCTTGTTTATTTCCAATAGGACAAATCTGATTTTCAAAGTTGTGTAACTCAGCCAATTTTTAAGCTACACAAATGAAATTGGTGGGAGTCAGAGATGGCTGTAGCCAAACCACTGTTGTGAAATCTCAGAGTGATTGCACTCTTTGGTCACTCCTGATCACTCTTTGAGTTTGGCTTAGTTTATTTCCAATGGGACAAATCAGATTTTGTTTGGCGTAACTCAATTTTTGAGCTACAAAAATGAAACTCACGACATCCTGAGTGACCAGCAAAAGCTGATCTCCACTAGCTAAAAACAACTGATTGCGCACCCCCAAACAAATAGCCACGCCCATATTTTGGTCCCATCCATCCATTATCTTCTGCTTTATCCTCTATTAGGGTTGCAGGGGAGTTCCCCATGCCCCTCCAGGGAAGAACGTTTCAGGCACTGGGCAGATACACCTAGGACAGGACGCCCATCTATCACTGGACACACAATCACTCACACAGACACACTCTATATGGGGCAATTTGGAGATTTCAATTGACCTTGGAAAACAGAGAACCCAGAGGAAACCCAGACAGACACAAAGATGGAAACTGATAGCCAGATTGGAACGAGAACATGCCAACCTCTAAGCCACCGTGCCGCCCCATTTTTGGTCCCATTCATTTCAATGAGTTGCTCCAAAGTTTGCGATGTCACCGACGTTTCAATTGTTTCAAACTGTTCCGATCATTGATGAGACCACGGCTTGTAGGCACCTGGACACGCTCACTTTTTACCCCGTCCCCTGTTTTGCCTTAACCTACCGTCTTGTACAGTGACGTCTCTTCAGGAACCGCACCTCTGTAGTTAAAATCTAAAGGCCTTTTGAATAAACTAGCACCCCGACGTTGGTTCTTCGTGGTTATCTGGGTTACGCCTCGTCTCTCCGTCAACCTTTTCCCTTTTTCCGCTGAGCTCGGCGCCATTCGCGACCCTGAATTTGATGCACTGGTTGTGCGCATACCTCTCGAATTAGTGTAACTGACGATCTAAACGACTTTGCAGAACATCCAACACGGATCCCCACGACGGGGAATTCCACGTTGGAAGGTTTCTTGCAGTAATTTGCTGACACGATGCTGGAGGGTTCTCTTCCTGCAGAACAATAGAATACGGTAACGCATGGGCGGATGTGGGGAGGGAGTCAGAAAATCAAGAGTCGGGGGTGGGGGGGGGGGTGAGGTTCTAGGAAGGAGAAGGAAAAGACCGTAAAAGAAGGTAAAAAATAAATAAATACATGGAGCCCACATCTGTAGTTTATTTACCGGTGCTGCAGAGGGGGGTGTTTGGAAGAGCAGCCACATTAATGGAAGGCTGTTACAAGAACTCTACAAACAGAGGGGAGTTCATATAATAATATACAGCCTGTGGTTAAGGAACCAGCAGATCTGAGTGTTGGTGGTGCTGATGGGTTGCTGATCTGGGATTAGTCCGTGCTGGTGTTCCATCTCTTCACCCGGCTCTTCATTAGTAGAGGGTGTGGCGCTGAAATGAAGCTGTTCCAGGGAGCCCCCTCAACTAAGTACCATGCAGGAGCTGGCCGTTTTGGTTCTGCTGCTCTGGTCACATGATGCACTGTGTCAATCAAACTATGGTTAGTAATTAAATCCTGTGCTTCATTAGCTCTAATGGCTTTTGAGGTGTTGCCTCATTTCCTGGATGTGTGGTCAGCTCTTCATCATGGTTCTGCTGAAACACTGCGGCTACGACGATTACTGATAGAACTTGGAGTACTATTGGACCGGCGGTCCTGCAGGACGACTTATAGAGTTTTTAATTGTTAAATACGGGTCACATGATCATTACACAATCTGTACATGGCTGTCCTACACTGTTGATACTGCCCTCCCCGCTCAAGGAGGATGAGTGCCCCACTGAGCCTCAGTCCACACAAGGTTTCTTCCTTAAGATAACAACATAACAGGGAGTTTTGTCTTGCCACTGTCTCTTCGTCTTGCTCTTTGGGGGTCAGAGTTCCATGTTCTAAAGGTAACGTGAGCCTGAGGATGACAGGTTTGGCTTTCTGAGTTGGATTGGTGTCCTCTAACAGGGTGACAACAACACCAGACAGAAAACCGCCGTGTGGAGAACATAATGACGCATTGTGTGTGTGTGTATATGTGTGTATGGGGGGGTGATCCTGGGTCACCGAGTGTATCTTGTAATTCCATTCATCCATCCACCATCCACTTTATTCTCTACTAGGGTCACGGGGGGTTTCCCCATGCCCATCCAGGGGAGAACGTTTCGGGCACTGGGCAGATACACCCAGGACAGGGCACACACACACACACACTCTATATGGGGCAATTTGGAGAATTCAATTGACTTTGATCCATGTTTTTGGACTGTGGGAGGAAACCAGAGAACACGGAGGAAACCCGCGCGGACACGGGGAGAACATGGAAACTCCACCCAGATGGGGATTCGAACCGGGAATCCCTAGCGCTGAGAGGAGAACATGCCAACCACTAACCCACCGTGCCGCCTATCTTGTAATTCATTCTATTTATTTATTCCCTTTAAAAATTACGTGTGCGCAGTTCAAACCCTCTACGCTCTTAGACGTTCCGCGTTCTGCGAAGGACCAGCGTTTGTTCCTCTCCATTCGGCGGATTAAACGGCAGAAAAGTTCCAGCGGACAAAATGGAACCATGACGAAGTGAAGACAAACGGATGGCGATATTCTGCTGACTGACCCATTTTTGCTTCGGCTTTAAAGTTCTTCTGAGATGTGGCGTTGTTTTAATAATCGGTGCAGACAGCGGAGCATATGTCCTCGTTCTCTGAATCGCAGTCTTTCTGTTCCTCCGGTTCCCTCACGCTTCTCCAACACCATATGGTACGAATCGGACTGAGGCCTCAGGCACGCAAAGCGCTGATTTGAGGGATTTTTTTGGCGTGTGTGTGAGTGTATGTGTATGTACAGTATCTGTGAGTGTGTGTGTGTGTGTGTGTGTGTGTGTGTGTACAGTATGTATGAGTGAGTGTGTGTGTGTGTGTGTGTGTGTGTGTGAGAGAGAGAGAGTGTATGCACAGTATGTGTGAGTGAGTGAGTGTGTGTGTGTGTTTGTGTATGTACAGTATGTGTGAGTGAGTGTGTTTGTGTGTATGTGTGTGTATGAGTGTGTGTGAGTGTATGTACAATATCTGTGAGTGTATGTATGTGTGTGTGTGTGTGTGTGTGTATGTGTGAGTGTATGTATGTGTGTGTGTGTGAGTGTGTGTGTGAGTGTATGTACAGTATGTTTGAGTGAGTGTGTGTATGTGTGTGTGAGAGTGTATATACAGTATGTGTGAGAGTGTAAGTATGTGTGAGTGAGTGTGTGTGTGTGTGAGTGTATATACAGTATGTGTGTGTGTGTATGTACAGTATGTGTGAGTGCGTGTGTGTGTATGTGTGTTTGTGTATGTGTGTGTCTGAGTGTATGTGTGATTGTATGTATGTGGAGTGTGTGTGTGTATGTGTATGAGTGTGTGTGAGAATATGTGTGTGAGTGAGTGTGTGATTGTATGTATGTGTGAGTGTGTGTATGAATGTGTGTGAGAGTATGTGTGTGAGTGTGTGTATATATGTTTGTGTGTATGTAAATATATGTGTATGAATGTGTGAGTGTGTATGTATGTGTGTGTGAATGCATATATGTGTATGTGTGTGAGTGTGTGTATGTATACGTCTGTATGTGTATGTGCATGTAAATGTGAGTGTGTGTAAGTGTGAGTGTGAGCGTGTGTATGTATATGTGTTAAACCCAACAGACAGTCCATCCTGGACGTGAGGTGTCCTCTCAGGTGTCCCCTGCAGCCGTCTGTATGACATAATAATAATAATAATAATAATATCAGGTGTTTAGAGGATCAAAGGGATTTAACTAATCGACCAATAGAATCACTGCACTCTCTGTTCTCCAGAGTGCCATCTGGTAAGCGCTCGCAGTGTATAGAACCAGCAGCCGACAGGTTGAGGAACAGATTTCACCTTTGTGTTATCAGGTTACTGATCAGCCCCGAGGTCAGAGCCCAACATCAACACCGATGGGATGGCGCCGCCTTTCTTTCTTTCATCCAGTTGGGCTGAAGACATGATACAGAGGGTTCCATGCATCCATTATCTTCTGCTTTATCCTCTATGAGGGTCACAGGGGGGTTCTCAGAACGTCTCAGGCACTGGGCAGATACATCCAGGACAGGGTGCCAATCCATCACTGGACAAACACTCACTCACTCACACACACACATACACACACACTCTATATGGTGCGATTGACCTTGATTCATGTTTTTGGACTGTGGGAAAAAAACGGAGAACCCAGAGGAAACCCAGGCGGGCACGGGGAGGACATGGAAATTCCGCCCAGATTGGGATTCCAACCTGGGCACCTTACCCTGATTGCCGCCCAGGCACCATCACTGGTGTGTGTGTGTGTGTGTGTGTGTGTGTGTGTGTGTGTGTGTGTGTGCACTGGTGTGTGTATTAAAGGTTAAATGATGACGGACCACAATGTATGACCTCACCAATCCAATGGAGCATCATTTAGATGACGCTCTACAGAGCACCGCACCCCAGCTCTCCAAGAAAAACAGGGAGAACATGCCAATTCCACACAGAAACGACATTATCCACCCAACACAGTATTCGAACCTTGGACCTAGTTGCCCGTGAGCTTACGACGGGTCCTCTGTACATCAGAAATAAATCTGAGCAGCTTGTTATTCTTCTCAGAGAATGTGATTTGTGTAATCAAGCAGTTTTATTATCTTAAAAACATTAGATTTCTTTTCTCAGCTTGTGTTTTCTGAAAGGTTTGATTTCCAACCTCTAATCCTCTTCAGCTGTCCACACAGTGGGAGCTTTAAACTGTTTACTGTGAAATCTTCCTTAATTGGCATCCGAGTGGCGCTGCATCCACCCCCCACGTTGGTTACGCTGATGATTTGTTCGTTTCGGCATTTGAGTGTAGATCTTATGAAGTGTGTGTGTTTGGAGACCACGCCGGATTTCGAGATGGCCTGCTGCATACCACACGTAGGTGAGAACGGTAAATATAATAATATAATAAAATAATAATGGAAAAATAAAGATAAATCAGGACTGATGTCATAATCCATCCATCTATCATCTTCCACTTTATCCTCTACTAGGGTCGTGGGGGTGGGGAAAGGGGAGGGGGGTTTCCCCATGCCCATCCAGGGGAGACCGTTTCGGGCGCTGGGCAGATACACCCAGGACTGTTAGAATTGCATTTTATTAAACACGGGGAGAACATGGAAACTCCACCCAGATTGGGATTCAAACTGGGAATCCCTAGCACTGAGAGGAGAACATACTAACCACTTAACCACTGTGCTGCCCCCAAACAGAACATGAACATTAATAAAAGCAAATGCATTTTGAGTTTGACATTGTAAAAAAAATATTCGCCCCCCCCCCCCACTCTAAATGAAAGTGGGACATTTTAGTTCTTTTTGAGCTTCACTCGTCCTTCACTCATCGTGTCAGTCGAATAAAGTGTAAAAACACAAACAGAAACTATCTAATGTAGATGATTCTTGAGGCAGTGCTTCGGATTTAAGCACAGAGGCGTGGTCACATACCGGTTTTGGGAACAGCGAGAGAGATGGCGGGGGGCAGACCGCTTGCTTATACAGCGATAGAGATCGCGATTTAGAATGAATCACATTGTGTGTGTGTGTGTGTGTGTGTGTGTGTGTCTTTAAGCGTTTCCGATACTGTGCTGTAAAAAAAGTGCTGATATGTGATAAACGCTTTTTTTTTAAAACCTCCATCGCGATCTACCTGACACCCCTTTGCGATCGACCAGTCGATCGCGATCGACGTATTGAGCACCCCTGCTCTACAGTAAATGGGGCAATTTGTAGAATTCGATTCACCCTGAATACATGTTTTTGGACTGTAGGAGGAAACCGGAGAACCTGGAGGAAACCCACGCGGACACACCTAGGACAGGACGCCAATCTATCGCTTGGCACACACTCACACATACAGACACACTCTACCATATATGGGGCAATTTGTAGGCATCCTGTCCTGGGTGTATCTACCCAGCGCCCGAAACATTCTCCCTTGGATGGGCATGGGGAACCCCCCCGTGACCATAATATAGGATAAAGCGGAAGATAACGGATGGATGGATTATTCTCATGTGATGCCAGATCTTAGAAGCTACGAGAACAAAGCCTCATGTTCTAACTGGAACCAACCCTTAAGTGGAACCGACCCTAACCCAAGTACAGAAATCACAGCTCTTTCACTAGAACCAAATAAAATACAGAGGCCAAGTCTCACTCACAGGAACCTTCAGATACAGAGGCCACACCTTCTACAACTGAACCAACAGATACATAGGCCACACCCCTTTAACTGAAACCAACAGATACAGAAGCCACACCGCTTTAACTAGAATGGATAAGTAAAGAAGCCACACATTTATTAAAAGAACCAAAAGGTATAGAGACCACACCATCTTCCCTAGACCCAACAATTAAAGGAGCCATACCTCTTTTCAGGTGCCCAACAATTAAAGGAGCCACACCTCCTTCCCTGGGCCCAACAATTAAAGGAGACACACCACCTTCACTAGGCCCAACAATTAAAGAAGCCACATCTTCTTTCAGGTGCCCAACAATTAACAGAGCCATACCTCTTTCTCTGGGCCCAACAATTAAAGGAGCCACACCTCCTTCCCTGGACCCACCCAACAATTAAAGGAGCCACATCTTCTTTCTGGTGCCCAACAATTAATGGAGCCGCACCTTCTTCCATGGAGCCAAAAATTAAGGAGCCACACCTCCTTCCCTGGACCCACCCAACAATTAAAGGAGCCACACCTCCTTCACTAGGCCCAACAATTAAAGGAGCCATCCCTCCTTCCCTGGACCCACCCAACAATTAAATGAGCCACACCTCCTTCCCTGAACCCACCAAACAATTAAAGGAACCAAACCTCCTTCTCTGGGTCCAACAATTAACGGAGCCACACCTCCTTCCATGGACCCAACAATTAACGCAACCACACCCCCTTCCCTGGACACAACAATTAAAGAGCCATACCTCCTTCCCTGGACCCACCCAACAATTAAATGAGCCACATCTCCTTCCCTGAACCCACCAAACAATTAAAGGAACCAAATCACCTTCCCTGGGCCCAAAAATTATCGGAGCCACACCTCCTTCCCCGGACCCACCCAACAATTAAAGGAGCCAAACCTCCTTCCCTGGAGCCAACAATTAAAGCAGCCAGTCCTCCTTCCCTGAACCCACCCAACAATTAAAGGAGCCACACCTCCGTCCATGGGCCAAACAATTAAAGGCGTCACACCTCCTTCCATGGACCCAACAATTAACAGAACCACACATCCTTCCCTGGACACAACAATTAAAGAGCCATACCTCCTTCCCTGGACCCACCCAACAATTAAAGGAGCCAAACCATCTTCCCTGGGCCCAACAATTAACGGAGCCACACCTCCTTTCCTGGAGCCAACAATTAAAGCAGCCAGTCCTCCTTCACAAGGCCCAACAATTAAAGGAACCACACCTCCTTCACTAGACCCAACAATTAACGGAGCCACACCTCCTTTCCTGGAGCCAACAATTAAAGCAGCCAGTCCTCCTTCACAAGGCCCAACAATTAAAGGAACCACACCTCCTTCACTAGACCCAACAATTAGTGGAGCCACACCTCCTTCCTTGGGCCCAACAATTAAAGGCATCACACCTTCTTTCAGGTGCCAAACAATTAAAGGAGCCAAACCTTCTTCCCTGGACCCACCAAACAATTAAAGGAGCCACATCTCCTTCTCTGGACCCAACAATTAACGGAGCCACACCTCCTTCCATGGACCCAACAATTAACGCAACCACACCCCCTTCCCTGGACACAACAATTAAAGAGCCATACCTCCTTCCCTGGACCCACCCAACAATTAAATGAGCCACACCTCCTTCCCTGAACCCACCAAACAATTAAAGGAACCAAACCACCTTCCCTGGGCCCAACAATTAACGGAGCCACACCTCCTTCCCCGGACCCACCCAACAATTAAAGGAGCCAAACCTCCTTCCCTGGAGCCAACAATTAAAGCAGCCAGTCCTCCTTCCCTGAACCCACCCAACAATTAAAGGAGCCACACCTCCGTCCATGGGCCAAACAATTAAAGGCGTCACACCTCCTTCCATGGACCCAACAATTAACAGAACCACACATCCTTCCCTGGACACAACAATTAAAGAGCCATACCTCCTTCCCTGGACCCACCCAACAATTAAAGGAGCCAAACCACCTTCCCTGGGCCCAACAATTAACGGAGCCACACCTCCTTTCCTGGAGCCAACAATTAAAGCAGCCAGTCCTCCTTCACAAGGCCCAACAATTAAAGGAACCACACCTCCTTCACTAGACCCAACAATTAGTGGAGCCACACCTCCTTCCTTGGGCCCAACAATTAAAGGCACCATACCTTCTTTCAGGTGCCAAACAATTAAAGGAGCCAAACCTTCTTCCCTGGACCCACCCAACAATTAAAGGAGCCACATCTCCTTCTCTGGACCCAACAATTAAAAGAGCCATACCTCCTTCCCTGGATCCACCCAACCATTAAAGGAGCCACACATCCTTCACTGGGCCCAACAAATAAAGGAGTCACACCTCCTTCTCTGGAGCCAACAGATAAAAAGGCCACACCTCTTCACAAGACCCTTCAAGTACAAAGGCGGCACGTCCTCAATTAAAACCAACAGATGCAGAAGCCACGCCTCCATCACGGCCCCCGGCGTACTCAGACTCCCACTCTGTGGAACTTTGGCACCTGAACTAGATCATCTTTGTTTGTTCGAAAGCCAGACGTTGCCCTTTAGACGAAGATAAAACCAAGAAAAGACGTCAGTCTTTTTAAAGCCATCTATTGCTTGACTAATTAAATGGTAAACGAGCAGTTACTCGTTTCTAATCCATAATTATCTGCTAAAGTTAGAGCCTACATAGGAGTTTAATTATACCATATGATTTATGCTGCCATTGTAGTGAACGCTGGGAAATAAGTCTCATGCTGCATTATTGAAAGATCTACATTAAGTACTGAAGTCTCTGAGACTGTGTAAGTTTGCATGTTATCCCCATGTCCTCCAGGAGCTACAGACTGCACCCACGGTCATGGAACATGCTTGTAGATGAATAGGAAAGACACTAAGTTCACATGTTGCTTAGAATTATGTTGTAAAGGATGGACTCTGGCACCCCTATATGGACCCCCCCCCCCCCCCCACCAAACGAGAATCTGAGAACCTATGTCCCTGAAACCCATTAAAATCGATGCTAACAACCATCGTGAGAACGTCATGTGACCATCAGGCTTTTTAATTAGACACCCTCTGTCCCTCTGACTTCTTATTAGGACCAAGTTACCCCCCTTTTGCACCCCTGCTCCCCTCCCCACCCCAATGCACGTGCAGAGGTACACAGCAGCTTCGGGGTCCCGAGGGGGCATGATTGGGTGTATTAATCTGCCCCATTGTCTCTTGTTCAGCTGGCTGGGCTCCTCTCCCAGGGTATCTGCATAGCGAGGGTCACAGGTTGAGCCAAAGGTGCGAGGTCATGACGCCTGACAAAGGGCTCGCGCCGATACAAAAGTCACAAAGTGTGTCCGACGAGGGGGGGCAACGCCGCCTGCTCGGCGAACAAAGGACCATCAGCATGCACTCGTCCCCCCCCCCCCTCCCCAGCCGGAGAAAAGCTCTGCTGGCATGCCCCTCGTCGCAGACGAGGGTTAACCCGCCGACAGACGTTCAACACGTCGTGCTAATACACGTATGCGAGGGACTTGTACGGGGGGGGGTTCCATCCAAGGACAAAGACAGCCAAGTAAAAGTGTGCCTCTTGTTTTCTTTCGAAAGGATGGAAGGGGGTTCCGTTGATGAAGCAGTCCTGGTACTCTCGACTCTGATGGCGGAACAAAAAAACCCTTGTAGCACGTTTGTTTCGCGTTGTCGGTTTATTGGTAAACGTAGGAACGTAGTCTGCGCTCTCGTCTCGGTTCCGTCCCGCTCGCCTTCTTCCGGAGCACTTAAACAAAGAAGGCTTAGAGCGAGGCATCAATCTTAATCACGGCTCATGCACAGAACTAACGACCTGGTGATAATGAATGATAGCTACAACTCACGCTCAGACTCACTCAGCCCCATTAGTCAGGCGCTAACACATTAGCTGTGGGAGAATAGCTACACAAAAACGAACAAAGACGAATGAAGACACTGCCAATACCGCCTGAGATATTGAATTACCTCTGCTGGTATTCGGTTCCTGGGCTATTTTGATAATCCATCGATCCATTATCTTCCGCTTTATCCTCTACTAGGGTCGCGCGGGGGGGGGGGGGGGGGGTTTCCCCTTGCCCATCCAGGGGAGAACGTTTCGGGTGCTGGGCTGATACACCCAGAACAGGACGCCAATCTCTCACTGGGCACACACTCACTCACACAGACACACTCTATATGGGGCAATTTGGAAAATTCAATTGACCTTGGGCCAGTGCAATATACCACCAGACGTCCAATCAGAACCTAAAGCCCAATCAAAAGGAAAAGGTCCATAAGACGTCAACAGTGAGACGTAGGTCGCTATCTCGCTGTGTCGACACTTTTTTTTCCCTAATTTTTATATATATTTTATTTCTATTATATTTCTATACTTATATTTTTGTCATACGCTGCTATATTTATTTTTTTTTTCTAACAAAATTTTTAAATACATTTTTTTTAATTCTACTGGTCTTCAGCTGGTTTCTTTTTTCTCATTAAGGAAATGATAGTGCAACGTCCAATCAGAACGTGAAGGCCAATCAAGGGGAAATGGTCCGAGTCCAGCGACAGCCCCGTGCAAATCCATCAAGCGCACTCGCGCCGGCTGTGATGAATGGAAACGAGGCCAACTGTCACCAGCAGTTGATGTTCCAATTCCGTACTATATGGAGCGGTAGGCCTGGGGGGGGGGGCGATATGGAATGGACATATAAAAGGACGGACGAGTGAAAGAATGTGGGAAAATGGAGAGAGGTCAGAAATGAAAACCCGCTGCGAAATAAAATAGTGTGTTTTTGTTGGACCGGCAGGGGAGATTCGCACTTCCTCCGGTTATAGGCCATAACGCAACCCCCTCCCCCCTTCCACTGCAGAATCGCAGAGATAAATAGACCCTCTGTTTTAAAAAGGGCTGTGAGCGTGGGGCTTTAATTGAACCCATTACCAGGTCTCTGCAGTGAGAGGTCAGGTTACGTTACTTTAGTCAAAGAGCGTTTTGTCCGGCCGAGCTCTGCAGCGTATAATCAGTTTAGCATCACGTTAAATATAAGAAATGGAATATTGTCCGGCTACAGAGGAGGGGATTTCCTACAGCACATGATTTGTTAGGGATTTGTTTTTCGGCTGCTCTGTGTTATGTCTGTCGCTGGCCTCTCTGAAAACAAATTCAAATCCCAGGCAAAACATTCCCAGAGTTCCAAAATACGGCTAAGGTTTTGGGATCGCTTTATCATCACATGGACAATAAGAGGCGTGTCCAAATTTTGGACTCTTGAATGCACTGTGGCTTGGTGGTTGGCATGTTCTCATCTTAGCGCTAGGGATTCCCAGTTCAAATCCTAATCTGAGTGGAGTTTCCATGTTCTCACTGTGGGTAAGTGGGATTCCTCCAGGTTCTCCAGTTTCCTCCACAGTCCAAAAACATGGATCAAGGTCAATTGAATTCTACAAATTGCTCCATATAGAGTGTGTGTGTGTGTGAGTGAGTGTGTGTCCAGTGATAGATTGGCGTCCTGGCCTGGGTGTATCTGCCCAGCGCCCGAAATGTTCTCCCCTGGATGGGCATGGGGGATAAAGCGGGAGATAATGGATGGATGGATTGTTCTGATTTCTTACTATACTCCATTTAGTGACAGTTTAAGAAAGTTTAAGAATGTTTTAAAAACGTTTAAGAACGTTTAAGAACATTTTAAGAATGTTTAAGAACATTTAAGAAATTTAAGAACGTTTTAAGAACGTTTAAGAACATTTATGAATGTTTTAATAAAGTTTAAGAACGTTTAAAGAATGTTCAAGAACGTTTAAGAACATTTTAAGAACGTTTTAAGAAAGTTTAAGAACATTTTAAGAACATTTAAGAATGTTTTTTAAAAGTTCCAGAACGTTTTTAGAAAGTTTAAGAACGTTTTATGAAAGTTCCAGAACGTTTAAGAACATTTAAGAATGTTTAAGAACGTGTAAGAACATTCTAAGAAAGTTCCAGAAAGTTCTGAAACGTTTAAGAGCGTGTTAAGAAAGTTTAAGAACATTTTAAGAACGTTTCAAGAATGTTTAAGAACATTTTAAGAAAGTTTAAGAACATTTAAGAACGTTTAAGAACATTTTAAGAACGTTTAAGAACGTTTTAAGATATTTTACAAACGTTAAACCTGAGAACCTTGTGGGTTGCCGCCCACCGAACTCGGAACAGCAAGAGTGTGAAGTGGTTTTAAGAAAGTTTAAAAACATTTTAAGAAAGTTTTAGAACATTTTAAGAAAGTTTAAGAACATTTAAGAATGTTTTATGAATGTTTAAGAACATTTTAAGAATGTTTAAGAACGTTTTAAGAACGTTTAAGAACATTTTAAGAACGTTTAAGAACATTTTAAAAACGTTTAAGAACATTTAACGTTTAACATTTTAAGAAAGTTATAAGAATGTTTTATGAACGTTTAAGAACATTTTAAGAAAGTTTAAGAACATTTAAGAATGTTTTATGAACGTTTAAGAACATTTTAAGAATGTTTAAAGAACATTTTAAGAACGTTTAAGAACGTTTTAAGATATTTTACAAACGTTAAACCTGAGAACCTTGTGGGTTGCCGCCCACCGAACTCGGAACAGCAAGAGTGTGAACCCTATAGTGAAATTTTTAAGAAAGTTTAAAAACATTTTAAGAAAGTTTTAGAACATTTTAAGAAAGTTTAAGAACATTTAAGAATGTTTTATGAATGTTTAAGAACATTTTAAGAATGTTTAAGAACGTTTAAGAACGTTTTAAGAACGTTTAAGAACATTTTAAGAACGTTTAAGAACATTTTAAAACGTTTTGCAAAACTGAACATTACACGTTTAACATTTTTCAAAAAAATGTCAAATTGTATATTACTACCCCAATGATATTTTTAAATATCAGACGTTTTAAGAAACATTTTAAGAAAAAGTTTAAGAACATTTAAGAATGTTTTATGAACGTTTAAGAACATTTTAAGAATGTTTAAGAACGTTTAAGAACATTTAAGAACATTTAAGAACATTTTAAGAACGTTTAAGAACAGTTTAAAAACGTTTAAGAACATTTTTAGAATGTTTTTAGAATGTTTAAGAACGTTAAACCCGAGAACCTTTTGGGAAGCACATGTTCATTTATTCATACGACGAAAACGGAACCTGAAGCAAGAACGTGGCGGCAAAGCTGACAAAGCCTTCAGTTGATCCCACTTTAATTTCTGATTAATTAGTGACAGACTATCGCCGCCCACCGAACTCGGAACAGCGAGAGTGTGAGGTGGGACAGGGGGATGGGGGGACGAGGGGGGCGGCTCGCAGACTCTTTGTGAAAGGCGATCCCTCTCTCATCATAAGTTTCCAGTGTGAGGCTGACACCGCAGATCCATCCTGCACAGCTCGGCCCGACTCCCCACCAACAGCCCACACACATCTGCCAAGGCACAGACGGCGGCGGACAGAGGGATGGGAAGACGTGGGGGTGGTGTGGAGGTGGTGGTGAGCGTACGCTATGGGAACCCCTCGATTCCGATATATGTCACCTCCGAGCCCCTCACACACGTCGGGATCGAGGCCGCCCCCAGAAGTGTGCTCGGCTTTGTGTTTTCGAGAAAAGAAGTGTGTCGGGAGGCAACAATGAACCGGCGGCTTTGTGTGCGGCGCAGCCGAGTTTGGCGCTACGCCGGAGATAGCATTCAGTCGTGACACTGATGGAACGAGTGCAATGAAAATCAAAACATGAGCCGAACGGGAGAGAAACGGGAGACGGCCGAGTTCTGAGAGCGTGGAGGGGAACGGGGAGCAACAGGGAACCGGATCCTACAGCTCACGCACCATG
Source organism: Corydoras sp. C115 (assembly GCA_019802505.1). Lineage (NCBI taxonomy): Eukaryota > Metazoa > Chordata > Actinopteri > Siluriformes > Callichthyidae > Corydoras > Corydoras sp. C115. The sequence goes on along the minus strand of JAFMOC010000310.1, from coordinate 456,351 downwards.
ATGATGCACCGCCAATCACCACAAACTCAGAAAACATACATGAAACTAATAAAGGGATTAATTAAGTATTCATCCATTATCTTACGCTTTATCCTCTATTAGGGTCGCGGGGGTTCCCCATGCCCATCCAGGGGAGACGTTTCGGGCGCTGGGCAGATACACCCAGGACAGGATGCCAATATATCACTGGACACACACACACTCACACAAACACATTCTATATGGGGCAATTTGGTGCATTCAATTGACCTTGATCCATATGTTTTGGGCTGTGGGATGAAACCAGAGAACCCGGAGGAAACCCACGGGGACACGGGGAGAACATGGAAACTCCACCCAGATTCGAACCGGGAATCCTCAGTGCTGAGAGGAGAACATGCTAACCACTAACCCACCGTGCCGCCCTAACATTAAAAGTTCCATCCATCCATCCATCCATTATCTTCTGCTTTATCTACTAAGGTCGCAGGGGGGGTTCCCCATGCCCATCCAGGGGAGAACGTTTCGGGCACTGGGCAGATACAACAATCTATCACTGGAAACACACACACACAGACAAACTCTATATGGGGCAATTTGGAGAATTCAATTGACCTTGATCCATGGAGGAACCCGGAGGAAACCCACGTGGACACGAGAAGAACATGGAAACTCCACCCAGATTGGGATTGGAACCTGAGTTCCACTTACTGTAAAGACAGACTTTGTGCGATAGGGGCAATTTAAAGCATTGGGTTTACCTCGAATGCATGTTTTTGGACTGTAGGAGGAAACCGGAGAACCCGGAGGAAACCCACGCGGACACGAGAATGTGGAAACTCCACCCAGATTGGGATTCGAACCGGGATGCCTACCACAAAGCCACCATGCCGCCCCTAATAATAATAATAATAATAATAATAGGCGGCACAGTGGCTTAGTGGTTAGCACGTTCGCCTCTCAGCACTAAGGACTCCCGGTTCGAAATCCCATCTGGGTGGTGTTTCCATGTTCTCCCCGTGTCCACGTGGGTTTCCTCCGGGTTCTCTGATTTCGTCCCACAGATCAAATCAATTGAGTTCTTCAAATTGCCCCATATAGAGTGTGTCTGGGAGTGTGTGCCCAGTGATAGATTGCCGTCCTGTCCTGGGTGTATCTGCCCAGTGCCCAAAACATTCTCCCCTGTATGGGCATGGGGAACCCCCCCCCGGATGATAATGGATGGATGGATAATAATAATAATAATATTAATATAATAAAAAATAGATGAAAGGAGTGAAGCGGCGAGACTGAGACATGAGCAGAGGAGGAAAAGAAATAAAGAGAATAAAATAATAATAATAAAGAGCTGAATGAACGACGGACAATAGAGGAAACCTGATGACGGGAAGAAAGAAACGAGGCTTTGGTCTAAAAGAGGGAAGCGAGGTCTAAAGAGGATGAAGATTACAGACGGGAGGCAGAGACGAGGACAGCAACAGGCCTGAAATATGATAAGCAGCTGCGCCAGATCAAACCCAGAACTAAAATGAGAAAGCAAGCAAGAGAGAGAGAGAGAGAGAGAGAGAGAGCAATGAAAGCTGACATCAGATCAGCCGCCGGACCCTCGTACCGCACTGCTGCGAAAACAAGTGATCGGGTGACGAGGGAACAGCTGCCAGGCGGACGAGAGTCCCTCTCTCTCCCTCTCAGTGTGTCTCTGTCTCTCTCTCTCAACCTCAAAACCCTCCATGAGGACAGATCCGGCGGGACGTTAAGCCGCACTCTTAGAAATAAAAGTGACGGGAACAGATTGCGTAGAACGCCAGACGCCACGTGACCGAAAGTTTGTGGACGTCTGGCGGCACGGTGGCTTAGTGCTTGGCGGTTGGCATGTTCTCCTCCAGCGCTGGGGATTCCCGGTTCCAATCTCAATCTGGGTGGAGTTTCCATGTCCTCCACGTGTCCGCGTGGGTTTCCTCCGAGTTCTCCGGTTTCCTCCCACAGTCCAAAAACATGCATTCGAGGTCAACTCAATGCTTTAAATTGCCCCTATCGCACAAATACTTTACAGTAATTGGGACGCCATGTTGTCTCCGTGTCCCCCCTCCAGGTTCTCCAGTTTCCTCCCACAGTCCAAATACATGGGGTATGTATGTGGTTGGCATGTTCTCCTCTCAGCACTAGGGAGTTCGAATGCCAATCTGGGTGGAGATTCCAAGTTCTCCCCGTGTCTGCGTGGGTTTCCTCCGGGTTCTCCGGTTTCCTCCCACAGTCCAAAAGCATGGGGTACATTAGAGGTGCTTCCATGGTCTGTGGGGTGGCATAGTGGTGTATCATTTGGCTTGTTCTCCTCTCAGTGCTAGGGATACCAGGTTCGAATCCCAATCTGGGTGGAGTTTCCATGTTCTCCCCGTGTCCATGTGGGTTTCCTCGGGGTTCTCCGGTTTCCTCCCACAGTCCAAAAACATGCATTCGTGGTTAACTCGATGCTTTAAATTGCCCCTATCACAAAAAGTCCATATTTACAGTAAGTGGAACTCAGGTTTGAATCCCAATCTGGGGGGAGTTTCCATGTTTGAGTCCATGTTAACCATTAATCCACCATGTCGCCTTAATTAGTATTATATATATATATAGAATGTTCTCCCCTCAGAATGGCTCCTGATGATACATAGCGCATCCTCACACCGCAGGTACCACTTACATCCAACCCTCAGGAGACATGACACTAACCTCCATCACTTACCCCACCCAATCAGAGCCCTTCATTCCACCCAAAGTGATGCTTTATTTCACAAGTGTGAGCCAATGCACTTCATCGACCACCTGAAGTGCCACGATCCTCTAACAGGTCTGTAATCTGGAACCACCTCCATGCTCTGAGGTGGAGAACCTGAAAGATCACACAAGGATGGACTGTGAAGCTTCAGTAATCAATAGAGTTTAATGTTATTGATATTTTTCTAATTAAAAATCTGATTATTCTCATGGGCATCACGGTGGCTTAGTGGTTAGCATGTTCTCCTCTCAGTGCTAGGGATTCCCGGTTCGAATCCCAATCTGGGTGGAGTTTCCATGTTCTCATTGTCCATGTGGGTTTCCTCCGGGTTCTCCGGTTTCCTCCCACAGTCCAAAAACATGGATCAAGGTCAATTGAGTTCTCCAAATTGCCCCATATAGAGTGTGTGTGTCCAGTGATACATTGGCGTCCTGTCCTGGGTGTATCTGCCCAGCGCCCGAAACGTTCTCCCCTGGATGGGCATGGGGAACCCCCCCCCCCACGACCCTAGTAGAGGATAAAGCAGAAGATGATGGATGAATGGATGGATGTCCGACTAACTAAACGCGTGTATGTGACGGCTCTCAGGCTCTAGAACCTAAACATTCTTTATTTATCCCTCGCTCGGACACATGGTGCACGTGCCATATGCAGGCAATAAACCAAAGGGAAAAAAAAGAGTTGAACGAATAACAATAAAAGGGGGGGGTGGTTCTAATCGAGGTTCTGCTCCCCGCAGAACAAAAACTGCAGAGCAGGGGGGGTGGAGACTATAGATGGGGAGAAGGTCCGGGCTGCTGGGAGGCCTGTGTGTGAACGGTGGGGGAAGAGCAGGAGGCCCAAGTAGCAGATGCTCGCGTGCCTTTACAAATACCCCCCCCCTACTTCCCACCCACCCCCAAACCCCCCCCAGTCCATGATCTGGATGGAGCATTCCACCGTAATGGCCCTCCTCCTGCCTCTGTAGTACCCCCATTCGGTTTGCACATGCCCCCCCACCCCAACCCCCCGGTGCAGATTGGCTACGTCCCACCTGCCGCGCTCCCTTTGTGCCTCTGATCCCTCGTTTTCATTTCAATGCCAAAGTTTAACTCTCCCATGGAGGAGGGGGGGAGTGACTTTAGGAGCACACGCTCGCTAAAGGAAGCCATCTGACTCAACATATGACGGCGCCGCATTTCCAAATGCCGGGCGCATGGTCGGCCTTTTAGAACGCTGTAAAAAGGGTCCGCAGCCATTCAGAGGTTCTGAGAGAGGCAATCCTGAAGGTAAACTGCTGTAATTGGGGAACCGGGAGTCAGGACAGCCTGCTGTGGACAGGCAGAACATTTTACGGGTTCCCCAACAGCCTACAGACGCGTCTTCATCGAGTATTAGTACTCCAGGGTTCTAGGTCCGGTCTTCTCCAGCACGTCCCGTCAGAGTTTAAATCCTCAGCCCGGAAGCCTGGCATTGTCTTTGTGGAAAATGCCCAAAGACTTTTTTTGGCAGCATATGGGGTGGTGTGTGTGGATCATTCCAAATTCGTGATCATTCCAAATGTTCGGTTCATAACAAACATAAACTATCCCTGCAAACAGGTCCAGAACCATTTAGAGATTCCGAGAGAGGCAATCCTGAAGGTAAACTGCTGTAATTGGGGAACCGAAGGGGCCGGATGGCCCGCTGTGGCCACGTGGAACGTTTTACGGGTTCCCCAACAGCCTACAGACGCGTCTTCATGAAGTATTAGTACTTCAGGGTTCTAGATTCGGTCTTCTCCAGCACGTCCCGTCAGAGTTTAACTCATCATCATGGAAAATGCCCAAAGACTTTTTTGGCAGCATATGGGGTGGTGTGTGAAGGGTGGGGGTGGCATGTGGAGGGTGGGGGGTGGTGTGTGTGTGGATCGTTCCAAATGTTCTATACCGTAACAAACATAAACGATCTCTGCAAACAGGTCCAGAGCCATTCAAAGGTTCAGAGAGAGGCAATCCTGAAGGTAAACTGCTGTAATTGGGCAGGACGGCCCGCTGTGGCAAGGCAGAATGTTTTACGGATTCCCCAACAGCGTACAGACGTGTCTTCAACAAGTATTAGTACCCCAGGCTTCTAGGTTCGGTCTTCTCCAGCACGTCCCTTCAGAGTTTAACCCCTCAGCCCGGAATCCTGGCAATGTCTTCGTGGAGAATGCCCAAAGACTTTTGTTTGGCAGCATATGGGGTGGCATGTGGAGGGTGGTTGTGGTGCATGTGGATCGTTCCAACGTTACATTGACCTTCGGTAAGCATGAAACGGGATTAGAACCTCCCAATGACATTACTTTTGGACCAAAAAAAGCCGGATCGAGCCAACAAGTGTTCCAATCACATGGTTGTTCATGGAAGTTCCGAGTTAAAGATCTAAAGATTTAAACGTCAATCTAAACGTTTTAATAAATGATCTATACTGAAACAAACCTAAACGATCCGTGCAAACAATATGAGCACAGCCCTAAAGTATGTGGACTGTGGGAGGAAACCGGAGAACCCGGAGGAAACCCACGTGGACACGGGGAGAACCTGGAATCTCCACGCATATTTTGATTAGTATTTACATATATATATAAATGGCGTCATTTTGAGAATGCAACTATGAAAACAGTGCATGTAAATATTTACGCCTGCAGCTCTAAAGAAGTTGGGTGAGAAAATCAGGAGGCGCTGGTTAAAGCCCATGCTACATGCTGTCGGAATCAATCAGCGGGCGGGATAGGCTGCATTGTGATTGGATGAGGGCCATCTGGAGCAATGCAGGTCAGTGCAGCTTGGACCAAAACCATCTGCATTCTAATATGATGACACAGCCGTCAGGCAGGACAAAGGGCACTTTTTGGTGCGGGGGGGTTGGAGGGGTGACACGACATCGGGTTCGGATCCTCTAAATTGCACTTACTTAAGACGACAGGATTCGGCCGGGTTTCTGGAGCGTGGAGTGAGGGGGAGACTAACTAAATAGATCCTAGTATCCTAAACCGGCTCAGTCTAAAGAAAACTCAAGATGCATGTGTATATACACTGCATGGGGTATATACACTGCATGGGGTATATACACAGAAGTGCCCCTATTGCTTATAGAGCAAAATTAGATACAGCAGTCTTTTTAGTATGTTAACCTCAGTAAATATATATCTATATAATCTATATTTTTGTGTCTTATATGTCCTTATCTTCTCTTTACAAACCATACATTTACACACACACACACACACATATATATATATAGGGTAGCACGGTGGCTTAGTGGTTGGCATGTTCTCCTCTCAGTGCTGGGGATTCCCGGTTCGAATCCCAATTGAGTTCTCCAAATTGCCCCATAATGAGTGTGTCCAGCGATAGATTGGTGTATCTACCCAGCGCCCGAAACGTTCTCCCCTGGATGGGCATGGGGAACCCCCCCCCCCCCCCGCCCCGCCCCGCGCGACCCTAGTTGCGGAAGCTGCAGATAATGTATGAACGAAGGCAGGCATCTCATTAATAACTCCACGAGGAACCTTTAAAACTTCTTTATTTATTTATTCTTTATTTCCCAGAATGCACACATGAAACATGGATCAAGGTGAATTGAATGCTCCAAATTGCCCCATGTAGAGTGTGTTGTTGCGTGAGAATGTATGTTAAGCGATAGATTGGTACGCCCTGTCCTGGGTGTATATGCCCAGTGACTGGGGCGTTCTCCCCTGGATGGGCATGAGGAACCCCCCCCCCCACCACCCCCATCCCGCGACCGTATAAACTTGTGTTGTGCATCCATGAAGGTGCTTAAGATTCGCTGTATGTCTCGGATCTGGTTCCCTTGACTTGCTCCCACACTTTCACTCCTAAATCCTAACAGTGACGAGTTTAACACCGATGGTGTGGACCCACGGCTCAGCGCAGCGTGGGGCAATCTTCTGCTGCATGAGGATTTTGCACATTATCAGATAAAACACGCAGAGCTGCAGAAGAACAGAACAGGCAGATGCTCGCCAAGCCCACTCTCAAAGAGCCCGAGTGCCTTCATTGTCCGGCCTCCGGAGGGGTGTGTGGGGGGGTGTTCGGGGGGGTCGGGTTCGGGCCAGATCCCTTTCATCACTGATTCTCCACGCCGACGAAGATGCAATGCGTGCGCAAAAAAAAAACTTACCAGCGCTCCATTTATAACGCGCCATAAAGCTCGGGCCACAATAATTAGTGTCCTCTACTTAACTCAGGACTGCTCCCAGTGCCCCCCCCCCCCTCGTAAAGTCTCATAATAAGTCCTGAGCATAAACAGGCAGCTTCGGGTTTCACTAAACCACAAACAAGACGGAGAGGCACACTTTCAGCTCGTAATGGGAAAGTGACTAATTAAGGACGGTGGCGTTCTGCTGTTAGAACCGCAGTTCTGCGCGAGCCTTATTTACAGACAAAGAGCGTGAAGCTCTGCCACCTTTTTCTTTAATGTGTTTAGCCGCAGCCTTTATGACATCCTGCTGACACAACGGTGACCCCCTCGCATCGTACCAAGCTTTCACTTTTCTGGAAAGACGTTCTACGAATTTTTGGAAGATATGTCATTCCCTTTTTATCCAGAAGATCAAGAGAACGTCATCAAGTCGGACCAAAATGTCAGATTAGAACGTCTGATGTTCTCTATTTGGTTCATTCTAAACATCCATCCATCCATTATCTTCCGCTTTATCCTCTACTAGGGTTGTGTGTGTGTGGGGGGGTTCCCATGCCCTTCCAGGGGAGAACGTTTCAGGCGCTGGGCAGATACACCCAGGACAGGACGCCAATCTGTCACTGGACACAAACTCACACATACACACTCTCTATATGGGGCAATTTGGCGAATTCAATTGACCTTGATCCATGTTTTTGGACTGTGGAAGGAAACCGGAGAACCCGGAGGACGCCAATCTATCACTGGACACACACTCACTCACAAAAACACACTTTTTGCCCTTGATCCATGTTTTTGGACTGTGGAAGGAAATTGTGCCTTTTTATTACATTTTGACATAGGGTTATAGAGTTGGTAGAGCCGCATTCTCAGCTGAAGCATCTGGAGGACACACACAGAGCAACACATTTGCATTGTAACCTTTAGAGACGGTTTAATATTTGCAATTCAATTGGAGACGGAAACCAGGCGGCACGGTGGCTTAGTGGTCAGCACGTCAACCTCTCAGCGCTGGGGATCCATGTCCTCCCCGTGTCCGCGTGGGTTTCCTCCGGGTTCTCCGGTTTCCTCCCACAGTCCAAAAAACATGGCTCAAGGTCAATTGAATGCTCCAAATTGCCCCATATAGAGTGTGTTTGTGTGAGTGAGTGTGTGTCCATTGATAGATTGGCGTCTTGTCCTGGGTGTATCTGCCCAGCGCCTGAAACCTTCACCCCTGGATGGGCATGGGGAACCCCCCCTCCTCCTAGTAGAGGATAAAGCGGAAGATAATGGATGGATGAGGGCGGCACAGTGGCTTAATGGTTGACATGTTCTCCTCTCAGCCCAGTTCGAATCCCAATCTGGGTGGAGTTTCCATGTTCTCCCCGTGTCCCCGTGAGTTTCCTCCTGGTTCTCCGGTTTCCTCCCACAGTCCAAAAACATGGCTCAAGGTCAATTCAATGCTCCAAATTGCCCCATATAGAGTGTGTGTGTGTGTGTGTGTGTGTGTGTGTGTGTGTGTGTGTGTGTGTGTGTGTGTGTTGTGTGTGTGTGTGTGTGTGTGTATCCAGCGCGGGAGACATTCTTTAGTATAAAGTATTCTGATGCTTCAGAAGTATGTTTACATTTAGGACACGTGGTGGGTATACCATGTGCCCTAAACGTGTATGTGTGTGTGTGTGTGTGTGTGTGTGTGTGTGTGCGTGCGTGTGTTTGCTTTCTGTCTATTCATTTTACTTTTCATCCCTTTCTTTCAGAGGGAGGGCAGAATTTTTTTTTGGGGAGGGGGGTGGTAGGGGGGGACGTGTGTCTGTAGTTAGTGAGGTTGGGGGTTGGACGCATTGTGTCTGCGCGCTTTTGTGCGCGCTGGAGTCGCAGACGCCGAGAGCGCACACACACACACACACACACACACACACACACTCCAAGGCGCCTCCCACAGTCTCTCTCTCTCTCTCTCTCTCTCTCTCTCTCTCTCTCTCTCTCTCTCACTCACTCACACACATTCTCTCGCTCTCTTTCTCTGCAAGAAAGTGTTGGCGTGCAGTATCCGCGGCGCCGCGTCAAAGATCAACCGACTCCCGCTGCGACTCTCCTCCAACTCTCGGCTCAGTCATGATGAGAGTTCGGCTGCGGATCTAACATGCAACGTTTGTAGAACCGAACCTCACCCTGAACCTCACCGAACCCCAACAGATCCAGGGATTTTGGAATAAAGGCGCTTTGCGACGGGGGAAGGATGCGCGCACACGCCGGTGGGCTCTGCTGGATCCTGCTGCAAGTTGCGCTCTTGGCGGCGGGGACGCGCGACGCGGGGACGGGGACACGCGACGCGGGGATGCGCGACGCGCCCGGCAACACTTTCAAGTACAAAGTTCTGGAGGAGCAGCGCGTGGGCACGGTGATTGGCCGGCTGCGCGAGGACGCCGCGGCGGCTCTGGCACGCGTGCCCAGCTCGGTGTCCCCGCGCTTCCGCGCCATGCACGCCGGCGGGAGCGCGCCTCTGATCGGCGTGCGCGAAGAGGACGGCGAGATCAGCGTGGGGTCGCGCATTGACCGGGAGACGCTGTGCGGCGGCCACCCGAACTGCACCCTGGAGTTCGACGTGCTGACCCTGCCCCGGGAGCACCTGCAGCTGTTCCGCGTCCAGGTCGAGGTGCTGGACGTCAACGACCACCCCCCGCGCTTCGCCCGTCCCGTGGTGCCCGTGGAGATCTCCGAGAGTGCCGCCGTGGGCACCCGCCTGCCCCTGGACGCCGCCTCTGACCCGGATGTGGGCGAGAACGCGCTCCACTCCTACTCCCTGGCGCGCAACAACTTCTTCCGCATTGACATCCGCACCCGGACCGACGGCGCCCGGTACGCCGACCTGGTGGTGGTGCGGGAGCTGGACCGGGAAGCGCAGCCCACCTTCCAGCTGGTGCTCTCTGCGGCCGACTCGGGTTCCCCGCCGCGCTCGGGCTCCACACTGCTGAAGATCAACGTCCTGGATTCGAACGACAACAGCCCCGTGTTCGAGGAGCAGGCTTATGTCATCAACCTACCCGAAAGCGCACCCCTGGGGACGGTTCTGCTGGACCTGAATGCCACTGACCCGGACGAGGGCGCCAACGGGAAGATCGTGTACTCGTTCAGCAGCCACGTGGCCCTGAAGATCCTGGAGACCTTCAGGATCGACCCCGAGAACGGGCAGATCACGCTGGTCAAGAAGGTGGACTACGAGACGGCGGCGTCCTACGAACTGGACGTCCAGGCGCAGGACATGGGGCCCAATTCCATCCCGGGCCACTGCAAGATCATCGTGAAGGTGGTGGATGTGAATGACAACAAGCCCAAGATCAACATCAACCTGATGACGCAGGGGAAGGAGGAGGTGGCCTATATTTCTGAGGCGGCGCCCGTGGATACCTTCATTGCGTTAGTGCGCGTCGACGACAGCGACTCGGGCGCCAACGGCGAGGTGACATGCAGGCTGCACGGGCACGGCCATTTCCGGCTGCAGAAGACCTATGAGAACAACTACATGATCCTGACCAACGTGTCCTTGGATCGCGAGAAGCGCTCAGAGTACAGCCTGACGGTCATCGCCGAGGACCACGGCTCACCCAGCCTCTCCACCATCAAGCACTTCACGGTGCAGGTGCAGGACGAGAACGACAACCCGCCCCACTTTGAGAAGAGCCGCTACGAGATCTTCAAGTCCGAGAACAACTCGCCCGGGGCTTATCTCACCTCGGTGGTGGCCACCGACCCGGACCTGGGTTCCAACGGCCAGGTGACCTACTCTGTCTTGGAAAGCTCGGTACAGGGTGGCTCCATCTCCACGTACGTGACCGTTGACCCTTCCACCGGCGCAGTCTACGCGCTACGGAGCTTCGACCGCGAGGAGGTGGGCCGCCTGGCCTTCACTGTGCAAGCCCAGGACGGTGGAGGCGATGCGTCTCTGAGCGCCAACACCACCGTGGTGCTGACCGTCCTGGACGAGAACGACAACACCCCGGTGATCATGGCACCCTTGCTGAGCAACCACACAGCCGAGATCCCACTCTGGAGACTGGCCGAGCCTGGGCACCTGGTCATAGCCATCAAGGCGACCGACCGGGACGCTGGCGCCAATGGAGAGTTGACGTGCACCATCGTGGGGGGCAATGAGGAAGGCCTGTTCTTGATGGACCCACGCAGGTGCGAGCTCAGAACCAATTTGAGTCTGGAATCCCAAAGCAGGGACTCCTTTGACCTGGCGGTGCTGGTCCAGGACCGCGGGACCTCCAACCGCCTGTCCGCCCGAGCCGTCCTGCACGTCCTGCTGCGAGACCACCCCTTCATCATGCCCTCAGACTCGGTCCAGGGCACCCTAGACCTCTCCATGATCATCATCATCTCGCTGGGTGCCATCTGCGGCGTCCTGTTACTCGTCATGGTCCTGTTCGCCACCCGCTGCTCCCGCGACCAGAAGGACCCACGCCACTCGTACAACTGCCGCGTGGCCGAGTCCACCTACCAGAACCACCCCAAGAAGCCGGCCAGGCAGATCCACAAAGGTGACATCACCCTGGTGCCCACCGTGAACGGGACCCTGCCCGTGCGGGCCCACCCGCGCTCCCCCTCCGGCTCGCCCGCGCCCGACAGCAGGAACAGCCACCACAGCCGGCAATCCCTCAACAGCCTGGTCACCATCTCCTCCAATCACGTGCCTGAGAACTTCGCCCTGGAGCTGGCTCACGCCACCCCACCTGTCGAGGTAAGGCATATCTTGTCATTTTAATCAGCATTAAATATTTAAATTACTAACGAACGTTTTCTTAAGAACTTGTTTGGATACTGTGACATCACAACTGACCGAATTATGTCTCTATGCACTTTATGCTGTTTTTTTATTTTATTTTTATTTTATATTTGTGTAGAGCATTTTTATTTATTCATCCAACCCATTAACCCATCCATATCTGGCATGATCCCCTCGTCCACACCTCCCCCTGCCGTTCGTTCCGTTGCCGTCTGGTCTACCATTACTCATTTTTTCGTTTCCATCCCCCCCCCCCTTCCCTCCCTCCTTGTTTGCCCCCCCTCCCCTTGTGTTCTTTTCTTCTTGTTTGGCTATAGCAAGTCTCACAGCTTCTGTCCATACTCCATCAGGGCCAGTACCAACCCAGACCCAGTTTCCGTGGCAACAAATACACTCGGAGCTACAGGTAACCCATCGCATTTCGGTCCGCCCTGCCCAACGTAGCGCTTAACTATTTTTTTTCGGGGTCAAAACAATGTTGTTATCATGATAGAACACTTCCAGCTTCCCATGTGCAGTCTGCAGTCGGAGTTCCAACTGGCCATGGACTATTTGCATCTCATTATTGTTAGTAAAATCCAGGCGACGGGTTGGAGGCCCATCGTCCCGCATCAAATATCTGTTAAGACAACGGTCGCCACCACCAAGCACTCCACAAGTCATGATTTAAATCCGATTGGGATTACTGTGCATATTAATACCCTTTACATTGAGCTCTTGAATAATTAATGACGGGAACTTAACCCCTGTTATAAATAAAGGGAAAGCCAGGAGGAATTACCTCCCAGCTCGTCCGTTCAGGCTCTGGGTTTCAGACAGCCAATGAAATTCGAGTTCAAAAGCCCAAGCCTTCACAGAGACAGCCGGGGCAATTAAACACACATAGCTACACCCGCCCACCTCCAACCAGTCTGTTGTAAAATCCCTAAACTACGAGCCCGCTGATGATTTCCTCGCTGAGGATTTCAGCGTGGGGGGGTCCAAATGTACGTAGAACCTCACGGACGACTTCGGAACGCACCTGCAGGTGGAGGCCGTTGTTGTTCATGTTCTGCAGTCGTATGCAAATGTTTGCACAAAGGTGTTGCAGTGTTCATAGCACCTACGCTGCAGGATTAGATTGGTTTCCATTGTAAAGCTCATCTGTGATTGGTGGGGTCAGACACTGATGTTGGGTGGAGTCTCAACATTCATGGCTTTGGCCTCAACACTGCCCATTGGTGGTGCATTTTTAACAAGCTTCCCATATGACTCCATGTCCTCTTGTAAGGACGTCTGCATTTATCATATAAACCCGTTAATCCGCGATGATGGCCAGCGAAGGCCAGGGCCTATCCCGGTGCTTAGAGCGAAAGGCAGGGGAACAGGGCGAACACATTCCCTCACACGTTCATTCCCGTTTATGGAATGTGGGCAAAAAATGGGGTATCCCATGCAGACACCAGGAGAACATACAAAATCCTCACAGAAAAGTCCTAGATTGCCATTGTAGGGCTTCAAACCTTTATTATTATTAAAAAAAATATTTATAAGTGGATCCGAGAGGGATTTGGCCATGCCCCCTTTATGCGCTCCATGTTCTCAGTGCCACTTCCTGTACAGATGGACTTTGTAGTTCTACAGTTCCACTTGTAGTCCATCTGGTTGTGTTCTACGGAACATACTGTGTACTCGTCTCAGTTCTAACAGTTTGAGGAAGGCCCTCCAAATAAGGGGAGCCCATTGAGGCAAAGTTGGGTGAGTTTGGGGTGGACGGACTAGACCCACTCACATAGAACCCTAACCGTAACCCCATAGAACACCTGTGTGTATGCCAGGCTCTCTCAACCCAACATCAGTGTCTGACCAAATGATCCCCATCATACAATGATGACAGGGTGGAACCTCAGTGGTTGGGATGTTGGACTAGCAATCAGAAAGTTGGGGGTTCGAATCCCAGGTCCATTGAAGTTTCCAAGACTATTGCCCCAGGGGGATTTGTAAGTTACCCTGTGTTCTGAACCCAAACCATTTGGGATACTTTGGGAAACTTTACCCAGATTGGAATTCGAACCTGGAGACCCAGTCCTGAGAGATAAACGTGCTATTACGTAATTTAAAAATTCATTAATTCATCCATTATCTTCCTTTTGATCCTCTACTAGGATTGGGGGGGGGGGTTCCCCATGTCCATCCAGGGGAGAACGTTTCAGGTGCTGGGCAGAAACACCCAGGAGAGGGCGCCAATCAATCACTGGCCACACTCACACTGACACACTCTATATGGGGCAATTTGGAGAATTCAATTCACCTTGATCCATGGTTTTGGACTGTGGGAGGAAACCGGAGAACCCGGAGGAAACCCACGTGGACATGGGGAGAACGTGGAAACTCCACCCAAATTGGGATTCGAACCGGGAATCCCTAGCGCTGAGAGGAGTACATGCTAACTTGTTGGATACTTTAAGTGACCTGACTGTGTGTATGTTCAGGTTCTCCGACCTCACCCTGCTCATGGTTCCCTCTGCAGGTACGCTCTGAACGAGATGGACAAGTTCAGCCTGAAGGACAGTGGGAGAGGGGACAGCGAGGCCGGAGACAGCGACTGTGAGATGGGCAGAGAGTCTCCTCTGATGGGGGAGGGCTTCAACGAGCTCTTCACCCCCGACGGGCAGCACAGGCCACACCCAGGTATGCAGGGAACCAAGCTTGTGATGCGTTAGGTGATGCGTGTGTAGCCACTATAAGGATGTCCTTATTATTCAGTTCTCCGGTCGAAACTCTAGAACGTTCAGGGTTTTGGCTTCAACACTGCCCACTGGTGGCGCATTTAACAAGGTTCCAGTATGACATCATGGCAAACACATTCACTCACACAGTCATTCCCAGGGCAATTAATTCTGCCAGTTTATTTGTGGAATGTGGGCAAAAAATGGGGCATCCCAATGCAGACGCCAGGAGAACATACCAAATCATACCAAATCAAAACATATATTTATATATTTTTTTATTTTATTTTATTTATTTTTTTTTTTTAAGTGGATCAGTGAGGGATTTGTACATGCAGTATGAGACAAAAGTCTGGCCACGCCCCCTTTCTGCTCTCCATGTTCTCAGTTCCACTTCCTGTGCAGATGAACGTTGTAGTTCTACGATTCCACTCTGTAGTCCATCTGTTTGTGTTCTACAGGACATCCTGTGTATTCTGTTCTCTAATGTTTAGGACTTCAATAGTACCTCCACAGAGCAGGGATTATTTGGTGGGTGCATTATGACCTATCCCAGCAGTGTCACTGAGGTGGAGAAATGAAACCCCAGCAGCACTGCTGCACTAAAACCCCCTCACCACATCAGTGTCACTGCAGAACTGACAATCAACAATCCACCACCCAAATGATACCTGTTCTGTGAAGGTCTTGACCAATAGAGAACCCACCGAGAACCCACAAAGAACACAGATGGACTACAGTCTGGATTTGGAGGAAATAGAGAATGGAGTAAGAAGAGGGCATGGCCTAACGTTGGACTGGTTCTGTACGTAGCTAGTGCCATGTAATTAGAGCAGTGCTTCTCAAATAGTGCGGTGCATGGGGGGGCGCGTAACAAAAAAATCACAGAGCAAGTGATATTAAGTGTACTGAACAAACCCTCAAGAGACAACATGGAGAAATATTTAACAGAGATGAGGAGAGAGACGAAGATAACGAGAGCAAAAAAAGTCAACCGAAAGCTACTGTAAATGTCGAAGCGAATGTAGGGCCTGGCTTCACTGTAACTGTAACTTCACTGTAACGAAGGTGGGAGACGAAGAAAGACCGATGTGTCTGCTGTGTCTTTAAATGTTGGCAGCGAACAGCATGAAGCCAAATAAATGAAGGCGTCATTTAAAGACATTACACCCCAATCACCCCGATAACCGCTTGAGTTTTTAAATCGTAAACGTGACTCGTATAACCAGCAAATATTAACGCTTTATGAAAGTTACTTCAGAAAAGCTGTGCTGCAAAACGGACATCAGTTCTGACTTCCTCCAAAAAAAAAAAAAAAAAACAGCAAAAATTGTTGTATTCGTTTTAGTTTTGTAGGTTAAAGTTAATAAATTGAGCTCCTGAATGAATGTTGCTGATGAATTTGAATTTATTATTATTTATTGATTTTATTTAATTTAATTTTTCAGTATCAAATGCCGGTCAGTTCAAAAATGTTTCTCGCTTAAATATGGATTTTATTCGTTTCTGTTACAAACTAAAAAACTAAGTAAATCAAATTATTTTAGTTCTAAGTTGATCTATATATATATATTTTTTTTTTTTTTTGTGTTTTCTTTATTGTTAATAAGGATACATTGTTATAAAAGAGGTGTACTTATAACAAATTTATAGACAACTATAGACTAACAATACTAATTTATAGACTAACAATACTACAGTGGGCGTGTAAAAATAATTTATCCCATTTTTGATAAATTTGGGGGGATAAATCATGTGGGGGGGTGAGGTGAGTGTGCATGAGTGTGTGTGTGTGTGTGTGTGGGGGGGGGGCACAAAATATTTTCTTCTTCCTAGGGGGGGCTTAACAGAAAATAATTGAGAATCACTGAATTAGAGGCCAAGACACACAGTGTAATCACAGCAAAGCCAACAGGGGGCAGAAGGTGCTGAGTACTCAGTAAAGGAGGCTTTTCAGAACCACCGGTCCAGATTCTCCCAATGGTTCCAACATTTAAGGCAGTAATCTGTTAGGAGGCCTGTTGGAGGATGTAGAACCAGCTCCAATAGAGGTGTCAGTGATGTCAATGTAACCCTGATGATGCAGTCTAGTTTCACGGTCCATTGTGTGAGAGCGTTGTAGAACCATGACACACAGTGTAATTACAGCAAGGCCAACAGGGGGCAGAAGCTGCTGAGTAATCAATCAAGGGGGCTTTTCAGAACCACCGGTCCAGATTCTCCCAAAGGTTCCAATATTTAAGGGTTTATATAGAGGTGTCATTGATGTCATTGTAACCCTGGCAATGCCGTCTCATTGTCCATTGTGTGAGAGCATTGTAATCACTCAGTCAAGGGGGCATTTCAGAACCACTGGCTCAGATTCTCCCAAAGGTTCCAAAACTTAAGGCAGTGCTCGGTGATGTGGCCTGCTGGAAGACGTAGAACCAGCTCCTATAGAGGTGTCATTGATGTCATTGTAACCCTGGCGATTCCGTCTCATGGTCCATTGCGTGAGAGTGTTGTAGAACCATGACACAGTTTAATCACTCAGTCAACGGGGCTTTTCAGAACCACTTGCTTAGATTCTCCCAAAGGTTCCAAAATAGAGTTATCATTGATGTCATTGTAACCCTGGCGATGCCGTCTAGTTTCACAGGGTTTTTCAGAACCACTGGTTCAGATTCTCCCAATGGTTGCAAAATTTAAGGCAATAATCGGTTAGGAGGCCTGCTGGAAGACGTAGAACCAGCTCCTATAGAGGCGTCATTGATGTCATTGTAACCCTGGCAATGCAGTCTCATGGTCCATTGCACGAGAGCATTGTAGAACCAAGACACACAGTGTAATTACAGCAATGCCAAAAGGGGGCAGAAGCTGTTGAGTACTCAGTCAGGGGAGCTTTTTAGAACCACTGGCTCAGATTCTCCCAAAGGTTCCAAAATTTAAGGCAGTGCACGGTAAGGAGGTCTGTTGGAAGACGTAGAACCAGAGGTGTCATTGATGTCATTGTAACCCTGGCGATGTCGTCTCATGGTCCATTGCGTGGGAGAGCCGTAGAACCTTAAAAAATGAGATTCCTCCCCAAAATATTTCCTTTGCTCACGGTGCGAGATCAGATATTAAGTTTAGCTTGGAAAAAAAAACGAGCCCGGATCTTCAACGCAATCATCAATGCGCCTTGATTAGCCAAGTGCTTTCGAGCGCGAGCTCGGGTCTTTGAACCCTCCCACCACCACCACCACCGTCTTTTTAAATTTTTTTTGGTCTGTAAATCAGCTGGTTTAATCTTTGCTTTTGGGCTTTCATCAGCGAGTGGCCTGAATCAATGGCTCGCCGGCACTCTGTTTTGCAAATGCGCCGGATTTTGTTTTTATTAGCTGTAAGATGTATTATAAATGGCCCTTTCAAAGCTAATGGGCCCATAATGAAGTCCCTGGGACGTGACCGAGCGGCGGCGTGCATGAGAAATGAAGGTTAGAAGTTGGCGTGTTTGATTTGAATTATATATCCTTTATAGGGGAGATGGTGGGACGAATGAGAGAGAGAGAGAGGGCGAGAGAGGGAGGCAGGGCACAGACGTAGGAGAGCTTTTATTCCATTGTTCGTCTAGAAACAGACATATTTGGATGGTTAAGAGGCTGAATTAATTTGGCGTTCCAGGTTTTACACATTTTCTGCCAGCGAGTGCACTCACGGAACCGAACGGGGGCTCGGAGGTGGAGGAAAAAAACGCGATGGAAATGCGGCGCATTAGCTATTATCTGAATCATTTCGTCTCTGAAAAGCATGGCAGACAAAAGTGAGAGTGCGAGGCGTCAGAAGTGGCTGCAATCTCATTAAATATGCTGACGCGATTGGCGGCGCTAACGTTGACATGTTCTCCCTGTAGCCATGCGCCTGTGTACCGAGGAGTGCCGCGTGCTGGGGCATTCCGATCAGTGCTGGATGCCCCCCATGACTTCGCCGGCGTCCTCTGATTACCGGAGCAACCTCTACATCCCGGGCGAAGACCCTCAACAGGTTCCGGCGCCCGAGAGCACGCAGTCGGCTGATTCCACCCTGAGGAAGAAGAGCTTCTCCACTTTCGGCAAGGAGAGCGAGGAGGAGGAGGACGGCCAAGGAGGCGAGGCCAATGGGGAGGACCTCTGCGGGACCACGTCGCTGTTATCAGAGATGAACAGTGTCTTCCAGAGGCTCCTCCCCGCCTCGCTGGACGCCTACACGGAAAGCAGCGAGGCGGAAAGGGTGCCGGCTGGAGCCGTGGGCACGGGGTCGCTGGAACGGCGTAAGGGACATCTGCCGGGGAAAGCCAGCCCCGCCACGGCCTACCACCACGGGGTGGCCGCCTGGGCCGCCAATACACACTTCCAGAACCCGGGCCACAGCCACGCCCCGGCCAGTCACATGTCGGCCAGTATGGCCACCCCGCCACTGGCCGCGCCGCTTTCCATGACGGCGTCCTGCTCGAAGTGGCTGCCGGCCATGGAGGAGATACCGGAGAACCACGAGGAGGACGAGCTGGAGTCGGTCCTCCACGGCAAGCGCTGCGAGAGCCGCAGTGAGATCATGGACGCCAGCGAGCTGGTCGCAGAGATCAACAAACTCCTACAGGACGTGCGGCAGAGTTAGAGCCCCGCCGGCGCCCGGTCCCGTTTCCCGCTCTCGGGAGGAATGGTATTTCTATCGGAAAGGATCCGACACCCGCGAATCGTCCCTAAAGTTTGAGTTTTCCGACCGTGCCGTGTTTCGTGAATGCTAATTATCCAAATGATGTTCGAATTCTCTTTGTTTGTTTTTTGGGACACAGTGTAACACATTGTGAGTGTATTTATCTTTGTATTTTAAAAATACAATTTGTAGTCTTTATATTTATATTAAAAAAAAAACAAACCTTGTACATAGAACCCAAACAATCAGATTTCTATTTTTATATATTGCCGCGCATGCCGAGAAGAATAATCACAGCCTCTGTCATGCCTCTGTACATAGTACTATTTATGAAAATGTTTTTATGTTATTGATATGATATAATATAAGTATATTGAGAATCTTGTGTTATCGGGAGGGGGGGCGCATGTCGGGTTTTATATTTATATCAGTGTATTATTGATGTACTGTCTCCAGCTTGGTTTAAATTAAATGAAGGAAAAAAAAATAAAGCAAAATAAAAGGTAAGACCTTCTGATGATGAACCCTGTGTGTGTTCCGCTCACGAAACATTCACACCGAACATCGGTACCCGGCTGTACCGCTAAGGGTTTATTATTCATTCATTCATTCATTCATTATCTCCCGCTTTATCCTCTATTAGGGTCGCGGTGGGGTTCCCCATGCCCATCCAGGGGAGAACATCTCGGGCGCTGGGCAGATAGACCCAGGACAGGGCGCCAATCCATCGCTGGGCACACACTCACTCACACAGACACACTCTATATGGGGCAATTTTCTGAGAATTCAATGACTTGATCCATGTTTTTGGACGGTGGGGAAACCGGAGACCAGAACATGGAAACTCCACCCAGATTATTAGCGCTGAGAGGCGAACGTGCTAACCACTATTTTATTATTATTATTATTATTATTATTATTATTATTGTTATTTTTATTATTATTACCACACCATATTAGCTTCATCTGTGTGAAACTTTGCAAGATTGTTCATCATCGATGACAACACATGAATCAATTAAAAGATTACCAATTAAATTACTAATTAGTGGTTATTAATTGATTTTGTTTTCTATGGATAAATTGCCCATTTTTTACTAAATCACTATTAAATACTTTATAAATAAATACTTCACAAGCAGAATAAATGATCAAGTAATTTAACACGATATAGGGGTGTTTATATATATATATATTCATTATCTTCCGCTTTATCCTATATTAGGGTCACGGGGGGGTTCCCCATGCCCATCCAGGGGAGAACATTTCGGGCGCTGGGCAGATACACCTAGGACAGGGCGGCAATCTATTACTGGGCACACACAGACACGCACACAAACACATGGGGCAATTTGGAGAACTCAATTGACTTGATCCATGTTTTTGGACTGTGGGAGGAAACTGGAGAACCCAGAGGAAACCCATGCAGACATGGGGAGAACATGAAAACCACTCAGATGGGGATTCGAACCGGGAATCCCTAGTGCTGAGAGGCGAACGTGCTAACCACTAAGCCACCGTGCTGCCCTTTATATATATATATTTATATATATATATATATATATATATATATATATATATATATATATATATAGCTTGTTTATGCAGTCTGTTTCATTCTGTCAGTGTTTATTATTATTATTATTATTATTATTATTATTATTATTATTATTATTATTATTAGCTTCATCTGTGTGTCTGGTAAAAAAGTTTCACCCACTTCCCTTTATCTAATTAAGCTGAAACTTCACACAATTGTTCATCATCGATGACAACACAAGAATCAATAAAGAAAAATTACAAATTAATTAACTAATTAGTGGTAATTAATTTTGTTTTCTATGGATAAATTGCCCATTTTCTACTAAATCACTATTAAATACTTCAGAAATACTTTAATTTAGGATGAAGTAATTTAACTCGATATAGGGGTGTTTTTTAAAAAAAATAAAAGTATATTTTGCTTTTTTATTCAGTCTGTTTCAGTCTCTCAGTGTTTATTGTTATTATTATTATTATTATTATTATTATTATTATTACCACCCTATATGATCTTCAACTGTTTGTGTGTCTGGTAAAAATTTTTTAGCAGAATTAATTTAGGATAAAGTAATTTAACACAAAATAGGGCTGTTTTTTAAATAATAATAATAATAATTTGCTTGTTTATTCAGTCTGTTTCCACAGGATTTTAAAATCAATCAACCTGGCAAAGTGTGGTGTGGTTTAAACTTTACTGGAAAAGTTTAGGGAAGGCCCAGTTCTCCTTCCAGTACACAAAACAAGAAAAAGAACTTCCATAACACATGGTTGGGTTTGGTGTGGATCTCCATTAAGGATTAGACAATTACAGATTTTGCTGGTATGAATATCAACTAAGAAATAATCACAATTATATGATATTTATGAAATAACTTTTTTAAAAGTTTTTAAAAAGTGCCAGAAATCATACAAACAGTTTCTTATGTTTGGAACATTAAAAAAAATATATATAAATAAATAATTTTGTGAAAATTAAGGTTTAAGAAAATGGTGTCCCAAAAAGTACACGTTATTATTATTATTATTATTATTATTATTATTAGAATTATTATAAAAAGAAAACATCTTCCTTTTATATGCATCCATCCATTATCATCCATTTTATCCTCTACTAGGGGTTGTGGGGTGGTTCTCCATGCCCATCCAGCGGAGAACATTTCGGGCGCTGGGTAGATACACCTAGGACAGGGTGCCGATCTATCACTGGGCACACGCACACACAATTGGGCAATTTAGAGAATTCAATTGACCTTGAATCCATGTTTTTGGACTGTGGGAGGAAACCAGAGAACCCCGAGGAAACCCACATGGACACAGGGAGAACATGGAAACTCCCCCCAGATTAGGATCCGAACCTGGATCAGCGCTGAGAGATGATTGTGCTAACCACTGCACCACCCTGTCGTCCTGATGGTGAGTTAACTTGCTTTATTTACCCCCAGTGTCCAGTATTTTCACAGTATGTTCATTTAAACATGCACTAAATCCATCCATTCATTATCTTCCGCTTTATCCTCTATTAGGGTCGCACATTTACTACTTGTAAATATTAAATGCGTAATAATGCTCATTATTTTTCCCTTCAGTTCCCCATGCCCATCCAGGGGAGAATGTTTCGGGCAGATACACCCAGGACAGGACGCTAATCTATCACTGAGCACACACTCACTCACTTACTTACTCACACTCTGTATGGGCCAATTTGGAGAACTCACTTCACCATGTTTTTGAACCGTGGGAGGAAACCGGAGAACCCGGAGGAAACCCACGCAGACATGAGGAGAATATGGAAACTCCACCCAGATTGGGAATCCCTAGTGCTGAGAGCAGAACATGCTAACCACTAAGCCATTGTGCCACCCTATACACTAAATTATTTTTATAAAATTTTAATCCATTAATTCATTCATTATCTTCCGCTTTATCCTCTTTTAGGGTCGTGATGGGGTTCCCCATGCCCATCCAGGGGAGAACGTTTTGGGCGCTGGGCAGATACACCCAGGACAGGGCGCAAACCTATCGCTGGGCACACACTCACACAGACACACACGCATACAGACTCTATATGAGGCAATTTGGAGAACTCATTTGACTTGATCCATGTTTTTGGACTGTGGGAGGAAACCGGAGAACCCAGAGGAAACCCACGCAGACATGGGGAGAACATGGAACCTCCACCCAGATGGGGATTCGAACCGGGAATCCCTAGTGCTGAGAGGCGAACGTGCTAACCACTAAGCCACCGTGCCGCCCAAAATTTAAAATTTTTTTTAATAAAAAACTATATTTATACAATTTGAACGTGTTTGTGGTCCAAATAAACAAAAAAAGTCTACAATATACTCTAATCTACAGGTTTACATAGATCATGCCGGTTCCATACTTTTGGCAGTGGATTTCCTGCCGTTTCTCTCGCTCAGATCTCCCCCTGCTGGTCATTGTGAGGAAGTGCCGCATGGCGGTTCATAAGGGAAACGTAGGCTTCAGGTTCATTGTTATTGTCTCCAGACAGCACAATTGCATTTGCTCAGAACCAGTGGCATTTCAAACGAACCTGCTTCCATCACGTCCTTATACACTGATGAATACAAAACACACACACACACACACACACACACAAACTGAAAGACAGGAGAACAGGAGAACCGGAGAACATGATCTCATGGTACACAAAAGAACCTGGAGTTTAATCAGCGCCTCAGTATTTGTTTTCTGCTGAAGGTCTGTTTTAATTAATTTCTCTTTTCTTGGAGCCGTGGACTCGTACACACGTTAAGACATCTCTAAACAATGACGAGCAACACATTATACTGTTCTTTATCTCACAAACTCTGAGTTCTAATTCATTCACTCCATAAACTGATAGACGGTTATTTATTTATACCGTATGACTTTATATATTTATATCTATATATGTAATTATATAATATACAGACAGACAGACAGACAGAGAGAGAGAGAGCAAGACAGACAGACAGATAGAAAGATATTTGGACAGACAGATAGACAGATATTTAGACAGACAGAGAGATAGACAGATAGACTGACAGACAGATGGACAGACAGAGAGATTTAAAGAGCAAAGCAGATAGTTAGATGGATAGACAGAGAGACAGATATTTGGACAGACAGACAATCAGAAAGAGAGAGATTTAAAGAGCAAGACATATAGATAAATGGACAGACAGAGAGTGAGAGAGAGATATTTAGAGAGCAAGACAGACAAATGGACAGACAGAAAGATAGATAGACAGACATACAGATATTTAGAGAGCATGATAGATAGATGGACATACAGTTAGTCAGACAGATTGATAAATAAACATGCAGACAGACAGATTTTTAGATAGCCATACATGGACAGACATACAGAGAGATGGACAGACAGACAGACAGAGAGAGATTTAAAGAGCAAGAAAGAAAGATAGATAGATGGACAGACAGAGAGAGAGACAGATACATAGACAGAGAGATGGACAAACAGATATCTGGACAGATAAACAGAAAGAGAGAGACAGATATTTGGAGAGCAAGATAAATAGATAGATAGATGGACAGACAGACAGGCAGGCAGACAGATATTTGAACAGACAGACAGATAAATAAACAGACAGAGAGAGATGGACAGATAGACGGACGGACAGACACACTGATAAATAAACAGACAGACAGACAGACAGAGAGAGAGATGGACAGATAGATGGACAGACAGACAGAGAGAGATGGACAGATAGATGGATGGACAGACAGACAGAGATGGACAGATAGATGGACAGACAGACAGACTGATAAATGAACAGACAGACAGAGAGAGAGATGGACAGATAGACGGATGGACGGACAGACAGACAGACAGAGAGAGATGGACAGAGAGATGGACAGATAGATGGACGGACGGACAGAGAGAGATGGATAGATAGAGAGACGGACGGACGGACAGACAGACAGAGAGAGAGAGAGATGGACAGGTAGAGAGACGGACGGACAGACAGACATAGAGAGAGATGGACAGACAGACGGGCAGACGGACAGACAGACGGACTGATAAATAAACAGATAGACAGACAGACACAGATAGACAGACAGACAGATGCAAGTCCGTCGTCCTCGGCGGCCTCACACAGCAGTGCGGCTGTGTTATTCAGTTTGGGAGTGTGTTGTGAGGGCTGAATAAATCTCCAAATCTGAAAACTGTTCAAACATCAAGAATTGCTGACCGTCCATCTGCAGGAACAAAGTGTTTTACATCAACCACTGGCCCTGACATTCACACACACACACACACACACACACACACACACACACACTGTAATAATATTATTTGGAAACAGTATTGTGAGTCTCTATGAACATTGATGGTTATGCAGCGAATCACAGAGCAGCAATTTAATAACAAAGAAATGAAACCTCTCTCTCTCTCTCTGTGTCTTTTCTTGTTTGTTGTGTCTTTATTCTTTTTTTTTGACGACTGCAAATTATAGTTTAGTCATTTTCTTTTACTGCTGAATTATTCACCTAAAACGTTGACCTCCGTAATCGAAACCCGGTACTAAACTTTAACCTTACCTTCATAATACTAACCTAAATTATACCCTTGTAACCTAATCCTAAACCCAACATTAACCCCAGTAATTTAATCCTAACTTAAATTATACCTCTGTAACCTAATACTAAACCCAACATTAACCCCAGTACTTATACCTAACCTAAATTATACCTCTGTAACCTAATCCTAATCCCAACATTAACCTCAGTAATTTAATCCTAACCTAAATTATATCTTTTTAACCTAATCCTAAACCAAACATTAACCCCAGTAATTTAATCCTAACGTAAATAAATACCTCTGTAACCTAATCCTAAACCAAACATTAACCCCAGTAATTTAATCCTAACCTAAATTATACCTCTGTAACCTAATCCTAAACCCAACCTTAACCCCAGTAATTTAATCCTAACCTAAATTATACCTCTGTAACCTAATCCTAAACCTAGCATTAACCTCAGTAATTTTATCCTAACCTAAATTATACCTCTGTAACCTAACCATAAACCCAACATTTACCCCAGTAATTTAGTCCTAACCTAAACGTTAACATCAGTGACATAATCCTAACTTGAATATAACCATGGTGACTTAATCCTAACCTTAACGTTCATTCATTCATTATCTTCCGCTTTATCCTCTATTAGGGTCGCGGTGGGGTTCCCCATGCCCATCCAGGGGAGAACGTCTCGGGCGCTGAGCAGATGCACCCAGGACAGGGTGCCAATCTATCGCTGGGCACACACTCATTCACACAAACACACTCTATAGGGGGCAATTTGGAGAACTCAATTGACTTGATCCATGTTTTGGACTATGGGAGGAAACCGGAGAACCCGGAGGAAACCCACGCGGACACGGGGAGAACATGGAAACTCCACCCAGATGGGGATTCGAACCGGGAATCCCTAGTGCTGAGAGGCAACCGTGCTAACCACTAAGCCCCTAACCTTAACGTAACCATGATAACTTAATCTTAATCAAAACTTTAACATCAGTAACATAATCCTTACCTTAACGTAACCATGGTAACTTAATCCAAACCTTAATGTAACCATGGTAACATAATCCTAATCGAAACTTTAACATCAGTAACATAATCCTTACTTTAATGTAACCATGGTAACTTAATCCTAACCTTAACATAACCATGGTGACTTAATCCTAACTTTAACATAACCATGGTAACTTAATCCTAATCAAAACTTTAACATCAGTAACATAATTCTTACTTTAACGTAACCATGGTGACTTATTCCTAACTTTAATGTAACCATGGTGACTTAATCCTAATTTAATGTAACCATTGTGACTTAATCGTAACCTTAATGTAACCATGGTGATTTAATCCTAACCAAACTTTTAACATTAGTCCTTTAATCCTAACCTTAACGTCAACCTCGGGAACATAATCCTAACACTGACTTCACCAACATCAACCTAACCTGGACTTTAGCCTCAGCAACCTTCAGATAACTTCAACCTCATTTCCTCCATCTTCACCTTTAACCTCAGCAATCTGATTATAATCTCACTAACATAATTCTAATAAGGATACTTTAATGTACACACATGCCGGGTTGCCAGGTTAATCTGGTTTGGTTATCCTAACCCACTAACTCATTAACAGACTTCTCAGCTGGGTTTCTGTCTCCAGTCCAATCACCGTGGAGACGGTCGGCTCGCTCCGTCACCTCCGCCCTCACACCGTCCTGCATTCTAATCTGACTGGTTAAATCCCCATCTGAGGTACTTCTGCTCTCTCGAGGATTTCTGCTCCACCATGGCTGAGGTCACCTGCTCCTCCTGCATTTAAGAGCTGGGCGCCGACCACAGTGAGGCGTGAAGCTCGTTATTATCAAACTTGATCTAATTATTCTGCTGATTAATAACCCCATTAGCAGTAATTGTGGTGATGGGAGCAGCTGGTCATACTGATAGGAATAAATTTAAGGTGACAGCGTTGACGACAGCGAGGGAAGATTAAATGTATTAATAATCCTCTAATCAGAACGATCAGCGCCATCATATGGATGGATGGAAAATTGATGAGGAGGATGAATTTAATAAACCTGCACTGAATCCTGGACGCGCTCCACTGAGATCTCACTATATTATAATCAGCGGCTCCAATTTTGGGTTCCAGCAGATGTGCATTCATATAAAGCAATGCCAGGCATGTTCTCCTGGGTGACTTTCCATGGGGGGGGGTGCCACTTTTTCTGAATATGTAGTGTCATTGGTATCTAATATAATTAAATGGTGGGTGGCTTAGTGGTTGGCATGTTCTCCTCTCAGTGCTGGGTGGAGTTTCATGTTCTCACTGTGTCCGCGTGGGTTTCCTCTGGGTTCTTCGATTTCCTCCCACAGTCCTCAAACTTGATCAAGGTCAATTGAATTCTCCAAATTTCTCCATATAGAGTGTGTCTGTGTGAGTGAGTGTGTGGCCTGTCCTGTATAGGTTGGTGGCCTGTCCTGGGTGTATCTGCCCAGAGCCCGAAACGTTCTCCCCTGGATGGGCATGGGGAACCCCCCCTCAACCCTAGTACAAGATAAAGCGGAAGATAAAGGATGGATGGGGGCAGCACGGGTTTTAGTGGTTTAGCATGTTCTCCTCTCAGCGCTAGGGGATCCCGGTTGGAATCCCAATCTGGGTGGAGTTTGCATGTTCTCCCCTTGTCTGAGTGGGTTTCCTCCGGGTTCTCCAGTTTCTTCCAACAGTCCAAAAACATGGATCATGGTCTCCAAATTGAATGCTCCAAATTGCCCCATATAGAGTGTGTTTGTGTGAGTGAGTGAGTGTGCCCGGATGGATTGGCGCCCTGTCCTGGGTGTATCTGCCCAGCGCCCAAAACGTTCTCCACTGAAGTGGAAAATAATGGATGGATGAGTGCTCTAAATTGCCCCATATAGAGTGTGTCTGTGTGAGTGAGTGTGTGTCCAGTGATAGATTGGCGTCCTATCCTGGGTGTATCTGCCCAGCACCCGAAATGTTGGATGGGCATGTGGAACCCCCCCTACGACCCTAATACAGGATAAAGTGGAAGATAATGGATGGATAATTAAATGGTGTGCCTGCAGTGGACTGCTGACTTGTGTAGGGTGCATTGCCCAATTAGGGCTAATTAGGAGTCTCATTAGTGTAATTGGCCAAGATCTTGAATAAATATCACTAAGAGTCGAAAACGGCTTTTTTCTCCCACAATGAAATTGTCACCATGCACAGCATGGAGGTACGTGAGGGCGTAATGCAGCCATGCACACATGACAGGAACCATGAGGAACCATGAGGAACCATGAGGAACCACGAGGAACCATGAGGAAGCATGAGGGGCAAAACATAAGATATTAATATAAACATAATAAAATCAAATACTTCAGGGCTTGTGCACATTCTACATACTGAGGATCATCACCATGACCGGATACACCCAGGAGAGGGCTCCAATCTGGGTCGCAGGGGGTTTCCCATTTCCATAGAGGGGCTAATATTTGGGGCGCTGGGCAGCATAGCAATCCACCTGGGCACACTCACTCACACAATTTTAGGGGCAATTTAGATAGGGGCAATTTAGAACAGCCAATTCACCTTCAATGCATGTTTTTGGACTGCTGTAGGAAACTGTACAGCCAGTGGGGGGGGTGTTCCCAATGCCCATCCAGCGGAGAACGTTTAGGCCAATCCATCTGGGCGCTGTGCACAATATCACTACCACAAACACCCTCAGACACTATATGGGGTAATTTAGAACAGCCAATTCACCTTGAATGCCTGCTTTGGGACTGCGGTAGGAAACTGGATAACCCGGCACATAGGGGGAAAACCTAGAAACTCCACCCAGATGGGGGTGTTCCCTACACCCATCCAGGGGAGAACGTTTAGGGCATTTAGGGCCAATCCATCTGGGCGCTGTGCACACTGTCACTACCACAACCACCCTCAGACACTATATGGGGCAATTACGAACAGCCAATTCATCTTGAATGCATGCTTTGGGACTTTAGGAAACCGGATAACCCGCCTGAAACCCATATGGGGAAAACCTGGAAACTCCCTACGCCCATCCAGGGGAAAACATTTAGGGCATTTAGGGCCAATCCATTTGGGCATTGGGCACACTGCCCCCAACACCCTCAGACACTATATGGGGCAATTTAAAACAGCCAATTCACCTTGAATGAATGTTTATGGACTGAGGGAGAAAACCCGGGAACCTGGAGGAAACCCACACGGCGATGAGAACATGGAATCCTCTTGCAGATGGGGATTCGAACTTGGGGCTGAGAGGAGAACATGCTAAACACCAAGCCACCGTGTCGCCCCAATTGCTATTAAGAAAAATGAAAATGAATAATAATGTAATATTTGTTTTTAATGTCATATATTATAACCACGCCGCCACTGGTTGGAGGATACAGTACAGGAGAACACAGGTGTGTGTGTGTGTGCGTGCATATGATCATTTCCGACTGGAAATCATGTGCATTAGCTCTCCGCATCATGTGTAATTGAGCAGCGACTTGCTAAAAGCCTGCCTTCATTGCAGGGGGTTCTGCGAAAGCTTCTATGGAAATGACAAAATTGCAGCGTGCCGGTTCTCCACCGAGAGTCTACGGTCTGCATTGTTATGCAAACTCCGGATTGTTTTGCTTTTGCTTTTCATTTTTTCCCTTTAATCGACCGAATTAGCATAAAAAAACGCCAACCCCACCACCCACACACATGTGCATCCATGCACGTGCATGTGGCCGCTACCATATTCCCGACCACCAGATGGCAGTGGTTGTGCACGGATTCCCACTCGGTGCTCTACACCCAGGCTTATATGTTCCGCTGAGCTCCAGCTGCAGGCGTGCAGGTCATCACGCTGCCGGGTTCTCCGTCACTGCTCTGCAGCCTCGTCCCAATCTCCCTCTTTGCGGGGGGGGGGTCCAAATAATCCATCCATCACCGTATAAACACCGGCGACTTATTTAAGACCTAATGAAGATAACGGAGGAAGAACAGATGACGTGGTTGAACTGCAGTACAGTGTGTGTGTCTTGGCAAATGAAATGGGGCACTGGGGAGCTGAGGCTTATCCCAGTGCTCGTGGAATTATAGGCAGCCCTAGTCCAGACCCATATTTACCTTTTAATCGACATGTTTGTTTGTTTTCACCACTCATACTGTGTTGCTACCTGCATGACGGGTTTTTTTATTTTTATTTTATTGGACTGGCGGTCCTGCAGGACGCCCTCAACGGACTTATAGAGTTTTTAATTGTTAAATACGGGTCACATGATCAGCCTACAATCTGTACATGGCTGTCCTACATTGTTATTGCGGCCATTTTCGCTACATATTCGCCTTTATTTATGGTCTTTAATGATCAGGACCCCCCCTGGACCATGGTGTGTGTGTGTGTGGGGGGGGGTCACGTCAGTTGCTATCTGGTTATCTGATTGGGCGGTGGATCATCAACACAGGCACTGACACCAACTGAATGCAGAACATGAATAACCTCATGGGGCAGCACAGTGAGTCCAGGTAGCTGCACCGTTTAAATAGCAACCCACCAAAGTCAGAGAACCACCTGGCTTATGAAGGGAAACGGGAGTGGCGTGCTCTGTTTCACTACATAATAGTTATAAAAGTTAGTCACCTTAATTTATGGTCTTTAACCATCAGGACCCTCTTGAACCACGGGGGTGGGGGGTCACGTCATTCGCTATCTCGTTGGGCGGTGGATCATCAACACAGGCGCTGACACCAACTGAAAGCTATTAAATCTTAATGCATTTGTACAGAGAACGCAGATCCTTAGAACAAACCAAACTAGTTGCTATGTCGTTAGGCAGTGGATCATCTGCACAGGCGCTGAAACCAACTGAATGCAGATCCATAGAACACAATACTGTAGGTTCTCCATTCAGATGTAGAACCACATAGAGCAGCGCATTGAGTCCTTTAAAATTTCCTGAATTCATTAAATAAATTTACAAAACTATGTTAAAAATGACAAAATTTAAATATTTATGTGTTATTGTTTAATTCCAAAAATTCTACATTATATAAAATTTTTAAAGCATTTTAAAACACTTTTGGTTCGAATTAGAACAGCGATTGTGAGCCAGGTCCATAAATTAAGTCTTTTTTTTTTTCTTTTAGAATATATTAAATAGGAGCAGCTGTTATCGCTTTATGCTAATGGACGACCTGGTTAAATTGCGATGTCATAATAAAAGTCTCGATAGCGTTATCTATTTCTGGTACCTGCCATTATTAAATTTGATGTCACCTTTAATGGTGTTATAATAAAGTGCAAATAATATGAAAGCTAATTAAATTTATTAAATGAATGAATGTAAAAATCCTCTTGTTTTAATTGCATGCGGCTTGTTCTACGTTCTGTAATGGGCGGAAGTGGTAACGTTAACTCTGTGAGTCTTTTCCTTTTCCCATCCCCCCCCCCCCCCCCCCATTTGATGCTCTTGCGCATCAATGTTTCATACAAACGTTGTGGAACGTGTGCTAAGGTTATACAATTTTTTAAATTTGTAAAAATGAGTGAACACGTTCTCTACGTAAAACAAAATTCCATACTTCCATTGATGTTAACAGAACCTACGCAGAATAAATACTGTAGGAGGAGCAGAGCTGGGGATTCCAGGTTTGAATCTCAATCTGGGTGGAGTTTCCATGTCCTCCCCGTGTCCACGTGGGTTTCCTCTGGGTTCTCCGGTTTCCTCCCACAGTCCAAAAACATGGCTCAAGGTCAACTGAATTCTCCAAATTGCCCCATATATAGTGTGTCTGTGTGAGTGAGTGTGTGTCCAGTGATAGATTGGTGTCCTGTCCTGGGTGTATCTGCCCAGCGCCCGAGACGTTCTCCCCTGGATGGGCCTGGAGAACACCCCCCCCCACCACCACCCTTCGAGTCTAATAGAGAATTACGCAGAAGATAATGAATACATTTTTTATGTAAAAGGAAATCAAGGCTTTCCATGTAGACATGGGAGAACATGCCAACTCCACACAGGGAAAGCCTCTTTCATCATGCCAACCCACATTACATTTGGTTCTCTTTCCAGTATAATAACACTACACATCTTTAGAATGGGGCATCATGGTGGCTTAGTGGTTAGCATGTTCTCCTCTCAGCGCTGGGGATTCATGTTCAAATGCCAATCTGAGAGGAGTTTGCATGTTCTCCCCATGTCCACGTGGGTTTCCTCCGGGTTCTCTGGTTTCCTCCCACAGTCCAAAAATATGGATCAAGGCCAGTTGAATTCTCCAAATTGCCCCATATGGAGTGTGTTTGTGTGAGTGAGTGTATCCAGTGATGGATTGGCATCCTGTTATGGGTGCATCTGGATGCCCCCTGGATGGACATGGGGAACCCCCTACCCCCCATGACCCTAGTAGAGGATAAAGCGAGAGATAATGGATGGATGGATGGATGGAGGAGCAGAGACTCATCACTTTGTTTTGGTGGAATACAGTAGTTGTGGCAGCTGTTTTAGGAGGGATTATAGTAGTTGTTTTAATGGGGTTAAAAGGTAAAAAGCCCACAATCCCTTAGAATATTGGTTGCCATGACTACCATAATCCTTCATTAACCATTAATGTGTTCAGTGCCTATTAAATCTATTAAAGATACATAGGACACACCATACTGTGGGTTCGCCATTCACATGGAGGAACATGGAGGACCTCATGGTGGCAGCGCAGTGAGTCCAGGTAGCCTCACCGTTTAAATAGCAACCCGTCAGAGTGCCACCTGTCTCTTAAAGGATTGCTTAAGTGTAAGAGTCTTTAGTTTTTATTAATTGGAGTCTTTTGCACTTTATGGGTAATTTTCCTATCGTAACAATAACCAAGACACAACGACGCTAACGACTAAATCAAGCTGCGCAGGGCACGGTTGATGGCTCGCTAAAAAGAGAACCCTAAAACAGAGTTAACCAATAACGTGTTCAGTGGCATGCTCAGATACTCCACCTGCAGGCGAATCTGCAACTAATGCTCCATCGTAGCATCTCGCTGTTAAAAGGCGCCATGTGTTGGAGTATGTAACATCCTACGGTACGTACCCACATATCTAATGTATTTACCCGGCTAGATTTCTGACCTAAGTAGTAATGAGCATCATGGGTGTACCACAAGGACCTGATCTGAGAACGTCTGAGGGTTTAAAATGTTTTCACATCGTCCGGATCTTCTTACTTTTGATTGATTAATTATTATTTGGAACTCTACATGTTCGTTTACTCTGCAATTTCCCCCTCGAGACAAATTAGTCTTGGGTTCTTGGGTTTTAATGCGGGGGGGGTGGATTGTGATGCCATCTGCGTATGGAGTGTCATCAATAAACGATGTCGCCACTAGATTAGTGAGTTTGACAGCTTTTCCTCCACTATAATCAGCCATAATAACATGCGTCTGAGTGCAGGGATAGGTTTAAAGTTCGTATCCATGGTAATTGTCTGGAGACAGAGTAAATTAATCAATAATCCCACTGCTGGTCAAAGGTTAAAAAGCCCACAATCCCTTAGATTATTAGTTGCCACAACTACTATAATCTCTCATTCACCATTAACGTGTTCAGGGGCGTGCTCAGATACTCCACCTGCAGACGAATCTGCAACTAATGATCCGTCACAACATCTCGCTGTTAAAAGGCGCCAGCTAGTGGAGTATGTAACATCCTACAGTACGTACCCACCTACCCAATGTATTTACCCACCTACATTTCTGACCTAATTAGTGATGAGCATCATGGGTGTACCACAAGGACCTGATCTGAGACCGTCAGACCGTCAGAAATTCTCGTCACAAGGACCTGATCTGAGAGTGTTTGAACTGTTTCCACATCTTTTGATTGATTGATTAATTATTATTTGGAACTCTGCATGTTCGTTTACTCTGAAATTTCCTCCTCGAGACAAATTAGTCCTGGGTTCTTGGGTTTTAATGCCGGGGGGGGGGGGGGGGGGGGGGATGTGATGCCATCTGCTTATGGAGTGTCATCAATAAACGAATGATGTCGCCACTAGATTAGTGAGTTTGACAGCTTCTCCTCCACTATAATCAGCCATAATAACATGCGTCTGAGTGCAGGGATAGGTTTAAAGTTCGTATCCATGGTAATTGTCTGGAGACCGAGTAAATTAATTAATAATCCTACTGCTGATTAAAGATTAAAAAGCCCACAAACTCTTAGATTATAATCCCTCATTAACCATTAACGTGTTCAGGGTGTGCTCAGATACTCCACCTGCAGGTGAATCTGCAACTAATGATCCGTTGCAGCATCTCGCTGTTAAAAGGCGCCATCTAGTAGAGTACGTAACAATATACAGTATGTACCTACCTATACATTTCTGACCTAGGTAGTGATGAGCATCATGGGTGTACCACAAGGACCTGATCTGAGACCGTCTGAGGGGTTGAACTGTTTCCACATCTTTTGATTGATTAATTCATTATTATTTGGAACTCTGCATGTTCGTTTACTCTGCAATTTCCCCCTCGAGACAAATTAGTCCTGGGTTCTGGGGGTTTTAATGCCGGGGGGGGTTGTGATACCATCTGCGTATGGAGTGTCATCAATAAATAAATGATATCGCCACTAGATTAGTGACTTTGACAGCTTCTCCTCCACTATAATCAGCCATAATAACATGCGTCTGAGTGCAGGGATAGGTTTAAAGTTCGTATCCATGGTAATTGTCTGGCGAGCGAGTAAATGAATTAATGATCCCACTGCTGCACACCCACGTAATGACAACATAATGACTTAATCAATGTTTTGGAAATGGATTCCCTATTTATAAATCCTTAAATGGGTCTCGGGGCTGGACGTCTTTCTCTCTGCTCTGCGAACTCAGTGTAGAAATGTCACAGATCAAAGGTTAACAGGGAGGTCAGCGGCCGCAGGTCGATGCTCACTCAGTGTCGTAGCCGCAGGTTTCATTAGCCTCTCTCTGACTCACCCCGTGATTTTAATGGATTCGGCGTTCCGCGGGCTGCGGTGACCGGGTCAGGCTCGGCGGGTCGATGTTAGTCTGCAGGGGGTGCATGTGTGCTGGGGCAAGGTGGCGGGGGGGGGGGGGGGGAATTCGGCACGGACTAAACGTCCCTGGTATGACCCGGTGGCCGCTGGGCGCCTGAACTGTGTCTATAGTGACATTTTATTATTTATTATATTTATTTATTTATGTGGCTTCTCAGCGATAGGGATTCCTGGTTCGAATCCCGATTGAAGCAGCAAATTCACTGTGAATCCATGTTTTCGGACTGTGGGAGGAAACCGGAGAACCCGGAGGAAACCCATGCGGATACGGGTGTTTCCTATGCCGTTCAGGGAAGAACGTTTAGGGCCAATCCATCGCAGGGTACACTCTTATTAACACACACACACTATATAGGGGCAATTTAAAGCAGCCATCTATCCATCCATTATCTTCCACTTTATCCTCTACTAGGGTCACGGGGGGTGGGGGGGGGTTCCCCATGCCCATGCCCATGCCCATGCCCATCCAGGGGATAACGTTTTGGGCAGATACACCCAGGACAGTGGGGCAATCTATCACTGGACACACTCACTCACACAGACACACTCTATATGGGGCAATTTGAAGAATTTGAAGAATGTGCAAACTCCACCCAGGTTGGGATCCAGGTGACGGTTAGTGTTCCCTATGCCCATTATCCCTATTATCCTCTACTAGGGTTGGCAGGGGGAAGAGGGGGTTCTCGATGCCCATCCAGGGGAGGACGTTTCGGGCGCTGTGCAGATACACCCAGGACAGGACGCCAATCAATCACTGGAGACACACTCACACACACACACACACACACACACACTCTATATGAGCAATTTGGAGAATTTAATTGACCTGGATCCATGTTTTTGGACTGTGGGATGAAACCGGAGAACCTGGGGAGAACATGGAACATGGAAATTCTCGACACTGGATCTCCAGCCGCCGATAGGTCGGACTTGCAACCTATACACCATCCCTGTCTGGATCAGGGAGATGATAGAACCTATGATAGATATACGTTTAACAGCATGACTTCGTATGATGCAGGTCCATTTTATTGAGTTTAAGCGGAAATTAGAGCAAATAAAAAGAGTGGTTGATGAATTTGTGTGTCGAAGGCGGAATGCGAGCGGCGGAGGCGAAAGCTTTGAACAGTTGGAATTCTCTGTAGGTTCCAAAAGACAAAGAATGAAAATAAAGCAATAAGCCAGTCGAGAGTGTGCTTTACGTGACTTTATAACAGGTGCAGAACGTTCAGCCCCTCATCCTCCGAAATACAATTACTCTAAAGCACAACCTCATGTGGCTTATTGCTTTTAGAACCCGATGACAAAACCGCTATTAAACCACAAAAATATCCAATAAATAATTATATTTACCATGAATTCTGTTTCCTGTGAACAAACGAGGGTTCTGCTGTTTAAAAAACATTGCTTTTTATGTAAGGGTGGCACGCTGGTTTAGTGATTGGCATGTTCTCCTCTGAGCACTGCGGATTCCAGGTTCGTATCCCAATCTGGGTGGAGTTCTTTGTTCTCCCCGTGTCCGCGTGGGGTTCCTCCGGATTCTCCGGTTTCCTCCCACAGTCCAAAAACATGGATCAAGAATAATTGAAATTGCCCCATATAGAGAGTGTGTGTGTGAGTGAGTGTGTGCACAGTGATAGATTGGCGTCCTGTCCTGGGTTTATCTGCCCAGCGCCGGAAACGTTCTCCCCTGGATGGGCATGGGGAAGGGCATGGGGAAACCCCCCCTCCCGCGACCCTAGTAGAGGATAAAGCGGAAGATAATGGATGGATGGGGTCATAACACAGGGTTGGCATCCCTAGAGCAATGAGGGTTAAGGGTCTTGCCCAAGGACCCACATTGGTAACTTCTGTGGACCTGGTTCAAATCCCAATCTGGGTGGAGTTCCCATGTTCTCCCCGTGTCTGTGTGGGTGTCCTCCGGTTTCTCCGGTTTCCTTCCACAGTCCAAAAAACATGGATCAAGGTCAAATGAATTCTCCAAATTGCCCCATATAGAGTGAGTCTGTGTGAGTGAGTTTGTGTCCAGTGATATATTGGCCTCCTGTCCTGGGTGTATCTGCCCAGCGCCCAAAACGGATAAGCGGAAGATAATGGATGGATGGACTTGATGGTTGGGGTCAGAGCACAGGGTTGGCGTCCCTGGAGCAATGAGGGTTAAGGGTCTCGCTCAAGGACCACATTGGTAAATTTAATGGACCTGGGATTTGAACCCACAACCTTCAGATTGATATCCCAAGATGGACTTTGTAGTTCTACAATGACATTCTGTAGTCCATCTGTTTCTGAGCGGCTCATCCGTCTTGTAGCGCTGGGGATTCCCGGTTCGAATCCCAATCTGGGTGGAGTTTGCATGTTCTCCCCGTGTCCGTGTGGGTTTCCTCCCACAGTCCAAAAACATGGATCAAGGTCAATTGAATTCTCCAAATTGCCCCACGTAGAGTGTATGTCCAGTGATTGGCATCCTGTCCTGGGTGTTTTTGTCCAGCGCCCGAAACGTTCTCCCCTGGATGGGCATAGAGAACACCCCCTTCCCCGCGCAGACCCTAGTAGAGAATAAGGCGGGACATAATGGAAGAGGAGACAAATGTGAGACTGAGGACTTCATATCTTATAACGTCTCCATTAGCTTTCTATGTGATCTCAATGTTCTCCAGGAGACGCTATTGAGAACTGAACAAGATCTTCCCTTTGATGTTTCTCCACTCTTGGAGAACTTTAATCTGTGCATTCAGAACTGGATGGATCAGAGGGCTCTGGGGGATGTTCTCCACGAAAACTCAAGAGGAGAAACATGTGGGAGTGAGTTCTTTATCTCCGGAGACATCATATCTCATAACATCTCCATTAACTTTCAATGTTCTCCAGGAGATGCTGTTGAGAAAGGAAGGAGATCTCCTCTTTTGATGTTTCTCCACTCTTGCTTTCGGAACTAGAGGGATCTGGGGGATCTCACGAAGTTCTCCATGAAAACTCACATTTGAGGAGACACATTTGAGGTCTTTATCTCCGGAGACATCATATCTCATAACATCTCCATTAGCTTTCAATGTCCTCTAGGAGGTGCTGTTGAGAAAGGATGTACTTTGATGTTTCTCCACTCTTGGAAAACTTTAATCTGGACTTTTGGAACCGGAGCTTTTTCAGAGGGATCTGGGGGATGTGGTGGGAACCGGGGGAACCGGGGGGTTAATTGACGCCAGACATCAGAGATGTTTCTTGTATGACAGTGCGGTAATAAATCATTTATTTCCCTGCATTTCGAGGCGGTTCCTCATTTCCAGAGTGGAACCACTAATCTAGCAACAATTACCACCGCGGTGGATCCTAATGGGGGGTTTATTGCTTTTTCTATCTGCGTGAATACTTTTTTCCGTCTGCGTTCTCCCGCTTCCCTGCACAGAACTTGTTTTATGACTCAGCCAGTGTGTTTAATTTAATTATTACTAATAATTATGTTTTTTAAATAGTAACATTAAACCATTGAGGAGACCGTGGCGCCGTGGTTCCGTGGTTAGAACGCTTTCCCAGCAGCAGTGGGGTCCTGGATTCGATTCTCTGAAACTTGAGTGGAGAAGGTCTGTTACAGGTCTCCCTGTGTACATTTGGTATGTTCTCTTTGGTCATTTTGGGTGTCCTTCAGAAGGGCCGGTTCCAAACATTCTAATTGGTTGATTAACGATACAAAATCGGAGGAGTACGTGGTTTGAATCCCTGGGATCTAGGTGGCGGTTCCATGTTCTCCCTGGGTTTGCTTGGGTTCTGGCGGGTTCTCCGTTTTTCTCCAAAACATTGGAAGGCCAAGAAGGTGGTTCGGGTGACGTTGGAGGATGCTCAGGACATGGCATGATGGAGAATACTAACTGAGGGGTGTAGACGACACATTGCTTAGTGGTTGGCATGTTCTCCTCTCAGCACTTGGGATCCCTGGTTCAAATCCCAATCTGGGTGGAGTGTTCTCCCCGTGTCCATGTGGGTTTCCTCCGGGTTCTCTGGTTTCCTCCCAAAATCTGTAAACATGGATCAAGGGCAATTGAGTTCGCCAAATTGCCCCATATAGTCTGTGTCTGTGTGTGTATTTGCCCAGCGCCCGAAACCTTATCCTCTGGATGGGCATGGGGAACCCCCCTGCGACCCTAGTACAGGATAAGGCGGAAGATAATGGATGGATGGATGAACTGAGGGGCGCCCCCTAATGGTAGAGGAGGGAGGTGAACCGAATATATAAGAAAATATTATATAAATTGTCTTTATTTCTGAAGACCGTGGGTTGTTAGTTTAATTAATTGGGCAGATGTTGTGTCTTTGTGATTATACAGGTCATGTGATTGTGTCATGTGATGTGCCGTTGGTATGATCGGATCAGGATCCGGATCAATCCCGCTGAACGACAGAAAGAACCTTAGCGGTGTTGGTTTTTTCGTGCTAATGATGATTGTCCTAACAGTTTCTATTTCCTCATGTAATGGTTCTAATGGTTCCCAGCAGTCGCCTCGTGTAGGATGCAGTTAAAGATCCGAGATACGTTCTGTACGTTCACGGTGTCGTTAGTCGAATTGGCTTCAGTTCGGTTTCAATTAATTTATTAAAGACCTCATCACAATGCCGGGGTCCAGAATGAGGAACGTTGAGCGGAGAACATTAACGAGTCAGCTGAAAATCCCAAGTTAAACTTCTGCAGAACATAAAGAGTTCTTTAAGCCTTCGACAAGACACACGGACAACTAACACAAAGACGTCCCAGGAGGAACATCAAAGCCATCTGATCTATTAGCAGACTCTTAATCCGGTTCTACCCACATGTCTGAAACAGGGGGCGCCATCTGGTCACAGCGCCAACCGCAGGACGGAGCGACAGGCACGCAACATCTGGCCTTTCCACGGATAGTCTACACATCTGGAAGGAATGCTCGGCTCATCGGGGAGGAGAAACTGTTGGTACCATTAGAGGAGACTTGCAGAATGTCTTGGACTAAGGTAAGGGAACTGGACCACAAATAATTTTCATTTTATTTTAGGGTGGGAGTTGTAGTTAGTTTTAACTAGATGTTAGACTCCATAAAGTTCCATAAATATCTGATTTGTACCAATAAAACCAATTAAGAGTTTGGCGTCATCAATCCCAGGTCTACTGAAGTTACCAATGTGGGTCCTTGAGCGAGGCCCTTAACCCTTGTTGCTCCAGGGGACGGTGGGGTCATTGCTGGCCCCAACTATTAAGTTAGGATACCTGTAAGTCTCTTTGGATAAACATTGGGGGTTCAAATCCCAGGTCTACTGAAGTTACCAATGTGGATCCTTGAGCGAGGCCATTAACCCTCATTGCTCCAAGATGGGGGTGTCATGGCTGGCGCCAACTGTCATGTTGGGAAACCTGGAAGTCTCTTTCGATAGATGTTGGGGGTTCAAATCCCAAGTCTATCGAAGTTACCAATGTGGGTTCTTAAGGCGTCATGGCTGGCCCCAACTATAAAGTTGGGATACCTGTAAGTCTCTTTGGATAAACGTTGGGTGTTCAAATTCCAGGTCTACCCAAGTTACCAATGTGGGTCCTTGAGTGAGGCCCTTAACTCTTGTTGCTCAAGGGGGACAGTGTCATGGCTGGCCCCAAATATCAAGTTAAGTTGGGATACCCATAAGGCTCTTTGTATAAACGTTGGAGGTTCAAATCCCAGTTCTACCCAAGTTACCACTGTGGGCCCTTGAGCAAGACCCTTAACCCTCGTTGGTCCAGGGGGCGGTGTCAAGTTGGGATACCTGTAAGTCTCTTTGCCTTCCAGTTATACTC
The DNA here is from genome assembly GCA_019802505.1 of Corydoras sp. C115. Classification (NCBI taxonomy): domain Eukaryota; kingdom Metazoa; phylum Chordata; class Actinopteri; order Siluriformes; family Callichthyidae; genus Corydoras; species Corydoras sp. C115. The sequence continues at coordinate 415,387 of JAFMOC010000310.1, read as the reverse complement.
CGTACCAATAAAAACAACTAACATTTTGGCGTCGTCAATCCCGATGATGCTACGCCAAACTGACCAGGCTCACATGGAAGGAATCATCATGAGGACATGAACATATGAACCCGGCATGGTCTCCAAAATATGAAGAACCAAACAGGAAAGAAAAAAACCCTCGAAAAACAGATCGTTAATTCGGGTTGGAGCCTACGAGAATTGACATATGGTATATATGATAATCACGGTGCATGCTGCGACTCTTGAATGTCTCGCTATAAAAAGGAAAGCCAGAAGGTAGAACCGGCATGCGCGCTCCCTGAGACATCAGCCAAGCGCCTGCTGGAATAATTCTGTAAGAATGACATGATGACAGCATCGGCAAACAAAGTTTTCCTTAATTATCCAGCTTCCCGAACCCCCAGATCTGTGTGTTTCACAGCATTCTGCTCGTCTAAACAAGGCAGTTTTTAGTCCAAGTTAAATAGTTAAGGGTTCTACGAGGTTTGAGATGATTATATGATACATAGTTTTGAGATTCCTGTGTATAGAACAACCGGGAACCGTTTCAGGCGCTGGGCAGATACACCCAGAACAGGACGCCAATCTATCACTGGACACACACTCACACTCTATACAGGGCAATTTGCAGAAGTCAGTTGACCTTGATCCATGTTTTTGGACTGTGGGAGGAAACCGGAGAACCCGGAAGAAACCCACGCAGAGAACATGTAAACTCCACCCAGATTGAGCTTCAAACCTGGGGCCCCTGTTCTGAGAGGTAGACGTGCTATTACATAATTTAAATATTAATTAATTCATTCATTATCTTCCGCTTTATCCTGTGCTAGGGTTGGGTTTCCCCATGCCCATTCCAGGTGAGAACGTTCCTGGCGCGGGCAGATACACCCAGGACCAATCTATCACTGGATACACACTCACACACACACACACACACACACTCTATAGGGGCAATTTGGAGAATTCAATTGACCTTGAGGATAAAGGATAAAGTTGAGTAGAGGATAAAGTTGATGTTTGGATAGAAATAAAACAGAGCCTGCTAAACGACCGCCCTCTGTGACAGTTCACGCCGGAGAACCTGAGGAACAGCTGTGGGGACCCTGGGTAAATGAAGTGGGCCGCGTTACGCGGGCCTCCCGGTGTGACTCCCTGAGCTGATTTAAACTCACCCACACACCCACCCACTCCGTATTGAGCTGCCATTTAGGCACAGAGTTTCTCGAGGTCTCTCCACAGGGAGCATCAACACCACGCTGAACTGCTGTCTCACGCTGCCACCTCACAGCACGAAGACCCGGGACGACCGAGCACCGGTTCCGTTATTTACAGAGCGTTTTTTAGAATAGTTCTTTGTCCTGACGCAGATTTACAGCGACAGTACAATCTGCCAAGTATAGTTTTGCTTTAATAGCAAGAAACCTTGTGAAGACCAAGACTCCATGGTGGACCGATCGTCCTCGAGTGGACCGGCAGTGTAACAGTATATATTCTAGTATCTATTTAAAAAAACGGGCTTTTAGTAGTAAAGAAATTCAGTTCCTTCTTTTTAAAAAATGAGATCCTTTGAGTTTGCATGTTCTCCCTGTGTTGGTGTGTCATGTGAGTGTTGGGTGTGATTGCTTAGTGCTTACAGTGTTTGTTGGGGGTTCAAATCCCAGGTCTACTGAAGTTACCAATGTGGGTTCTTGAGCGAGGCCCTTAACTCATGTGGCTCCGGGGGGGGGGTGTCATGGCTGGCCCCTGTAAGTCTCTTTGGATAAGCGTTGGGGGTTCAAATCCCAGGTCTACTGAAGTTTCCAATGTGGGTCCTCGGCAAGGCTCTTAACCCTCGTTGCTCCAGGGACGGGGGGGGGGGGGGGGGGGGGGGGGGGGGAGGGTGTCATTGCTGGCCCCAACTATCGAATTGGGATACCTGTAAGTCTCTTTGGATAAGTGTTGGGGGTTCAAATCCCAGGTCTACTGAAGTTACCAATGTGGGTCTTCGGCAAGGCCCTTAACCCTCGTTGCTATAGGAGCAGGGGGTTGTTTGGGGGGGTGTCATGGCTGACCCCAACTATCAAGTTGGGATACCTGTAAGTCCCTTTGGTCAAACGTGTCCACTAAATGGAATTGTAATTGTAATAAATTACACTTGTTGTGAATGGACTAGTGTGTCCGCCCTGCAATGGACTGGTGGACCCCACCCACTGAATTCTGGGATGGTCTCTGGCTCCACCTGTGAACACGATCAGCGTTAATAATCTGGAAAATGAAACCGTATCATATGTTAATTCACTGTCACCCACTGACACACAGAGGACAATAACACAGGATATGAAACAGCGGTTCTTGACATGGTGTCAAGGTAACATCATCATCATCATCATCATCATCATCATCAGCCCTCATTACACCCGATCTTCCAACCACGACTGAGCGAAGGCAGCGAGCGTGGTGTAAAGAGTGTCTCAGGGCATTCGCAACTCGGAGACACCTGCATTTACTCTACGTTTATTTGTTTTTAATGCCGCAAAGTAGGCTGCGAAGAAGTGCGAATGCGGCCCACGACGCCGCTGCCGCTCCAATCTGCGCCTGTTAAAATGTTAAAGGATGCTGTCAGATAAATTAAAGTGAAAACTCAAACGCTCGCGGTGCCTTTCGGCAAAGTGCGGCCGAGTAAACAGACTACTGAAGGTTTTTTGACATCCGCCTCCAGTTCTCGAGTTCTATAGGCACCTGAGGCTAGTTTGGTTTGCAGAGAAACGAGTACAAAGCATTTCCAGTTCTGTAACCGCCGTCTCCAGCTTTCAAGCCTTTCAAAGCCGATCAGTGACTCATCTTAATGCTGACTGCTTTCAGAACTTTATAATGGGCTTGTCTTATTTAACAGAACCCGCGTTTTTGTTTTAATGGAGTTGTGTTCTAGCCTCTGGCTGACCAGCGAGCGGCATCAACATCAAACGCATCCGGAATTTTCATTACAATTAATTATTATGAGTACAGAAATCAATACATCCAGTGGAGAATGTTACAAGTGCTGGGCGACAATCTATCGGAATTGAGAGCGGTCAAATCACTTTGAATCCATTTGTTTGGATTGTGGCAGCAAACCGGAGAACCATGTTCCCACACGGACACGAGACATTAAATCTCCACCTAGATTGGGATTCCAACATGGAACCCCAGCGTTGAGAGCTGGGGTAGTAACCACTATGCCACCACGCCACTCTCGTAGATGTACACTACCTATACATCATACTTTAGGACGTTCTACTGGGTTTAGAATCCAGAGGAACATCCATCCATCCATTATTTTGCACTTTATCCTCTACTAGGGTCACAGGGGGGGTTCCCCATGCCCATCCAGGGGAAAACATTTTGGGCACTGGGCAGATACACCCAGGACAGGACGCCAATCTATTACTGGGCACACACTCACTTACACACACACTCAATATAGGGCAATTGGAGAATTCAATTGACCTTGATCCATGTTTTTGGACTGTGGGAGGAAACCGGAGAACCCGGAGGAAACCCACACGGACACTCCCACACGGACATTCTCCGGTTTCCTCCCACAGTCCAAAAACATGGCTCAAGGTGAATTGAATTCTCCAAATTGCTCCATATAGACTCCCAGTCTGTGTGAGTGAGTGTGTGCCCAGCCATAGATAGGCGTCCTGTCCTGGGTGTATCTGCCCAGTGCATTCTCCCCTGGATGTGCACGGGGAACAACCCCCCCCCCCCCCCCCCCCCCCCGCGTCCCTAATAGAGGATAAAGGGAAAGATAATGGATGGATGGATGTATTTACGTCTTAATGGCAGATTCGGTGAGGTATTTTTACCTCCGTTTCCGTCGCGCATTATTCCATAAATCCCAAAAAAAACTATTCTTTTTGGAACGTTCTCCGTGGCGTATGGGAGATTTAGTGTAAACATCGACAATGCTGAATGAAATCTAGTTATTATCCAGTAGCTAAAATAAGAGTAAAGTTGGGCTTGTGTGGTCACACCATCAATCCATGCTGTCAACACACACACACACACACACACACTTGCACAGCAGCAGGCTGCACGTCCTTCCAGCTTTATTTATTCATAGTTTTTAGCACACCGAATGAAGCCCCCTCGAGAGGCGGCATCTCATTTCCCGAGCTCTCCACTGCCTCCTGAATATCCGCCGTCTTGTTACGCAGAACCAAGTTCTGAACCCCTGGAGTCCGACGTTTTAGTAACATACACAGGAGAGAGGACGACTTTAATACCGGATGATTTATATTCATGGAACGCCGTTTCGTTCGGCCGATCGGATTGTACTGCGGAAGGCAGAACGTTACTCGGATTCGGAGAGGGAATAACGGCCTGAACGGCCGCCGCGCCAGAATCTGGAACCCGCTGAGTGACAGCGCAGGTGAAAGTTGGGGTTAGGCGGGTGGCGTCGCTGGGATCGAATGCTAATCGCGCCATCTGCTACGAATGACGGGGGGAAAAAAGCCTGAGACCCCGACTCGGTGCGAGCGACGGGACTTTCGCGGTCTACTTCATTGACTTCTGACTTCGTTGACCGAAGGAATCGGACAGGAAGAGGCGCAATGAATAATGAACGTTGAGTCGGGTCTGATTTACATGTCGTTAAGTGCAGGAATACTGCAGGTTAATTTAATTATATTAGGAATTTAACAATAGTTGATTGTCTCGGAGTGACTGTGTAACACAGAGAAATGGGGAGAACAGTCTAGCACAGAGTAGAGAGACCCTGTCAGAACAGCGTAACATAGAGTACAGAGACCCAGGGAGAACAGTGTAACACAGAGTAACACAGCATAACACAGCATAAAGAGACCCAGGAGAACAGCGTAAAACAGTGTAACACAGAGTACAGAGACCAGTGGGAACAATGTAACATAGCGTAACACAAAGTCCCAGGGAGAACAGCATAACACAGTGTAAAGAGACCCAGGGAGAATAGCGTAACATAGAGTACAGAGACCCAGGGAGAACAGCATAACACAAAGTACAGAGACCCAGGGAGAACAGCATAACACATCGTAAAGAGACCCAGGGAGAAAAGCGTAACACAGAGTACAGAAACCAGGCGGGTACAGTGTAGCACAGCGTAAAACTGCGTAACACAGATTACAGAGACCCAGGGAGAACAGTGTATCACAGAGTACAGAGACCCAGGAGAACAGTGTAACACAGCGTAGAGAGTCCCAGGGCGAACAGTATAACACAGTGTAACACAGCATAACACAGAGTACAGAGACCCAGGGAGAACAGTATAACACAGTGTAACACAGAGACCAGGGGGAACAGTGTAACACAGCGTAACACAGAGGACAGTCACCCAGGGAAAACGTCATAACACAGTGTAACACAGAGTACAGAGACCAGGGGGAACGGCATAACACAGTGTAACACAGAGTACAGAGTCCAGGGGGAACAGAGTAACAGAGAGTGCTGAGAAACAGCAGTGAGCATATATAAATATATATGCTGTATATATACTGTATAATTGTGGAAATGTCTAAAATAATTCCGATATTGAAATAAACACAGATATAAAAGCTTGTTTTGTTTGATTGCAGGTCGAAACTCCTCACACAGCCAATTATCTGTCTATAGATCCGCGCCCCACTCAACGTTCTGCCGAGGTGAGTTAGCACATTATACGGCTGCACCACCCAAGTCGCAGCGGATGCCTACATCAATAACTCATAAAACCTCGGCGTGCAGCCAGAACTTTTCCTGAAGATTGGACTCGGAGGCGAGTTGTGAGGAGAATGTTATAATAATGCGAGGGTTCTCAGGTATCGCGTTGCGATCGTGTTCTACAGCACCTTCCGATTGTATCGCGGTCTGGGTTCTGGGTTCACACTGAGAGCCTATGAGTACATACTCACAGTGTGTACAAGCATATAAAGTTTCATTTGTGTTTGTGGGGCTGCAATATGGAAATCACATGATCACATGGTCCGCATGGGGGAGGGGGGGGGGGTTCCCCATGCCCATCCAGGGGACAATGTTTCGGGCGTTGGGCAGATACACCCAGGACAGGACGCCAATCTGACTGGGCACGCACACAGACACAAGCCCACGCCATATGGGGCAATTTATAGCATTCAATTCACCTCGAATCCATGTTTTCGGACTGTGGGAGGAAACCAGAGAACCCAGGGAGAACCCACATGGACACGGAGAGAACATGGAACACCCAGATTGGTATTGAAACCTGGTGAGTCCTGAGAGATGGACGTTCTAAACACTGCGTTACCATGACACCTGTTTTGTGGGCCATTTAAATGTTTTCTTATGAGGGCCACCCTTGGCCCCCACCCTTGACACCCGTGTCGTATCTCAGCCGGATGTGGCCCATATCCAGACCTGGGCCGGTTCTTGCGGCCAGACGATGAGAGCATCGTCTGAAATGAATCCAGAAATGGGGTTTAGTGGTTGGTGGCTGTGTGTGTGTGTGTCCAGTGATAGATTGGTGTCCTGTCCTGGGTGTATCTGCCCAGTGCCCGAAACGTTCTACCCTGAATGGGCATGGAGAACATGTAGCTTAGAGGTTGGCATGTTCTCCTCTCAGCGCTGGGGATCCAGGTTTGAATCCCAATCTGGGTGGAGTTTGCATGTTCTCCCTGTGTCTGCATGGGTTTCCTCCGGCTTCTCTGGTTGCCTCCCACAGTCCAAAAACAAGGTAAATTGAATGCTCTAAATTGCCCCATATAGTGTGAGTGTGTGCCCAGTGATAGATTGGAGCTCTGTCCTGAAACCTTCTCCCCTGGATGGGCATGGGGAACCCCCCCCCACCCTTCCATGACCCTAGTAGAATCCAGAAATGGTTCAAGACAAAAATCAAGAACCTAGAACTTAAACCAGCAGGTCACAGAAGGAACCCTTTGAAAATAGGAGGCTCCAGAATGCCAATAGAGAGGTTCTCAAACAAACAACAACAACCCCACAGCGACCCCACCTCTTATTTTGGAGAGGGAGGGGTGCGGGGTTGTTTGTTCTTCCGTTCTTGTGATTTAGTTCCGTTCTCGTGTTCATCAGAAGCAGAACCTGGATGTCTGGTCCTATATAACAGAGTTACAAGAGGAAGCGACGGGCAGCTCCTGATTGGCTGTGCCTCGGAGCTCGCTGCAGGCAGTGCGAGAGCCTCGGCCGTACGCTCTCTCCTGGTGAGAGGGTCAAATGGTAAGTCAGAGGAAAGAGAGTGGAGCTGCGAGGAAAGGGCTTTTCATTCCTCGGCTTCTCTTATCCAGGCTTTTATCATTCAGCAGAGCGCGGCAAGGGCGGCGGCGAGGGCGACGGCGAGGGCGGCGGCGGTCAGAACCAGAGCACTAAAGAGAGAAAAGCTCAACAAGGGCAAGACACGGAGGCTGAGCCAAATCGCAAATGGAGGAGGATGACCACGCGGCATTCTCCAACCGAGTACAGAACGCCGGCTTCGTGGAGCTTATTTGGCCCCCGAGTTCTGCACGGGGGCTACGCAGTGTGTAGTTTCATACCGGTCCTGATGGGGGGTAGGTGTGAGTCCTCCATCTTTAGCACGCAAGGCCGAAAAAAGGAGTTTATTTTACCATAAATTATACTATAAACTATAAAGCTATAGCCCGACTTGATGGTTGGGGTGAGAACACAGGGTTGGACGGTGGCCCCAGCCCCCTGGGGCAAAAAGGGTTGAGGGTTTTGCTCAAGGACCCACTTTGGTAAGTTCAGCGGACCTGGGATTAGACCTTCTGATTGATAACCCAACATCCTAACCACTGAGCAAGAAACCTTGGGAGGACCAAGGCTCAGTGAGGACCAAGGTCAAATCGAAGACCTTGTCATGGTTGATGGCACCTTATTGCAGTGCTGAAATAAGTTTAAATTCAAGTCATTTATTTATAAACCTTTAAACCCCAAAGAGCAAGATGAAGAGACAGTGGCAAGACAAAACTCCCCGTTATGTTGATATTTTAAGGAAGAAATCTTGTGAGGACCGAGGCTCAGTGAGGAGGTTCCCCATGCCCATCCAGGGGAGAACGTTTCGGGCTCTGGGCAGATAGATACACCCAGGACAGGGTGCCAATCTATCATTGGACACACACTCACTCACACAGACAGACACTATATTGGGCAATTTGGAACCTGGTGGAAACCCACGTGGAAACGTGGAGAACATGGAAACTCCACCAAGATTGGGATTGGAACCGGGAATCCCTAGCACTGAGAGGAGAACATGCCAACCACTAAGCCACAGTGTCGCCCCGTTCAGCCAATCGTTTGTCATAATTTCTGTTTATCAGTTATCCATCCATCCATCCATCCATCCATCATCTTCCACTTTATCCTCTACTAGGGTTGCGGGGGGGTTCCCCATGCCCATCCAGGAAAGAACGTCTCTGGCGCAGGGCAGATACATCCAGGACGGGGGCAATCCATCACTGGACACATTGAGCATTCAATTGACCTTGATCCATGTTTTTGACTGTGGGAGGAAACCGGAGAACCCAGAGGAAACCCACGCAGACACAGGGAGAATATGGAAACTTCACCCAGATTGGGATTTGAACCTGGATCCCAAGGACTGAGAGGTGGACGCACTAAGCACAACTCCAGCAGCACGTCTGTCTATCCATCCATCTATCTTCCACTTTATCCTCTACTAGGGTCGCGGTGGGGGTTCCCCATGCCCATCCAGGGGAGAACGTTTCGGGCGCTGGGCAGATACACCCAGGACAGGACGCCAATCTATCACCGGACACACACTCACTCACACAGACACACTCTAGATGGGGCAATTTGGAGAACTCAATTGACCTAATCCATGTTTTTGGACTGTGGGAGGAAACTGGAGAACATGGAGACTCCACCCAGATTGGGATTCGAACCGGGAATCCCCAGCACTGAGTGCAGAACATGCCAACCACTAAGCCACCGTGCCGCCCCTCGGTATGTTTGACTTGTAGACTTGTAGACTTGTAGATGTCAATATAAAAAAGAAGTTTGCTCGTCTCGTCTCGTGGCAGGGTTCTATACCCCCCCCCCCCGGCCCCCCGCTGTGTGCCGCGCATTGCCCATTACACTCAGCGTCTACAAGGCCGCGGAAATCATCCCTCATATTCCTGAAAGCATGCAAGATTAATGTGCCGTCTCACAAGCCTCATATAAAAGCGTATGAATGAACTTTAATATTAAATAGGTTTGCCTTTAGGAGACGAACCTCGTTCTGCTTTATTCCTCCTCTCTCATCTCCTTCTCACTTTCTCACTCGCGCTTTGCTTGCTAAGCATCCGAGAGAACGCCCGTAACGTCGTCTGATGAGTTATGGCCGTCGTCCCGCCGCGGCCGCTTTAATTTGTCCGATGTTCACGCCACCGCACGTGTCGAAAAAGGCTTTTTGTCTCGGCGACTCGCACAAAAGCCGTCCATTTAGCAGCCTTCCTCTGGACTGCTTCATCCCACCATGCCGTGAGAGGCCCGCGATGAGAAGAATACCCGATCAGACGCATTTTAATTCGCTCTCCAGGAAGAGTGTGACCTTATCCTCTACTAGGGTCGTGGGGGGGGGGGGGTTCCCCATTGGCAGATACACCCAGGACAGGACGCCAATCTATCACTGGACACACACTCACTCACACACACACACACTCTATATGGGGCAATTTGGAGAATTCAGTTGACCTTGATCCAGGTTTTTGGACTGTGGGAGGAAACCGGAGAACCTGGAGGAAACCCACACGGACACGGGGAGAACATGGAAACTCCACCCAGACTGGGATTCGAACCGGGAATCCCTAGCGCTGAGAGGTGAACATGCCAACCACTAAGCCACCATGTCACACGTTGTTATTGGGGCAATATATGGGGCAATTTAAAGCATTTAATTGACCTTGAATCCATGCTTTTGGACTGTGGGAGGAAACCGGAAAACCCAGAGGAAGATCACGTGGACACAGGGAGAACATGGAAACTCCATCCAGATGGACGCCTGGAGAATTGAAATTTTTAAATTTCAATATTAATTTCAAAGAAAGAAATAATAAAATTAAATTAAAAATTAAATGGGCACGGTGGCTTAGTGGTTGGCATGTTCTCCTCTCAGTGCTAGGGATAACAGGTTCGAATTCCAATCCAGGTGGAGTTTCCATGTTCTCCCCTTGTCCGTGTGTTCTCCAGTTTCCTCCCACTGTCCAAAAACATGGATCAAGGTCAATTGAATGGTCGAAATTGCCCCATATAGAGTGTAAGGATAAAGCAGAAGATAATGGATAGATGGACAGTGGCTTAGTGTTTGGCATGTTCTCCTCTCAGATTTAGGTATTCCAGGTTCGAATCCCAATCTGGGTGGAGTTTCCATGTTCTCCCCGTGTCCGCGTGTTCTCCAGTTTCCTCCCACTGTCCAAAAGCATGGATCAAGGTATTTGAATGCTCCAAATGCTCCATGTATTTGAATGCTCCAAATTGCCCCATATAGAGTGTGTCTGTGTGTTTGAGTGTGTACCCAGTGATAGATTGATGTACTGTATCTGCCCAGCACCCAAGACGTTCTCCCATGGCCCCACTTCCCTAGTAGAGGATAAAGTGGAAGATAATGGACGGATGGATGGATGCTCCAAATTGCCCCATATAGAGTGTGTACACAATTCAAATTATTGTGGAGCACGTTGTTATATTATTCTTTATGATTGGAGAAGCCGGTGTCCTTTAAGGACTCTGTGTCTAAAACGGACGTCTCGGTTGCTGACGTCTCGATGCAGACACCTAGGAGCCCGTCCAGGAAGCCATCGATATCAGGCATTTAGGGGCCTGCTGAGGGTGTCCGGGTCACAGACAGGCTTTCAGAACCGATGTCTCTGATCGATTGATTCGGCACGAAGATTTTAAACAGCAGTCCAATCATACAGTATGACTTCACCCCTCTCGTCCGGTTCCCCGCCGTTTTACTTCCCCTTCCCCAGCGTCTTGTGTGCGCTTGTCACGCTTGTTGGATGGTTTAAGCTTTTCAAGGGCAGCCGGCCATGCCGAAGCAATCAATTGTTGAATAAAGCGTCTCTTCTGTTAGGACAGGTTGGAGGAAAGGCGATGGATAAGCCGTGATGATCTGGCACGACTGCTACAACTGCGATCACATAAATCTGTAACAACTATTTACTTATTTATTTATTTGTTTATTTGTTTATTTGTTCTCGCCTTGTTAAAGGCGTGAGCGAGTGCCGAGGATGTCTGGGGACACATCCCGGGACAAACTACCCAGCCATCGAAGATCGAGGAGCAGAAACAACTAGAGAGGCGCCAACAGACACCATCTCACAACCGCTAGCTACGGTTTTATTATAATTATAACGCTGCTATATTTAATTTTTATCCATCCATCCATCCATTGTCTTCCGCTTTATCCTCTACTAGGTTTGCGGGGGGGTGGGGGGGGTTCCCCATGCCCATCCAGAGGACAATGTTTCGGACAGGATGCCAATATATCGCTGGATACATGCTAAATCTCACACACACACACACACACACACACACTCTATATGGGGCAATTTGGAGAATTCAGTTGACCTTAATCCATGTTTTTGCACTGTGGGAGGAAACCAGAGAGCCCGGAGGAAACCCACGCAGACACAGGGAGAACATGCAAACTCCACCCAGAATGGGATTCGAACCGGGAATCCCTAGCACTAAAAGGAGAACATGCCAACCACTAAGCCACCGTGACGCCCTGTGGACCACTCCATGTGGGGCAGTTTAGAGCATTCAATTGACCTTGAATCCATGTTTTTGGTATGTGGGAGGAAACCTGAGAACCCGGAGGAAACCCATGTGGACACGGGGAGAACATGGGAACTCCACCCAGATTGGGATTCGAACCGGGAATCCCCAGCGCTGAGAGGAGAACATGCCAACCACTAAGCCACATGTTCCCCATGCCCATCCAGGGGAGAACATTTCAGGCGCTGGGCAGATACACCCAGGACAGGGCGCCAATCTATCACTGGACAAAAATACACTCTATATGGGGCAATTTGGAGAATTCAATTGACCTTGATCCAGTTATGGGATTCGAACTGGGAATCCCTAGTACTGATAGGAGAACATGCTAACCACTAAGCCACCGTGCTGCACATTAAACTAACGTAATAAACGCAATGCATACAATAAAACCATACACTACCTTGGATGGACACGTGACCAACACAACCACAAGTCGGCACTACTCTCACTAACATCACGTTAAGCCAGTGCTTCTCAAATAGTGGGGCGCGCCCCAAATTTATAGACAAATCATACTACAGTGGGCATGTAAAAATAATTTATCCCATTTTTGATAAATTTGGGGGGATAAATCATGTGGGGGGGGGGTGAGGTGAGTGTGCGTGTGTGTGTGTGTGTGGGGGGGGGGCGCAAAATGTTTTCTTCTTCCTAGGGGGGGCTTAATAGAAAATAATTGAGAATCACTGCTAAGCCAACAATGGTTCATGGAATTGTATGTTTACACTGCGATGTCCCAGTGCTACATGCTTGGTGCTATAAGCTAATCTAATCTCAGTGCTGGGAACACAGATGTGTCCAGTAAGATGCACAGATGTGTCCACGGTGTCCAATCGGACCGCTGACGCACACTAACACACCACCACCACGTCATCGACCACTCCAAAAATCCCTCCACAATCGAGAACAGCGTATAAGGAACGCAAGTATGTTGAGTAATGGAAATTTCCACTCCGGTCTAAACTCGCTCACCTCTGAGTAGCAGGTTCTCGGTCGGCCGACCCACTCCCACACCGCTCCATCCTGCTCTCCCACAGCCCTTAATCTCTTTCTGGTGAATGTAATGGTCTGTGAATGAAAGGGAGGTCAGGATGTGAGGCTGCTGAGATCTGTAAGTGCCTGATCAATACGCCGATTGGATTTGCCCGCTCGCATTAAGCAGTGCATCTAATCCCCGCCGCCGGCTCCCGCCGCCGCCGCACGCTATCATTTAATTACAGCCCCTGTCTTACGACCGGTTGGACCCAGGACGCTGTTTTTTATCAGAGGGCCTCCCTGGACCCACTCCGGCCAAAACCCAGCGAATCTAGAGCGCAACGGAAGAGGGGTCCGCCGTCTGCGTGCTAATGACTGCCGAGCTGCGAGGAACCGGCACTAGGCATGAATTCCATGCCGCTCGGCAAGCTGGCCCGAGGCGGGTGCCTCTGAAAACGAGGTTAGCTAGCTGGAAAGTGACACAGGAACATGTGGAGGAGTGGATGTGTTTGAGTTGTTGGAAGTAAACATGTAGTGCTGAGCCGTGGCAGTGGGTCGGTGGTTGGGTCGGGGACTGTTGGGTGTTAATCAGCTCGCTCTGGGTTCGAGGCTCGGCTCTGCTGTATTTTTATTAGGGGTGGGACTTTAACGCGTTCATTTCGATGAATTAATTACAGGGAAAATAACGAATTAGGCTCAAGCGGAGGAATTGAAGTATCTCGGTGTCGTGTTCACGAGTGATGGGAAGATGGAGCGGGAGATTGGCAGGCGGATGGGGATGGGGTCAGCAGTGATGCAGTCTGTTGGGGTGAAAAAGGAGCTAAGCCATAAGACAAGGTTCTTGACTTTACCAGTCGGTCTACGTTCCTATCCTCACTTATGGTTCATGAGCGCTGGGTAAGGAGTTGAAGGATCTCCGGGTCTTGTTTACGAATGATGGGAAATGGAGTGTGTGATTGACAGGCAGATGGGGCGGGGTCAGCAGTGATGCAGTCTGTTGGGGTGAAAAAGGATCTAAGCCATAAGGCAAGAATCTCCATTTACCAGTCAATTAAGGTTCCTACCCTCATGAGCGTTTGGGTGATGACCGAAAGAACAAGATGGCCAATACAAGCGGCCGACATGGGTTCTCACTGCAGGGGGTCTGGGGTCTCCCTTAGAGACAGGATGGGTATCTCGGTCATCCGGGAGAGACTCTGAGTAGAACCGCGACTCCTCCATGTCCAAAGGAGCTAGTTGAGGTGGTTCTGGAATCTGGTATGGATGCCTCCTGGCTGCATCCCCCAGGTGTTTCAGGCAAGTCCAGCTGGGAAGATACCCCGGGGAAGACCCAGGACATGCTGGAGGGATCTCCCAGCTGGTCTGGGAATGCCTCGTCCATCCATCCATCCATTACGCTTTATCCTCTACTAGGGTCATGGTGGTGGGGGATCCCCATGCCCATCCAGCGTTTCGGGCGCTGGGCAGATACAGGATGGCAATCTATCGCTGGGCATGACACCGTGTCCTAACGTTATTTAAGCTGGCGGTGATTTGTGGTTCGGCCCGAGCCGTAAGTCATGTCTCTGAGCGGTTCTGATCCGAGCGCGATATTAAAACTCTCCTGGCAACGCAGCTCTTTGTTTCAGTTAAGTCACATCACAGCGGAACCCGGACGTATTCACCGCGATCGCACCCCGAGATGAACCGACTTCAAATCCAAGATGAATGAGGGAACGAAATAGAGGAATGATTACAAAGGGATGCTGAAGATGGAGAAAAAAAGAACCCGGAGAATGCAGGGCAGCCGCTGAGATAAACATTTATTCTCAACTTTTTAATTAAAATGAAAACAGGCCATCGATCGGCGGCGTCACGTGAGCGCGGCGCGGAAAGAGGCATCCATCTTGTTCGAACGGGCGAGAAGACGTAGCGGGATGTTATCTGTGGGAGCTCCATTAAGGTAATTAATACCTCGGCTAATGAAGAGCCCGACTGTCTCAAATGTCGGCGGCGTGAAAAAAGAAACGCCCGCTCGAACCCGAACACGAGTGGTGACGTGGCGTAATCGACTGATTAATCTCTCTGTAAGTTGCACTTTGAAGGCGCCATGTTCCTTCAGTTCTAATTGCATCGACGCGGTCCCTGGAGATGGACGAGATTGCGGGAGCTTTAAAGTTAATTAGTTCTAACGCCCGCCAGAATGAAGAGAGAGAGAGAGAGAGCAGCGGTGATGTACGAGTGTTTGTTTCGCTAAGGGTCTGTTTGCCGAATAGCTGAGTGGGAATTCACGGTGGCTTAGTGGTTGGCATGTTCTCTCAGCATTGGGGATTCCCCCTTCGGATTTCATGTTTCCATGTTCTCCCCGTGTCCATGTGGGTTTCCTCCCACGGTCCAATAACATGGACCAAGGTCAATTGAATTCTCCAAATTGCCCCATATACTGTAGTGTGTGTGTGTGTGAGTGAGTGTGCTCATTGATAGTTTGGTGTCCTGTCCTGGGTGTATCTGCCCAGCGCCCGAAAAGTTCTCCCCTGGATGGGCATGGGGAACCCCCCCTTCCCTCCCGCAACCCTAGCACAGGATAAAGTAGAAGATAATGGATGGAAGGATGAATGCTCTAAATTGCCCCATATAGAGTGTGTCTGTGTGAGTGAGTGTGTGTCCAGTAATAGATTGGCACCCTGTCCTGGGTGTATCTGCCCAGTGCCAGAAACGTTTTCCCCTCAATGGGCATGGGGAACTACCGTCTCCCTATTGGACCCTGTTGTCATTTATGAAGATTTGGTGCAGTTGTGGTCTGTCATGTGACCTACCCTTATATGTTTAAAAGCCCTTCCTTCCCTGTGTTCTGTGTTGGGACATTTTTTTGGGTCACGGTCATGTCCTGCCGTGTGCTATGGCTGTGTGTCTTCTGCATTAAAGACTACTCTTGAACCATCAGCTGTAAGTTTTGGGTCATGGTCGTGTCCTGCCACGTGCTATGGCTGTGTTGCACCCGGTGTCCTCTGCATTAAAGACTACTCTTTAATAGAGACATGCGATCAGACTTCCAGCATAAGGGATACATCGTCGTCTCGCCGAGCCATATCTTAGGTGTGTCCTTTTCCCCCAGGCCTCTGTAAACCTTAGAATCGGCCAGTGCCCGCCACCTTAGAGGCAGCCATCTCTGCCTTTATAGCTTCTTCTTCCCCAACCCCTTAGTGACAGCCATACCGTTATACGCACACACATACGCCCCAGACAAATAAACGCCCCTCGCACTTGGAAGACTTCATTAAACTTATGAGAAAGTGTGTGGCAGCAAATTGAATTCACTTCCGCAGCGACACAGGCTTATTGCTTTCCGACATCGTCCCCACTCTCCTCGGCTCCATCCGTTTTTTTTTTTTTTTGGTTGGCACTCACCTAGGAAGGGAAATATAATACCTAGATATTGTTAAATAATATGAAAGCTCAGAGTTCTAACAGGTCCAGGCACTAATTAAATAGATCTCTCACTTCCAGTGAGCCGAGCCGTTTGATTTTCGGGCTGCGGAGGGAAGAGAGTTATAACAGGTCCAGAGACCGTCAGACGGAAAGAGCCGGCGGGCGTTTAAAGCCGAAACCTGTCACATATGAGACTCATTTAAAGTTCTTTCATCCGAACGCGCCTTCAGGCTGCTGGCCGCCTTTATCTGTGGACTGCATGCAAAGGGCCGGGAAGTTCTACCAAATTAAACAATCAATAATTCACCGCTCGGCGCTATTATGGCTACGAGCTAAAGAGCTAAACTTAGCACCCACGCCACATGGTGGCCTTTTCGATAATAACATCACCTTGTCCAGCATGTTTACTGTTTATATGAGCCCCACGACAAAATGGAAACATAAACCGATCAAAAATTTAAAACGCCACTTTGTTTTTGTTGCGCACATTTTTTAGGAGCTGAGCTTGGTGGTGTAGGGGATCGCACGTCCGTCTCTCGGTGCTCAGGTTTGAGGCCCGATCTGAATGTTTTCATATTCTTCCGGTGTCTATGTGGGTTTCCGACAACAGTCCAAGAACATTGGCGGCGGAGTGAGTGTTTGTTTCGCTAAGTCTCCATTTCAGAGATATTGGGGTCTCCACCTTACTGTAGCCCATTGTCCTATTGGGGTAACCACCTGACTGTAGCCCATTGTCCTCATTGGTGTCTCCACCTGACTGCAGCTCTCGTCCTCATTGGTGTCTCTACCTGACAGCAGATTGTCGTCCTCATTGGTGTCTCCACCTGACTGCAGCTTGTCGTCATCATTGGGGTCTCCACCTGACTGCAGCCCATTGACCTTATCATGGTCTCCACCTGACTGCAGCTCGTTGTCCTCATCAAGGTATCCACCTACCTGCAGCTCATCGTCCTCATTGGTGTCTCCACCTGACTGCAACTCGTCGTCCTCATTGGTGTCTCCACCTGACTGCAGCTGGTCAAGTTATTGGTCTCTCCACCTGACTGCAACTCATTGTCCTCATCGAGGTCTCCACCTGACTGCAGCTTGTTGTCCTCATTGGTGTCTCCAGCTGATTGCAGTTTTTTGTTGTAACCGACTTAAGTTGGCAAATGTCTCGTCGTCCTCATTGGTGTCTCCACCTGACTGCAGCTCGTCATCCATATTGGTGTCTCCACCTGACTGTAGCCCGTTGTCCTCATTGAGGTCTCCACCTTATCGCAATTTGTTGTCACAAATTCTCCCAGTCGTTGGGGCATGGTCCTGGGTCACACCTGATACTGACTGGTTTTCTGTCCCCCTGCACCCCCATACCCCCCCACCCCCCAATATGGTGCATTCTTGGGTTGCTTGTTGTTCTTTATAACCTGACAGCATGCCTAAAATGGTTTAAATGCATTCTCAACAAGGAATTAAAAAATATTCAAACCCATGTGATGGCAATCTCTCTCTCTCTTTATAGATAAATATATAACGTAAAATCCATAAATGCACACTTGCGAGTTTGAAGAGGAAGCCCCGAGCTCAACCCTATCAAAGGCCCCTGGGACGAACTGGAACAGAGATCCTATCAGCCCGCTGTTCTCGCCTCAGAAAAACCCACCCTGAAGAGATCCTCTCATGTTCCCTTAAAAAAAATAAAAAAACTTCAAATATCAGTTCGTAACTTCAGAGAGCTTCTTTTTTCCCCTGAAACTTAAAGTCAGAAGGGAAAGCATTAGCATGCCGATGGAGTGCGGACCCCCCGAAAAGTTCAGGCGCCAGTAATGAGAGTGCAAATCCAATAAACATGACACTCACACAGCCGGAATGCACTCTCTTCTGCTTCTTCTGGTGTTCCGTTCTTTGTTGATCCGAGGCGGTTCTACTATTAGAGTTGGCTCATTTTAAGCATCGCTCATCCGTCCCGCGAATGATTACCGTCCTCATGCAGGCAGCATCACAGTCCAGATGCACGACGGCTGGATTCCCGTCTTATTCATCTTTGATTGCTCAGAGAGGAGAGTGGAGGCTGCGTTTAAAGTTTGCGAGTGCTGCCGTCTTCGTTTTTCCTCCCCTTAGAATGTCTTCATGCTGAGACAATACGCCGCCGCAAAGATAAACCCATGGCTTCGAGTTGAAGAAGAAGCTGAAGTCGTCCTCATTGGCGTCTCCACCTGACTGCAGCTCGTCATTCTTATTGGGGTCTCCAACTCATTGCAGATCATGGTCTTCATTGGGGTCTCCACCTGACTGCAGCTCGTTGTCCTCATTGGGGTCTCCACCTGACTACAGCACTTCGTCTTCATTGGGGTCTCCACCTGACTGCAGCTTGTCGTCCTCATTGGGGTCTCCACCTGACTGCAGCACATCGTCTTCATTGGGGTCTCCACCTGACTGCAGCTCGTTGTCCTCATTGGGGTCTCCACCTGACTACAGCACTTCGTCTTCGTTGAGGTCTCCACCTGACTGCAGCTTGTCGTCCTCATTGGGGTCTCCACCTGACTGCAGCATGTCGTCTTCATTGGGGTATCTACCTGACTGCAGTTCGTCGTCCACATCGGGGTCTTCACCTGACTACACCTCGTCGTCCACATTGGGGTCTCCACCTGCCTGCAGCTCGTCGTCTTCATTGGGGTCTCCACCTGACTGCAGCTCGTCATCCACATCGGGGTCTCCACCTGACTGCAGCTCATTATTATTATTGGTGTCTCTACTCATCGCAGATCATGGTCTCCATTGGCGTCTCCACCTGACTGCAGCTTGTTGTCCTCATTGGGGTATCCACCTGACTGCTACTCGTCGTCTTCATTGGGGTATCCACCTGACTGCAGCTTGTCATCCTTATTGGGGTCTTCATGCTGAGACAATACGCCGCCGCAAAGATAAACCCATGGCTTCGAGTTGAAGAAGAAGCTGAAGTTGTCCTCATTGGCGTCTCCACCTGACTGCAGCTCATCATTCTTATTGGGGTCTCCAACTCATTGCAGATAATGGTCTTCATTGGGGTCTCCACCTGACTGCAGCTCGTTGTCCTCATTGGGGTCTCCACCTGACTACAGCACTTCGTCTTCATTGGGGTCCCTACCTGACTGCAGCTTGTCGTCCTCATTGGGGTCTCCACCTGACTGCAGCACGTCGTCTTCATTGGGGTCTCCACCTGACTGCAGCTCGTCGTCCACGTCGGGGTCTCCACCTGACTACAACTCGTCGTCCACATTGGGGTCTCCACCTGACTGCAGCTCGTTATCTTCATTGGGGTCTCCACCTGACTGCAGCTCGTTGTCCTCATTGGGGTCTCCACCTGACTGCAGCACTTCGTCTTCGTTGGGGTCTCCACCTGACTGCAGCTTGTCGTCCTCATTGGGGTCTCCACCTGACTGCAGCACGTCGTCTTCATTGGGTTATCCACCTGACTTCAGCTCGTCGTCCACGTCGGGGTCTCCACCTGACTACAACTCGTCGTCCACATTGGGGTCTCCACCTGACTGCAGCACGTCGTCTTCATTGGGTTATCCACCTGACTTCAGCTCGTCGTCCACGTCGGGGTCTCCACATGACTACAACTCGTCGTCCACATTGGGGTCTCCACCTGACTGCAGCTCGTTATCTTCATTGGGGTCTCCACCTGAGTGCAGCTCGTCATCCACATTGGGGTCTCCACCTGACTGCAGATCATCGTCTTCATTGGGGTCTCCACATGACTGCAGCTCGTCGTCCTTATTGGGGTCTCCACCTGACTGCAGCTCGTTATTATTATTGGTGTCTCTACTCATCGCAGATCATGGTCTCCATTGGCGTCTCCATCTGACTGCAGCTTGTCGTCCTCATTGGGGTATCCACCTGACTGCAGCTCGTCGTCCTTATTGGGGTATCCACCTGACTTCAGCATGTCGTCTTCATTGGGGTATCCACCTGACTGCAGCTTGTCATCCTTATTGGGGTCTCCAACTCATCCCAGATCATGGTCTCCATTGGTGTCTCCACCTGAGTGCAGCTCGTCGTGCTCATTGGGTTCTACACCTCACCACAGATCATGGTCTCATTTGGGTCTTCACCTGATTGCAGCTCATCGTTTTCATTGGCGTCTCCACCTGTCTGTAGCTTGTCATCCTTATTGGGGTCTCCAACTCATCGCAGATCATGGTCTCTATTGGGGTCTCCACCTGACTGCAGCTCGCCGTCCTCATTGGGGTATCCACCTGACTGCAGCTCATCGTCCTCATTGGCGTCTCAACCTGACTGCTGCTTGTCATCTTCTTTAGGGTCTCCACGTGACTGCAGCTTGACGTCCTCATTGGTGTCTCCACCTGACTGCAGCTTGTCATCCTTATTGGGGTCTCTAACTCATCGCAGATCATGGTCTCCATTGGGGTCTCCACCTGACTGCAGCTTGTCATCCTCACAGTCCAAGAACATATATCAAGATGAATTGAATTCTCCAAATTGCCCCATATAGAGTGTTTGTGTGGGTGAGTGTGTCCAGTGATAGATTGGCGCCCTGTCCTGGGTGTATCTGCCCAGCGCCCGAAACCCACCCCCACCTCCCACCCCAAGACCCTAGTAGAGGATAAATTGGAAGATAATGGCTTCGAACTTAAACCCGGCACCGCAGCGTATGCCCAGTCCCATATGATTCTGTCAGCAATACCCAACAAAACGTATGCAGATGGCAAGCGACCAATGGATTCACCTTTAAATGAAACCTCTGACATTTTCGAAACGAGCTCGGCACCAGAGCGTCACGGTGAATCACAGCGCCGAATGGGAATCCACGCCGGCCGCAGGCACATCCGTCCTCTAATCTTAACACCTCGCACATTCGGCCTGACAAGCACCACCCCCGCCCCCCCATCACCGCCGCCGATGATTTCCCAACCATCCATATCCGTGAGGAGTCGATTCGATTGGCTCGGATTCGGATTCCTAGAAGCTGATGTATCTGTAATAACACCCATAACAGGGCGGGGGGAGGTGTGGGTGACGGGCCCGAGGCTCCGTATCGACCTCTAAAGTCTTTGAACTTCCCGCGACGCTGATAAAACCTTCCGGCAACGTTCACCTCCGATAAACGGAGCAGGGTTCCAGTGCACTGGAGAACAAGTTCCCTATCTGCGAGTCATTTCGATATGAGGGAACGTAACTGCCCCAATCTCGGGCTGTTTGTGATCGTGGTTCAGAACAAAAATAATGCAGCAGGAAGATAAAATTTATTAGCTCGTATATTTTAGCTGTCAGCGTTGGCGTGTGCTGGGGTTCGAGGGGGAGGCTCAGAGCCGAGACCGAGAGAAAGAACGAGATAGAGGACGAGCATAAGTATCCGTGTGATAAGGCGAGAGCTGGCAACTACACTACATTGCCCAGAGTGTGTAAATAAATGTTTTCTTTTTTCCTATTGGGCCGACAACGCCGCAGAACCGGCCCCGGAACCTCTTTATTTCACAGACCATTACAACTTAAACCATTACGTGCAAATACCGCGGGTTCCTGTTGATCTTTACATCACGACATCACGACTTCCGTATTGTTTAGTATAATATCCACTCATTTACTCAACATCCACTTTATTAGTTTCTTTTATTTAAAGGAACCTACATGTAAGCGACCTTGGGGTTTGTGAAAGGCGCTATATAAATTAAACTAATTATTATTCATTCATTCATTCATTCATTATCTCCCGCTTTATCCTCTATTAGGGTCGCAGTGGGGTTCCCCATGCCCATCCAGGGGAGAACATCTCGGGCGCTGGGCAGATAGACCCAGGACAGGGCGCCAATCCATCGCTGGGCACACACTCACTCAGACAGACACACTCTATATGGGGCAATTTTGAGAATTCAATTAACTTGATCCATGTTTTTGGACTGTGGGAGGAAACCGGAGAACCCGGAGGAAACCCACGCAGACACGGGGAGAACATGGAAACTCCACCCAGATGGGGATTCGAACCGGGAATCCCTAGCACTGAGAGGCGAACGTGCTAACCACTAAGCCACCGTGCCGCCTCTAATTATTATTATTATTATTATTATTAATATGAGTACCTCAAACTCATTCATTCAAATAGAGCTTAGTTAAATAGTGCATCTTCATGAAGCAGCTCTACAGTATTTGTAAACAGAACCATCAGAGATATCGGAAAGCGTAAAAACTCCTTGGTGTTGTTGGTTATCGAGGAAGAAACCTTGTGAGGACTGGAGCTCAGTGGGGGGAAGCTGTAGCAGTGCGGGACACCGATGTACAGGCTGTGTGATGATTATAGATGGAAGGATTAAGTATGATTTGCATGTTCTCCACATGTCTGCGTGTGTGTGTTCAGGTTTAAAGAGGAAATCTGCCGTGTGGTAGTAATAGTTACATGGGTTTTGTTGTAATTACACATCGGAAAGCGTAAAAACTCCTTGGTGTTGTTGCTTATAGAGGAGGAAACCTTGTGAGGACCGGAGCTCAGTGGGCTCATCCTCGTGGAGTGTCTGGGAAGCTTTGGCAGTGTGGGACACTGATGTAATAAATAAATGGGGTTTAGTATGATTTGCATGTTCTCCTCATGTCTGCATGTGTGTGTGTGTGTGTGTGTGTGTAAAAGTATATATATATATATCATTGTGGGAACCTCAACCTGTTTCATCACACCCACTGTGAGAACCTCGTGTAATTGTGAGAACTACAGTATAAGCCGGTCCCCATCATGCACCTCATTCAGGTTTAAAGAGGAAACGTGTCGTGTGGTAGTCATAGTTACGTGGGTTTTGTTATAATTAGACATCAGAAAGCCTAAAAACTCATTGGTATTGTTGGTTATCGAGGAAGAAACCTTGTGAGGACCGGAGCTCAGTGCGGGGACTCATCATCGTGGAGTGTCTGGGAAGCTTTAGCAGTGCAGGACACCGATGTACAGGCTGTGTGATGATTATAGATGGAAGGATTAAGTATGATTTGCATGTTCTCCTCGTGTCTGCGTATGTGTGTGTGTAAAAGTATACAGCATATACCATTGTGGGAACCTCAACCTGTTTCATCACACCCATTGTGAGAACCTGAGGGCGCGGTAGCTCAGTGGTTAGGATGTTGGGCTATCAATTTGAAGGTTGGGGGTTCAAAGCCCAGGTCCGGTGAAGTTACCAGTGTGGGTCCTTGAGCAAGGCCCTTAACCCTCATTGCTCCAGGGATGTTGTGATTAACCCTGTGCTCACCTTGTAAGTCGCTTTGGATAAAAGCGTCTGCTGAATGACCAAATGTAAATGTAATTGTGAGAACTACAGCATAAGCCGGTCCCCATCATGCACCTCATTCACTCATTCAGGTTTAAAGAGGAAACTTGTCATGTGGTAGTTATAGTTACGTGGGTTTTGTTGTAATTAGACATCAGAAAGCGTAAAAAGTCCTTGGTGTTGTTGGTTATCAAGGAAGAAACCTTGTGAGGACCGGAGCTCAGTGGGGGGCTCATCCTCGTGGAGTGTCTGGGAAGCTGTAGCAGTGCGGGACACTGATGTAATAAATAAATGGAAGGGTTTAGTATGATTTGCATATTCTCTTCTGGGTCCAGGGTGACAAGAATGTTTCGGGTGCTGGGCGCCAATCTATCGCTTGGCACAACACTCACTCACACACACACACACACACACACACACACGCTACATGGAGCAATTTAGAGCATTCAATTAACCTTGAATCCATCTCCATGCCCATCCAGGGGAGAACGTTTCGGGCGCTGGGCAGATACACCCAGGACAGGACGCCAATCTATCACTGAACACACACTCACTCACACACACACTCTGTATGGGGCAATTTGGAGAATTCAGTTGACCTCGATCCATGTTTTTGGACTGTGGGAGGAAACCGGAGAACCCAGAGGAAACCCACGCGGACACGGGGAGAACATGGAAACTCTACCCAGATTGGGATTCGAACCTGAATCCCCAGCACTGAGAGGAGAACATGCCAACCACCAAGTCACCGTGCCGCCTGGTGTAGATCGTCCATCAACCAGCCATATCCTGTAATAGGGTTGCGGGGGGGGGGGGGGGGGGGGGGTTCTCCAGATACAGATACACCTAGGAGAGAGGGGCAATCTATCACTGGGCACACACTCACTCACTCTATATGGGGCAATTTGGAGCATCGAAGGCTAATCTTTTTCAAAATGATTTTAATTGTAGAACCTTCTCCTGTTGGTTCTTACCGAGCGTCTGCTTCGGCGGCACCTTGTTACCTCCAGTCGATTCCGCTGTATTTACGGTGAGACGCGACGCTGGGGCGGGGCACCGATTCAGAGCCGCTCAGTTCTGTGTTCTTTTATTTTATTCATTAAGCTCGCCTGTTCCTCTCTCACTCTAATGACTCCTAATTAAAATCTTACTTTCACTTCAACACGACGCTCGGGGAGACACTAGAGTTCCGCGTCCGAACGATGCACTCGGATCATAAGGACACTTTAAAATTAATTAAGAGCAGAACTCGAGCACCCTGTACGTAAAAGCGCTGAGTCACTGAAACATGACCCTCATCCTTAATCTCGTTTCATCTTCTCGTTCAACAAACATTAACGAGTTTAACAGATACAAAACATTAACAAGTTTAACATATACAAAACGTTAACGAGTTTAACATTTACAAAACCTTAACGAGTTTAACACATACAAAACCTTAACGAGTTTAACACATACAAAACATTAACGATTTTAACACATACAAAACATTAACGAGTTTAACATATACAAAACGTTAACGAGTTTAACATATACAAAACCTTAACGAGTTTAACATGTACAAAACGTTAACAAGTTTAACACATACAAAACGTTAATGAGTTTAACAGAGACAAAAGTTAACGAGTTTAACAGATACAAAACCTTAATAACTTTAACAGATACAAAACGTTAACGAGTTTAACAGATACAAAAGGTTAAAACCTTAACGAGTTTAACAGATACAAACCATTAACAAGTTTAACATATACAAAACTTTAACAAGTTTAACAGATACAAAACGTTAACGAGTTTAACAGATACAAAACCTTAACGACTTTAACAGATACAAAACCTTAACGAGTTTAACATATACAAAACCTTAACGAGTTTGTGGATTTTCGAAGAAGGAGAGAAAACATACAGTACCTGGCAAAAGTCTGGCCACGCCCCCTTTCTGCTCTCCTTGTTCTCAGTTCCACTTCCTGTACAGATGGACTTTGTAGTTCTACAGTTCCACTCTGTAGTCCATCTGTTTTTGTTCTACAGTACATACTGTGTACTCTGTTCTCTAATGATCAGAACACCAATAGTACCTCCACAGAGTAGGGATTATATGGTGGGTGCATTGTAGCCTATCCCAGCAGTGATACTGAGGTGGAGAAATTAAACTCCAGCAGCACTGCTGCACTAAAACCCCCTCACCACATCAGTGTAACTGCAGAACTGACAATAAACAATCCACCACCCAAATGATACCTGTTCTGTGATGCTCCTGACCAATAGAGAACCCACAGGGGACTCACAAGAACAAAGAACACAGATGGACTAAAGTCTGGAATTGTAGAACTACAAAGAACTACAAAGTCCCACATGGATTCAAGGCAATTCGAATGCTCCAAATTGCCCCATACACTGCAGTGAGTGATCATATGTGTATCTGTGTATCATCTACATAGTAAGCGGATGAAGAAGGGGGCGTGGCCAAACTTTGGACTGGTACTGTGTGTGTGTGTGTGTGTGTGTGTGTCTGTGTGTGTACCCCCACACTAAAGCCTTTATTATTCTATGTTCTTTTATTTAAACGTATTCTGTTTGAATATTCTAAACCGCAGTGGTACGTATGTGGACAGGTTCTTAAGTTCTAAAGCCCGCAGTATATTTTTGGTTCCTGTTATTTAAGAACATTTTCTGTCACAGGTCTAAGTGAGACCGCTTAATTAAGTGCAGCCTAAAACCCCGCGGCGAAATCCTGGCGGACGCTCTAGATTAATGGCTGTACTTTGTCTTTTTGACCACCGGGTGCAGCGTGTTTTTCTAAAGCTCCGTATAATGAACGCCGGACGGAAGCTACGCTTTTATTTTGTTAGTGCTGGTAACCAGGGAGTCCATTTATTCAGGAACCGGGCTTTTAAACGGTGGAATTAACACACACACACGTAGAATAATGAGAATAATGATAGAACTAACAGGTTCTAGATCGGAATGCTTCACAAAAGTGAGATCTGAGGTTGTTTCCATCATTGATGCAGAGGCTCCTACAAATGTGCTGCACAATGTCCCGAACATTCAAGGTTTGGTTCTAGAGACTGGGCACAATGTTCTAATCTTTGTGTGGACCTTACTGTTGACTGTACAGTGGACAGGACTGTGGACCTCAGTGTGGATTGTACTGTGGACCTTACTGTGAACCATACAGTGGACCTTATTGTAGACCTTACAGTGGACTGTACAGAGGACCTTACTGTGGACTGTGGACCTTACTGTAAACCACACAGTGGAACTTATTGTGGACCTCACTGTGGACTGTACTGTGGACCTTACAGTGGCCTGTACTGTAGAACTTACTGTGGACCGTACTGTGGACCTCACTATGGACTTGTACTATGGACCTCACTATGGAACTCACTGTGGAATGTACTGTGGACCTTACTGTGGACTGTACTGTGGACCTTACTGTGGACTTTACTGTAGACCTCACTATGGACTTGTACTATGGACCGCACTGTGGAACTCACTATGGAATGTACTGTGGACCGAACAGTGGCCTGTACTGTGGACCTTACTGTGGACCACTTGTGTTCTCCAGTTTCCTCCCACATGCATTCAAGACAAATCGAATGCTCCAAATTGCCCCATGCACTGCAGTGAGTGATCATATGTGTATCTGTGTGAGCGAGTGTGTCCCCAGTTATAGATTGTCGCCCTGTCAAGACAGGGGTGTTCTGCCCAGCACCCACAACGTTCCCCCCTGGGCATGGGAGCCCCCAACCAACCCCGCCCCCTCGTCCACCCGACCCCCACGACCCTAGAGGATGAAGCAGAAGCTAATGACTAAACGAATGAATACAAAGTGTGCGTTGGTTCCGCTTTGCCGTCTGAATCGGGCCCCCGATTTTTGCGGCATCATGTCTTTCTTCTCTCGCGGCTCTTGTGCGAGTGCTGGCGCCGGCGTGTGCGAGTGCATTCTGGGACTGTATAAGCAAACGCATTTAGGCTTTTTATACGACTTCCAAACCTGAAGCTTTGGAGTGGATTTGCTTCGCTCGGCTTTACCTCTCTGATAAATGTTTGTCATACCGGCTGCACACACACACATGCACACACACACACACACACACACACACACACACACACACACACACACACACACACTGCACACACACGCTCGCCAAGCGCATTCCATTCTCCCTTTGTGTACCTCGTGCCTCGTTCGCCTTCCAAATTTCCATCTGTGCGTTTCTCGCGCGAGGTCAAGGGAACGCATTCGCGGGCCGATCGTTCTCCCGTGCGGACGTTCCGCCGGGCAAGAGCGTGCGTGCGCGAGCATGCGTCTTGCGAGCGCACAGGTGGGCGTGTTTTGTCAATAGAACCGTCTCTGCTTATTATTCGCCTCACGCCGCCGGTTCCTCGCACAGCCCTGCCTCGCGAAAATGAGTCAGAGGAGACTCGACGCCGAGAGTATGCCGCGAATGCGCCGCCTGCGGCAGACGTGGAGGCACTGCCGAGCGGGGGTGGGGGGGGGGGGGAGAGAAAAAAGGACAAGGTAAACAAAGCCAAAGCTCGCTTTCGGCGCATGAAAGGAACCCGTCCGCGGAACCGGAGAGTCGACCGCGATCGCGGCGACACCGAGCCCTCACGCTTTAAACAGCTTTCCGTTGCTAATTTCCTCCCCATTCGCCTCATTAGTCCCGGCGCGGGACATCCTCGCGAGAGACGCAGAACACCGCCTCCCGACGGCCCACATGCTCGCCCGCATCTGTCCGGCCACCGCGGAACGGCGCGGAATGCTTAGGAAGCAACAAGCGGGCTGCGGGACGCGGCTGCTTATTATTCGCCCGCTCTGGGTTCGAGGCTGTGGGCCCCGGCGGCACCGGGACAGAACGTGGGCGAGGAAGGAGTCGCAGGCGTTGTTTGCAGTCGCTTTAGAACCGGCATGTGTGCTAAGGTGATTTGGATGCGCATTGTTACAACGCTCGTGGCGCCCAGCGCTTCAAAAGCCGGCAGCTGCGCGGAACCAAAGAACCGGCTGAGGTAAAGTGACGGAACACGATCTAATGTTCGAGATCCAGCGCGGTGTGAGGAAGAGGACGGTTCTTATTCAAAACTGAACGTCTGTTTTTTAATTTACAATAAATCGACGCCCTGATTGGTTGGTATGTTTATACTACAGTAGAACATCGAGAATCGAGAATTATGGGAAGGCGAGCCGGTTGTGTGTGCGCTGGACGGGGTGTGCCTCACGCCACCTCGCGCAAGTTCTTGGATGCTGGTGATGCAGCGCGTGGTGGCGCAAGGGTTCTTGCAGTTCTAGAGCCCAGATTACCCCGGAGAACCTGAGCATCAGCGTTGGAAGTGATGATTGACAGCGACCCCAGCTGAGGGAAAACGCGGGTGCACCTGCACCCAAGAACTTTGATGCAGCGCATGGTGCAGCGCGTCCACCACGTGCAGCGTCGAAGTTCTTGGGTGCAGGTGAAACCGTATTTTCGCTCAGTTGGGGACGCTGTCAATCATCACTACCAGCGCTGATGCTCAGGTTCTCCGGGGTGGTCTGGGCTCTAGAATGGCAAGCACCCTTGTGCTACCACACACTGCATCTAAGTGGTTGCACCTGCATCTAAGGTAGCTGCACTCCGTTGACTTGACGGGGTGTGTCTCGCACCACCACGCGCTGCATCAAAGTTCTTGGGTGCAGGTGCAACCGCGTTTTCCCTCAGCTGGGGTCGCTCTCAATCATCACTTCCAGCGCTGACACTCAGGTTCTCCGGGGTGGTCTGGGCTCTAGAACGGCAAGAACCCTCACGCCACCTCTCGCCACCATGCGCTGCATCTAAGTGGTTGCACCTGCATCTAAGGTGGCGCACCCCATCCAGTCCACACGCACAACCGGCTCGCCTTATATAAAACTGAGTTCTTCATGTTCTAGAGCCCAGAACACCCTAGAGCATTGACTGGATGGGGTGTGTCTCGCGCCACCACGCGCTGCATCAAAGTTCTTGGGTGCAGGTGCAACCGTGTTTTCCCTCAGCTGGGGTCGCTGTCAATCATCACTTCCAGTGTTGACACTCAGGTTCTCCGGGATGGTCTGGGCTCTAGAACGGCAAGAACCCTCGCACCACCACGTGCTGCATCTAAGTGGTTTCACCTGCATCTAAGGTGGCACACCCTGTCCAGTCCACACGCACAACCGTTGCATTCCCACTTTCCTATAATACAGCGTTCTTGACGTTCTAGAGCCCAGAACACCCTAGAACGTTGACTGGATGGGGTGTATCTCGCGCCTGGCTCGCCTTATATAATACACAGTTCTTGACGTTCTTGACGTTCTAGAGCCCAGAACAGCCTAGAGCGTTGACGGGATGGGGCGTGTCTCACGCTGCATTGAAGTTCTTGGGTGCAGGTGCAACCGCGTTTTCCCTCAGCTGGGGTCGCTGTCAATCATCACTTCCAGTGCTGCCGCTCAGGTTCTGTCCTTATATAATACACAGAGTTCTTGATGTTCTAGAGAACACTCTAGAGAACACTCTAGAACGCACTTTGCACTTTGCTGCCATGCTTGGATGCAGGTGCAGCTGAAGTCACACATGCTGTCAATCATCCTTTGCAGCCGTAAGTTGCAGCTGTGAGTCGCACTCCGTGGAAAGTGGACAGGGCTCCCCCTAGTGTCTTAGCATGGGCAACGCAGCTGTTAAAGAACCGTTCTTATAGAGGTTCGTAGAGGTTCAGCCTCTCAGTCCAGGGGATCCAGGTTCGGATCCCAATCTGGGTGGAGTGTCCATGTTCTCCCCGTCTACGTGTGTTCCTCCAGGTTCTCCAGTGTCCTCCCACAGTCCAGAAACATGGATTCAAGATAAATGGGACGTCCAAATTGCCCCATCTATTCTATTGAAATCGGCCCATAGAGTGCTTGATTGGCGCCCCGGAAGGTTCTCCCATGAATGGGAACCCTGCGACGCCCCCCTGTGGAGGATTAGGTTGAAGATAATGAGATCAGATGAGAGGAACCTTCCCTGGTACCCCCCTCTAATCCCCCCCCCCCCCCCAAGCAGGTAAGAACAAATAGCGGTTTGGGTTCTCAGGACTCTCCGGAGTCATGGTTCCAGCCTCACGCTCGTCTCAGAACCCAGGATTTCGCTGTAAAGCCACTAAAAGCTTCATTTTTTTGCAGTTTCGGGTCCCCCCCGTCTTTGTTTTGGCCCGGGAGTGTGTTCTCGAGCTATCACTCATGTTAACAAGACTTTTCCATATCCAGTAGGAGGCGGCGGTGTGTGCAAAGTGGAAATTCATGTGTGCAGGAAACACAATGAGCCCAACGCCGGTTCTCTGTCCGAGCCGTGAGGCAGTCGGTTTATTCTCGGCGCAGTTAAGTTCCACCCCTCAGTGTGAGAGAGGGGTCCGTACGTTCCACCCCCCACCCCCACCCCCGTAAACTGTCTATTTATGTCCACACAGACATTAGTCCTGTCACGAGCGCGTCTCATACACTGTCTCCACTTGAAAATAATTGTGCCTGACAACACGAGCCAATTATTTTCTATGGTTCTGCAACTTGAAGGTTTGCAGGTTCTATTCCTGACAGACCCATAAGCACCGGGTCCCACTCGTCCTGCTCGTCCCGCTGACTGCTGACTCCATCCAAACACTTCATCTGGTTCTAATTACACATGAGCGTGTGGTCCAAACCCACAGTAGCTTATTATAACAATGTACAGGTGTACTATCAGTTAC
This sequence comes from Corydoras sp. C115, assembly GCA_019802505.1. Lineage (NCBI taxonomy): Eukaryota > Metazoa > Chordata > Actinopteri > Siluriformes > Callichthyidae > Corydoras > Corydoras sp. C115. Next base: position 384,317 of record JAFMOC010000310.1, on the reverse strand, counting down.
TTAGTGGTTGGCATGTTCTCCTCTCAGTTCTATGGATCCCTGTTCATGTTCCCCCCATGTCCCATTGGGTTCATCCGGGTTCTCCAGTTTCCTCCCACAGTCCAAAAACATAGATCACGGTCAATTGAATGAATGATTGAAATTGCCCCATATAGAGTGTGTCTGTGTTTGGGGAGCACACACGAAATGTTCTCCCTTGGATGGTCATGGAGAACCCCCCCCCATGACCCTATTAGAGGATAAACCATAAGATAATGGATGGATGGATAAATTAACAAGTCAATTTTTTAGCCCGGACGGCACTGTGGCATAGTGGTTGGCATGTTCTCCTCTCAGTGCTAGGGATTCCAGGTTCGAATCCCCATCTGGGTGAGGTTTCCATGTTCTTCCTGTGTCTGTGTGGGTTTCCTCCGGGTTCTCCGGTTTCCTCCTACAGTCCAAAAACATGGATCAATGTCAATTGAATGCTCCAAATTGCCCAATTTAGAGCGTGTTTGTGTGTGTCCAGTGATGGGTTGCCCCCTGTCCTGAATGTATCTGCCCAGTGCCCAAAATGTTCTCCCCTGGATGGGCAGGGAGAACCCCTTCGCGACTCTACTATAGAATAAATCGGAAGATAATAAATGGATGGATTAATTAAGTCAATTTTGTAGCCCGGACGACACGGTGGCTTAGTGGTTGGCATGTTCTCCTCTCAGCGCTAGTGATTCCAGGTTCGAATCCCAATCTGGGTGGAATTTGCATGTTCTCGCCGTGTCCGCGTGAGTTTCCTCTGGGTTCTCCGGTTTCCTCCCACAGTCCAAAAACATGGATCAAGGTCAAATGAATACTCCAAATTGCCCCATATAGAGTGTGTTTGTGTGAGTGAGTGGGTGTCCAGTGATAGATTGGCGTCCTGTCCTGGGTGTATCTGCCCAGCGCCCAAAACGTTCTCCCCGAGATGGGCATGGGCCCTAGTAGAGGATAAAGCGGAACATAATGGATGGATGGAATTTTCATGCCGTTAGCTTATAAATAAGGGTAAACGTTTGTTACATTAATAGCTACAATGTTTAACATACTTACTTGTTAGGACCCTGAGGAGGTTCATATACTCTACACAACCACCAAGCAGCGACTCATGACATCTCCACCGTTACGTGATTCAACCAGCAACACCCCTGATGGATAGAAAGAGTGTTTAATGCTACTGTGCACAGGCGCACACACTAGTAATTAACGTTAATTAACGTTAACGTACCGTAGCACGCCCGGGATGAGAACGTTCTAGTTTGAAATAAAAGAGCAGCTTGAGAAACGTGTTTGTCTTTGCGTTCAACTCTATAAACTCGAGAGTGAAGTGTCCTCAGCCTCATCTCCAGCGATTGGATCCCCCCCCCCAACACTTTAGGGAGTTACAGTAGCTGAATCGCTAAGCAACCACACACATGGACATGCGTTCGGGGCACCGAGAACCGAAGCTCTCCACGCGCAGAACACACAAATCAAAGCTGTTGCATATCTGTCAGTAAGCCATTATCATAATAATGAGTCCCGGCAGCCGGCAGAGCCCATTATTTACGACGTTTCGCTCGCAAACACTAAAGCACTTTGCTTCCGTTCTTTACAGAACGGTTTCTGGAACCGCGCACTAATTTGTTAGCGGTGGAAGAGCCTCGGGACCGTGTAACGAGCACCACGATTTATTTAACTGCTGCCAAAATCCATACGTTTTGTTCTGAAATTATTAAATTGGATTTTTTTTTTTTTTTTATATTATTAATTGGTGGCATGGAGTCTTAGAGATTAGCATGTTCTCCTCTCAGCGCTAGGGATTCAAGGTTCTCCTCGTGTCCGAGTGGGATTCCTATGGGTTCTCCGGTTTCCTCCCACAGTCCAAAAACATGGATCAAGGTCAATGGAATCCTTCAAATTGCTCCATATAGAGTGTGTTTGTGTGGGTGATGATGTGTCCAGTGATGTATTGGCGTCCTGTCCTGGGTGTATCTGCCCAGCGCCTGAGATGGGTATGGGGAACCCCCCAGTAATTTAGCTCAAACAGAAGGTGCCAATAGTTCTGAAGAGATCTGCAAAATGGATTACAGAACCCTTCTCCTTGGTTTTTAAGGAGTCTCCAGAGACTTTGTTGTGATCTTAGTGGAGATGTAAAGATGACGCTAATGAAAGACAAATTGCACTAAATGGCATTTTTGGATTTTTCTCTCTCTCCTCGGCACTGAGGCCGACCGACGGGAGCACCACAAAGACAGGAATTTCATTCTTGGCTGAACTGATACACACAAGAGACTCTAATGTTCTCGTTTGCTGGCCCCCGTCCCCCGGTGGGTTTCGTCTGCTTTTGGAGCGGAACAGATGGAGTGTGGGGATGAATCGGAGTTCGGTCTGGTTGAGTCTGATCGGAGGCATCGGAATTCAGTAATGAGCCCCTCATCGGCGGAGCAGTCAGGACGCTGCCTCCCTGCCGGGCTGCAAACCTTATACATTAACATTCCGTGTGGGTGTGTGTGTGTGTGTGTGTGTGTGTGTGTGTGTGTGTGTGTGGATGATATGCGCATTATCACCTTTAGAACGGCAACTCCCACATGCTTGTCTAACATGAATGCAGCCTCATAAATATTCATGTCTTCATACGTCGCTGCAGGACCAGTGTTCCACGGTCTCCTCGTGTCTCCTCGTGTTTCCTCGTGTCTCCTCGTGTTTGGAAGCTCCTGGGTTAGACCCACAGTGGGCGTCCCCGGTCCTCAGACAGCGGGACCAACACTGCTCGCTGAGTAATTAGACCCGTTAGTCGTACAAACAGAGCAGATGCGGGGCGAATGGGCGGGGGAAGAGGTGCGCTCGCCGGTATGTTTCCTTATGAGAGAGCTCGAGACGTTAGCCGTCCCTCCAGTTCGGGTCTACGGATCTTTGGATGGTTCCATTTTTCCAGCTGGAGATGATCTATATGCTGCTTTGATATTGGAGACGTTGACGTCAGTGGTTTGAGGATATGGCGGAAACCTGGCATGGAGTTTACCCTTAGAACCACCTTCCTGGCAGTTGGACAGAGTAGGTCAACCTCTACAGGGTCCTGTAGAATATGTCCTGTAGAATGTTCATCATCCCATACCACATCTCGTCTTTTCCATCAGCTGCACAGGAACATCAGCAGAACCTTTGGCAGGTGGTTAACTCACAGACCCTCTGTGTGTATATGCATGAACAAAATGCATATAGGAGGGAATTGGAGATGGAGGAGGAAATGCAGGAGGAAATTGGAAATGAACAAAAAACCACACGGGGGCGCCATGGTGGTGTAGAGGATCACACATCCTACTCTCAGCGCTGGGGAATCCAGGTTCAAATCCCAATCTGGGGTTTCCATGTTCTCCTCGTGTCCACGTGGGGTTCCTCCAGGTTCTCCGGTTTCCTCCCATAGTCCAAAAACATGGATGAAGGTCAATTAAGGCTCCAAATTGCCCCATATAGAGTGTGTTTATGTGTGTGAGTGAGTGCCCCTATATAGTGTGGGGCAATTTAGAGAGGCCAATTTTACCTTAAATCCATGTTTTTGGACTGTGGGAGGAAACCGGAGAATCCAAAGGAAACCCATGTGGACACAGGGAGGACATGCAAACTCCACCCAGATTGGGAATAGAACCTGGATCCGTAGCGCTGAGAGGAGAACATGCTAAACACTAAGCCACTGTGCCGACCTACCCAAAACATGACATTAAAATTATATTTTTTTGGTATTAAACATCACAAACATTTACATTACATTTACATTTAGTCATTTAGCAGACGCTTTTATCCAAAGCGACTTACAAATGAGAACACCACAAGTCAGAAGCCATGGAGAAAACCAACTATACTGTAAGTTCATCAACCTGATTGTTATTCGAAGCTGCGCCCCCCCCCCCCCCCCTTTTTTTTTTTTTTTTTTTTTTTTTTTTTTTTTTTTTATAACAGGTATTTGGTAAATAGATGCGTCTTAAGTAGTTTCTTAAAACTGTTTAAAGATTCTGCCTTACGGACAGAGTTGGGAAGATCGTTCCACCATTTTGCAGTGGTGAACGCCACAGAATGAGAATTAGCTCCTCGGTGAGGTGGAATCGCCAGGCGACAATCGTCACTGGAGCGAAGTGAACGAGTCGGAGTGTATTTTGAAAAGATAGAGTGAAGGTAAGAGGGGGAAGATCCAGAAATGGTTCTGTATGCCAGAGTCAGCAACTTGTACTGAATGCGAGCAGCTACAGGAAGCCAATGGAGGGAAGTGAGTAATGGAGTGACGTGAGTTCGCTTGGGCTGGTTAAACACGAGTCGGGCTGCAGAGTTTTGAATTAATTGAAGAGGTCTGATGGTGGAATTTGGGATACCGGCAAGAAGTGCATTACAATAATCAAGCCGGGATAAGACTAGGGCTTGAACAAGCAGTTGGGTAGCATGTTCAGTCAGAAAGGGTCTGATCTTCCTTATGTTATAAAGAAGGAATCTACAAGAACGGGCGGTTTTGATCACATGATCAGAGAGTTTAAGGTGGGAGTCTATAGTGAACCCAAGGTTCCGGACCGAGTCAGTTGGGGAGATTGTGGAGCCATCAATTTGGAAGGTCCACAAACACCGGGTACGAGTGCACCCAACACGGCGCTGACTGCAGAATGCCAGATCTTCACTGTGAATGGAACCGATAAGCCGCCGCTGAGGTCGGAACGGTGGAATGTCGCGAGGCATCATATCCAAAGCGAGAAGCCACGGAGTAACGGCTCCAATGCAAATGCAGCGCGAATTTGTGTTGTACGGGTAAACACACGTCAGCCGCTTCATCACCGCTCACTGATGTTCTCTGCCCAGTTTGTTCTCCACCCACCGCGTCGGGGATCCTACGTTTTCAAGCAAGAAATGCCCCACCTCGCCTCGGAAACGAGGCGCGTCTGAACCGACTCCGCCGTCTATAAACTAAACCCGGGGATGATTGCGTTCCAAAGTGCGCGTTTGTGTTATATTCCGGCGCGGCGCGCCCGGCTGCGCAACGGGAAGTCGGTTTCGCGGCGCAGTGTATATGATGTACGCCCAGCCGCACCACATTATATGGGATATGGGCCTCGGGTTGACAATACGTTAATAAAGTGTGCATAATGCCGGCGGATGTGGAGGGATGGCGGAGAAAGGCGAGGTGGTGCGGGGTTCGGCGGGGGGAACGAGAGGGGAACAATCGGCCCGGCAGCGGGCTTCGCTTCCATTTCCACATCGGACACGTTTTCCATTTGAGTGAGGGATTGCACTTGCCGCGTAATGGTATATTGGAAAAGCAACAAATGACCCTGTTAGAGGAGGCAGCGGTGTCATTACGGGCGTACACTCGCGCACTCGCGCATGCTCTCGCGCTCTCTCTCCCTCTCTCTCTCTTTCTCTCTCTTTCTCTCTCTCTCATACACACACGTAAACATTCCTAACTAGCTTCAAATGAAGAAATATGAGTGAGATTTACATGCCAAGAAGAAAGGAGAGAGAGCGCGAAAGCGAGAGAGTGCTCATATAATACTCCCTGATCTCAAAGACTTGATAATTGAATCTCAGAACGTACACGTGGATATAGGCGGAGCTATAGTTTCCAACAGCGTTTCCAATTGTTAAATACAGGTCACATGATCACCACACAGTCTGTAACTGGCTGTCCTACACTGTTGATGCCCCTCCCCCCCAAGGGGTAAGTTAGTAAGCTTTATTTCTATAGCACCGTTCATCCATCTATTATCTTCTGCTTTATCCTCTACTAGGGTCGGCGGGGGGAGGGGAGAACGTGCCCATCCAGGGGAGAACGTTTCGGGCGCTGGGCAGATACACCCAGGACAGGACGCCAATCTATCACTGGGCACACACTCACACAAATACAATCTATATGGGGCAATTTGGAGAATTCAATTGACCTTGATCCATGTTTTTGGACTGTGGGAGGAAACCCGGAGGAAACGCACACGGACACGGGGAGAACATGGAAACTCCACCCAGATTGAGATTCGAATCTTGACCTCTATCACACTCCTTGAGGAACCTCTACGGAACTGTGAGCCAGGTTCTCCGACATCAGTGACCTCTATAAAGTTCTCCAGATGAATGAGGGAAAACATTCCATTAGCGTTTTTCATGTTTTAATAGTTTAATTGGACATATTTTTACTAATAAACATTAAATTAAAGGAACATCCTCCACTGTTTCTAGTATTTAATAGAGTACGGCACTCCAAACGTTGTTCTACCGTCTCATTGTTCTCCACGATATTGACCTTGTTGAGTGTTCCAACATGTGGGGGTTTCCTTGAGTACCTTGAGCAACGAATCCTGACCTCCATGACATGCCATGAGGAACCTCAGTGGAACTATCAGCCAGATTCTCCAACATCAGTGCCTGACCTCTAGAAGGTTCTCCAGATGAATGAGCGAAAGTGTCCTATTAGCATTCTTCGTGTTTTAATAGTTTAATTTTACGTCTTTGTTCTATCCATCCATCCATTAGCTTCCGCTTTATCCTCTATTAGAGTTGCGGGGGGGGTTCTCCATGCCCATCCAGGGGAGAATGTTTCGGGCGCTGGGCAGATACACCCAGGACAGGGGGGCAATCTATCGCTGGACACACACAGCGATAGATTGGACTGTGGGAGGAAACCGGAGAACCTGGAGGAAACCCACGCAGACACGGGGAGAACATGGAAACTCCACCCAGATTGGGATTCGAACCAGGAATCCCTAGTACTGAGAGGAGAACATGCTAAACCCTGAAGCCACCGTGCCACCATCTTTGTTCTAATAAACATTAAATTAACCATAATTAAAGGACCATCCTTCACTGGTTCTAGAGTCCGACGACTATTCAATTGAGTATCGCACTCCAAACATCATTCCACCATCTCATTGTTCTCCATGATTTTGACCTTGTCTAGGGTTCGATGTGAATCAACTGGATGCTCAATGCCCTCACCCCCCCCCTTCCATTAAAACCCAGAACCCATGCTCTGGCTGTTTCCCTCCTCCCCCTCCCCCCTCCACTCTTACTTTTTCAATTATTTTTTTCAATTACATCTGAAGAACCGCCGACTCGTTTATTTATTTTTTTCGGTTCTCTCGGTTCTGTCGGTCCACTCGATGTTTATTTCCTTTATTAAATACCGTTTGGTTCAGATGAACATCGGCGCCCCATGAAGTGGAAGCGAGAATGCGTGTTCCGCGCCCCCGCCACCGGGAGAGAACAGCTGTCCAAGGAACCGATGGTAGAACCCATGGCCTCTTCACTTTCATCATCAAGTTAAACGGAGAGCTCCGAAATGTTTCGAGGGCAAATTCCGTAGTTCTTTATTTAATTCTCCGGGCGCTCCGGGAGATTCGTTCTGAGGATGAAGTACTCGAATCGAAACATCTGCTAACATCAGACCGGAGTTTTTCTTAGGCTTAAATTATCCTGGATTACTGCCAGATTGGTTTAGCCCAATCTGGGTGGAGTTTCCACGTTCCAGGTTCTCCCCGTGTCCGTGTGGACTTCCTTCGGGTTCTCTGGTTCCCTCCCACAGTCCAGAATCATGGATTTAAGGTTAATTAAAAGCTCTAAATTGCCTCATACACACACTTTGCATGTGGCTTAGAACCTTGAATTCCAGACCGGAATTTTTGTTAGGCTTAAATTATGCTGGATTTCTGCCAGATTGGTTTATCGCAGTCTAAGTGGAGTTTCCATGTTCCAGGTTATTCCTGTGTCCATGTGAGTTTCCTCCGGGTTCTACGGTTCCCTCCCACAGTCCAAAAATATGGATTGAAGGTTAAATAAAAGCTCTAAGTTGCCCCACAATACCTTGAATCTCAATCTGGGTTCTCCCCGTGTCCATTTGGGGTCCCTCCCGGTTCTCCGGTTTCCTCCCACAGTCCAAAAACATAGATTCAAGGTAAATTAAAAGCTCTAAATTGCCTCAAAGTGTGTGTTTATGTGTATGTCTGTAATAGTAAGTGCCCAGTGCTTGATTGGTGCCCTCTTCTGGCTGTATCTGTCCAGCGCCTGATACGTTCTCCGCTGGATAGGCATGGGGACCCCCTCCCCCTATGACCCTAGTAGTGGACTAATTGGAAGATAATGAATGAATGAAAATTGAATACTAAAACAAACTGTACATAGCTTAGAACCTTGAAGACGTTCAAGAAGTTAGGGAGGCGAGGTTGATGGTGGGGCAAAGAGGAGCAATGGGGGAGGATGCCCAGGACAGGACATGAGGGCCCGTAATAATCCGCTGAGGTGACGTCTGAAGGAACATTAAAAACAAGTTTCTAAGAAAATAAATCATAATTAAAGAAACGTCCTCCACTGGTTCTAGAGTCCAGCGACTATTCAATGGAGTACAGCACTCCAACCATTGTTCCACCGTCTCATTGTTCTCCACAATGTTGACCTTGTGGAGTATTCGGGTTCCATGGTGTAAAACTTGCTGCTCACTGTTCCCCCCCTCCACCACCCACTCCTACCTGAAGAACCGTAATAATCCGCTGAGGTGACATTTGAAGGCTAGGTGGGGGGGGGGGGGGGGGGGGGGGGGGTTGAATCGGAAGGTTGATTATGCCTTGATCATCTAAATACAAAGACAAATAAGGAAAGTCCACATTTTATTATGTGCTCCTCGTCCGGTACAAATGTGACCTGTAGTCCAGTCCAGCATCAGGTACGGAACAAGGAACTCCAGGTTCTCCCTGTTCCGCTTCACCTCATGAATTTTCATTGTTTACCGCAGGTTCCGCGAGAGATGCTGGCAACGTCGCTCCCTCATTCACCAGCGCAAGAACACAACACATCACCACGGCAACCTGCTCTGGACCTCTTTTATTTATGAGGACGCTCAGGAGAGGTTCCAGTTCCACCCTGGGACCATTTATTTCACTCGTTAACCTCCTCTTAATTTTATTTATTCATTCGTTCATTATCTTCCGCTTTTATCCTCTATTAGGGTCACGGTGGGGTTCCCCATGCCCATCCAGGGGAGAACGTCTCGGGTGCTGGGCAGATACACCCAGGACAGGGCGCCAACCTATCGCTGGGCACACACTCACTCACATAAACACACTCAATTTGGAGAACTCAATTGACCTGATCCATGTCTTTGGACTGTGGGAGGAAAACCGGAGAACCCGGAGAAAACCCACACTGACACGGGGAGAACATGGAAATTTCACACAGATGGGGATTTGCACCGGGAATCCCTAGTGCTGAGAGGCGAACGTGCTAACCACTAAGCCACCGTGCCACGTTAATTTTATTTAATTTTATTAAATACAAATGAGATCTGTGTGTATCAGCCATAATTGAGGGTTTAATCCATCAGTCCATCCATTATCTTCTGCTTTATCTTCTACTAGGGTCACGGGGGAGGGGGGGACGCTGGGCAGATACACCCAGAATAGGGGGGGGCAAACTATCGCTGGACAAAAACTCACTCACACACATACTCTATATGGGGCAATTTGGAGAATTCAATTGACTTGATCCATGTTTTTGGACTGTAGAAGGAAACCAGAGAACCTGGAGGAAACCCACGCGGACATGGGGAGAACATGGAAACTACACCCAGATGGGGATTCGAACCGGGAATCCCCAGCTCTGAGAGGAGAACATGCCAACCACTAAGCCAGTGTGCCATGAGGGTTTAACCAATGAAATGCTGCTCTAAATTGCCCCATTAGAGTGTGTGTGTGTGTGTGTGTGTGTGTGTGTGTGAGTGAGTGCATGTCCAGTAATAGATTGGCGTCCTGTCCTGGGTGTATCTGCCCAGCGCCTGAAATGTTCTCTCCTGAATGGGCATGGGGAACCCCTAGGGGGCTACCTCTGACCTCATAACCTTTGTTATATGATGGACGCATCATATTTTGAGGTTCTGTGGTCACAACGTATGATTGACTTTAAGAGAACCGAAACAGATCCTCGTTATGGAAAGTGTTAAAAAGGATTGGGGGGGGGGTTCCCCATGCCCATCCAGGGGAGAACGTTCCGGGCGCTAGGCAGATACACCAAGGACAGGACACCAATCTATCACTGGGCACACTCTCACTCACACAGACACACTCTATATGGGGGTTTAAAGGCTTTTCATTCTGTAAAGCTGCTTTGTGACAATGTACTGTTGTAAAAAGCGCTCTATAAATAAATAACTTGAACTTGAACTATATGGGGCAATTTGGGGCATTCAATTTGATTAAATTGAATCCATGTTTTTGGACTGTGGGGCGAAACTGGAGAACCCGGAGAAAACCCACGTGGACATGTACAGAACATAGAACCTCCACCCAGATTGGGAATTGAAACTGGATCCCCAGAACTGAGAGTATTATGTGTGTTCCACTACACCTCCATGGCGCCCCCTTTTGATTTTTATTAATTTCCACATGCATACCAGAAAGAAAAAACACTAGGAGAACATGCAAAACTCCACATAGATTGGGATTCGAACCTGGATCTCAAGGACTGAGAGGTGAGCATGCTAACCATTCATCCATAATCTTACTAGGGTTGCAGGAGGTGGGTGGGTTTCCCATGCCCATCCAGGGGAGAACATTTCGAGTGCTGGGCAGATATTTCTTAATTTCCACATTGGAGAAAACCCACTGGGAGAACACGGAACCTCCACCGAGATTAGGATTCGAACCTGGATCCCCAGCGCTGAGAGGTGAACATGCCAACCACTACACCACTGCTCCACCACCGCTCCAAACTTTCAGCTTTTACAATAACTTCAATCTCTGTTTGTGGCTGCTGCACGCGCCACTCAACCGCCAGCGTTCTCACACCTGCCGGCGTTCTCCCACCTGCCGGCATTCTCCCACCTGCCGGCGTTCTCCCGCCTGCCGCTCGTCACCGTGGAACTCGTTTTCTGGCTGAAATGTCAAAAGCTGTTTTCAACAATGCGTGTGATTTATTTATCTGCCTTCCCCTTTGCAGTTCTGATTAAACGCTTGTATAAAATCAATAGAACACTTCAGGTTCTACCTCGTCTTCCACCCGAGCCTGTAACCGCGTCACAGAACCGGGTTCTAAAATGCTGTCTCTGTTGTGTTTTATTGCTTGTTTAAAAAGCCGAAGCGATAATAACGTCAAATAATAATTCTAACCGGCAGTTTGCTGGTCGTCTTTATTCGAGGGGAGCCGAAGTCTGCATAGCAACAGAGGGCTGAGGAATAGAACCTGGAGAACCGTGATCAGTGTGACTTTCATTATCTGTCACAATGTCTGCAATTTAATCCTCTACTAGGGTCGCGGGGCAATGGGTGTGTAGATGGGTGTGTATGGGGGGGGTTCCCCATGCCCATCCAGGGGAGAACGCCAATCTAGGACAGGACGCCAATCTATTTTCTATCGCTGGCCACACTCACTCACCCACACACACACACACACACACACACACACACACACACACACACACACACTATATGGGGCAATTTGGTGAATCCAATTCACCTTGAATCCCTGTTTTTGGACTGTGGAAACCGCTGAAACTGGAGAATGTTCCTCTTTATACTCTACTAGGGTCGTGAGGGGGGGTTCTCCATGCCCCTCCCAGGGGAGAACGTTCCGGGCGTTCTTCCCACACACACAGACACACTCTGTATGGGGCAATTTGGAGATTTCAATTGACCTTGATCCATGTTTTTGGACTGTGGGAAGAGACTGGAGGAAACCCATGCGGACATGGGGAGAACAAAAAGTGGAGTGAGTGCAAATCTCCCATATTAATAATGTAAATCATTGTGTTAAGCCCCCCCCCCCCCCACCTCCCCCAACGTTTTGGGTCTTATCCCAGCACGCCGCTGCTCTAATCCCGTGATGTATGAACGAGATTATAATGTCTGAAGCAGCACCTCGCTCAGATTTGCATGAACCAGAATAGCAGTCTAACGAGATTACAGCGAGATTAAAACAGCGCCTCCTGTCAGGAGGGAGATGGATGCGCACCGTTACAGCCTCGTGCACTTCTCTCATGCTACCTGATATCTATTAACCGACTCAGCCAGCAGGGGGTGACACGATCCATTTTACCCGCCGTTCTGAAGCTCAGCCCCGGGTCTCGTTTAATCTCAAATCGTTTTAGGGAGATTATTAAAATTGAAACGGAGGCCCGCGCCTGATGAGTGAAGGGAAAGCACCCGCCAAGCGATGCAAAGGGCGTTATTAACTGTTCATAAGTAAAAGAAGTTCTGCGGCAGAAATCTGAGAGGAACCAGGGGGAGCTTTAGAACAGGGGTGGGGGGTTGGGGGAGGGGGTTCTGATGTATAGATTTAGCTCAGCAGCATGTTTATATAAGAAATGTTACTTTATTCAATACGCACGCTGCGAAAAATGTAAATATTTTGAAGACCATGCGGAGGCGCTATAGAGACGTGTGTGTCAATTTTCTTGACGTCTGTTTAATTTAGACGCAGAACAGGGGGGAACGGCACGTTACTGATGGGGTGAGGTCGACTCACGTCTACAGCTTTACAAGCACGGTGTGTGTGTGTGTGTGTGTGTGTGTGTGTGTGTGTGTGTGTGTGTGTGTGGTGTGTGCACGCATGAGTATTTTTGTGTATGAGTATGTGTTCATATGTGTGTGTGTTTTTTTATGTGCATTGCTCTGTTTATGTGTGTGCATGAGTATTTTTGTGTATATGTGTGTGTGCATATGTGTGTGTGTTTTTTTTTATGTGCATTGCTCTGTGTATGTGTGTGCATGAGTATTTTTGTGTATGTGTGTGTGTGCATATGTGTGTGTTTTTTTTTATGTGCATTGCTCTGTGTATGTGTGTGTGTGTGTGCACGAGTATTTTTGTGTATGTGTGTGTGCGCATATGTGTCTGTATGTGTGTGTTTGTGCATGGGTGTGTTTTGTTTAAGTGCATTGCTCTTTGTGTGTGTCTGTGTGTGTGTGTGCACGTGTCTGTGTTTGTGTGTTTTGTTTAAGTGCATTGCTTTGTTTGTGTGTGTAATTTTGAAGTGCATTGCTCTGTGTGTGTGTGTGTGTGTATATATATGTATATGTATGTTTAAGTGCATCACTCTGTGTGTGTGTGTTTGTGTGTGTATGTGTGATCTCTGTATGATGAATTACTCTGTCTGTGTGTGTGCGTGTGTGTGTGTTTGTGTGTGTGTGTGTGTGTGTGTTATCTCTGTATGATGACTGACCCTGTACTTTGTTCCTGACCATCAGCTCCTTTCCTTCAGGTTCATGTTGAATAAAGGCATCTGCAGAATGATTCAATCCCACATTCTAATGAAGAACCAAGGGTCAGTGGGATGGGATCGAATCGGATGAGCGCCAGCGCCGGGGGCTGAGGTGACGGGAATGCGACGCACACTGGTGTTAAATTAAAAGCAGATAATGAAATGTTCATGTTAAAAGACTGAAGTGTTACATTAGAGGATCCTGCCGGCTCGCGTTTGCTCTGCATCGTAATCGCTCACCACTCCAGATGTGTGAGGAGTGCGCTCGCAGATCACCCGCCAGCTCGCACACCAGAAACTGCCCAACCACCCAGCTCTGCCGAATGACCTGCATCCGCCATCCTACATTGATCCCATCAGATCCGTTAAATAACGTTTAAAGAACATTTCAGTCCATTTCATGTTCTCTCAAAACGTTCAGTCAAACTGCTGCGCACCTTTCATTAGGAGGCCGAATATGAAATGGATCTATATTGTGCACACATATACAGTATATACATATATATATATATATATATAGGGCGGCACGGTGGCTTAGTGGTTGGCATGTTCTCCCCTCAGCACTAGGGATTCCAGGTTTTAATCCCAATCTGGTTGGAGTTTCCATGTTCCGCATGGGTTTCCTCCAGGTTCTCTGATTTCCTCCCACAGTCCAAAAACATGGATCAAGGTTAATTGAATTCACCAAATTGCCCCATATAGAGTGTTTGTGTGAGTGAGTGTGTGTGCAGTAATAGACTGGCATCCTGTGCTGGGTGTTTCTGGACAGCACCCGAAACGTTCTAACGTTCTCCCCTGGATGAGCATGGGGAACCCGCCCCTGTGAACCTGATAGAAGATAAAGCAGAAGATAATGGATATATATATCCTAAATGCCCATCCAGGGGAGAAGGTTTCGGGTGCTGGGCAAATACAGGGCGCCAATCTATCACTCACTAACAAAGACACACTCTATATGGGGCAATTTAGAGCATTTAAACTACCTTGAATACATGATTTGATACACTCAGGACAGAGCATCGCTGGGCACACACACACTCACTCACTCTCTCACACACAGACTATATAGGGTCAATTTAAAGCATTCAATTGACGTTGATTCCATGGTTTTTGGACTGTGGGAGGAAACCGGAGAACCTGGAGGAGACCCACATGGACACGGGGAGAACAATTCAATTCATTAAATAATCAGGATAATTAAACACCGTCGTGATTGCAGATGAAATCAACCGTGATCGGGGTACATGTGGGTGGTTCTATGTGATAATGATAGCTTATGTGTTCGTAAGGTTCTACGGCCGCAGTGAGCGCTGGGTCGTAGGTTGGTGGTGCAGATTGTGGAGTTCAGTGTAACGGGTGCATTAAAACCCACCGGGCTGTGGACCTCGTCGTGGGTGTGCAGGAGCTCTGGAACCTCTGCCCCGATGGTAATAGGGTGACTGGCCTGCAGGAGGGGGTGACGAGTAGATGGCAGCGCTGCATGCCCTTCTTAAGCGACGCTTCCGATTGAGGTCTCCGGCGGCAGGAAACGGGTCGCCGAGGATGGGAAGAGCTTTTTTTTTCCGTCAGTGAATAAATAACGTGTGTTTACAGATACCGCGGCCATTTTAATGAGTGTGAAGAGACGAGATTCCTAAAAATTAGGGAAAGGAATCAGAGCGATTAGAACCTGCTGCGAGTCCTGTTGTAGAGTCCCAGAGCCATGTGACACAGGACAGAGTCCTATTCCTCATATTCTGGGACTTTAATCATGGGTTTCCCATGCCCATCCAGGGGAGAATGTTTCGGGCACTGGACAGATACACCCAGGACAGGACGCCAATCTATAACTGGAGTCACACACACACACACACACACACACACACACACACACACACACACTCTACAGTATATGGGGCAATTCGGAGCATTCAATTCACATTGAATCCATGTTTTTTTTTGGACTGTGGGAGGAAACCGGTGAACCCGGAGGTGACCCACGCGGACACGGGGAAACTCCACCCAGATTCAAACCGGGAATCACCAGTGCTGAGAGGAGAACATGCCAAAGTCCCCTAATCATGTAAATGAAATGTACATATAACGCAACACTAATTAAACTAATTGGTAACTTCCTGGGGGTTTAGTGGTTAGCATGTTCTCCTCTCAATCTGGGTGGAGTTTGCATGTTCTCCCCGTGTCCGCGTGGGTTTCCTCCGGGTTCTCTGGTTTCCTCCCACAGTCCAAAAACATGGATCCAGGTCAATTGAATTCTCCAAATTGCCCCATATAGAGTGTGTCCAGTGATAGATTGGCGTCCTGTCCTGGATGTATCTGCCCAGCGCCCAAAACGTTTTCCCCTGGATGGGCATGGGGAACCCTCCTGCGACCCTAGTAGAGGATAAAGCGGAAGATAATGGATGGATGGATGTTAAATTCCTAGTTTCATCAGACTGCAGAGGAGACCAAAGTCCACTAAGGGAGAACATGCAAATTACACCAGCTCCCAGAACTGTCTCCATGTGTGCTAATACTTCCATTCAGATTATTATTGGTGTGTTTCTTATCCATTCATACACACATTCGGAGTGAAATGACATATTGACACCCACACTTACTCTAAAGGGGCAAGCGATTCTGCACAATGCCTCGATGTGCATGTTGTCAGGAGGTTGGAACTAAGAAACTCCACACAGGAGACCACACGACATGAGGACAATGTGGACCCTACCCCTTCAAACCCCCCCCCCCCCCACCCCCCCCCGTGACACCCTTAACAGCTTCAATAAAGACTAATGAGGATAATTAAATTAAATTTGGTAGATCATCACAGATTTGCACCTGGTTGGTGGAATGTGCCCTGGCTATCTGGGGAGGTTGGTGGGGGGGGTGTAGGGTGTGGGGTGTGGGCTGTACATTTGAGTCCTTTTAATCATATATGATATTTATTCTGGATTTATATTGTGTGCCACACTTAACACAGTGAAGGATGCAGTTCAAGCTGCAGCCATAAGGTGGCAGTGTTGCTCTGCATTCATGCGCTGAAGCGTCAGGTTAACTAAACTGCTTTCACATACGCACAAGCAGGTTTAATCAACGACCAGCATCCCAGAGCTTAATAAAAACGTTACCTCGAGCTGTCAATGAGAAGCGAGAATTCGCGAGGTACGCGTTGGGCGAGGACGACAAACAAAAAAAAGCAAAACAATACATTAAAACCGAATCAAACAGCCCTTGTTGGTTCAGGGGTCATTGTTTAAGGGACGGGGTCCCTACAGCATGGTGCCATCCGGGGTCTTGAGCATCGTTACACCTCTGTTAATTGACCGTGTACCGTGAGGAGCCAGAAAACGAGGCACGACCTCGTTGAATGCTTCCCTCCTCAAGCGGCAGCGTGGCTTCACCTCCTATTTTTGTTTAAATGACTCAGCTGCGTATCCCTTTGCTATTTTTTGTTTGTTGTCCTCGCCCAACGCGTTACCTCGAGCTGTCAATGAAAAGCGGGACTTCGTGAGGTACGCGTTGGGTGAGGACGACAAATTTAAAAATAGCAAAACAATACATTAAACCGAATAAAACGGCCCTCGTTGGTTCAGGGGTCGGCGTTTAGGGGTGGGGTCTCTACGACATTTTGCCTTCCGGGGTCCTGCGCATCGTTACGCCTCTGTTAATTCGCCAATTAGCATGAGGAGCCAGAAAACGAGGCACAACCTTGTTAAATGCTTCCCACCTCAAGTGGCAGTCAACACGTTACCTCCAGCTGTCATTGAGAAGCGGGACTTTGCGAGGTACGTGTTGGGCGAGGATGACAAACAAAAAATTGCAAAACAATACATTAAACTGAATCAAACGGCCCTCGTTGGTTCAGGAGTCGACGTTTAGGGACGGGGTCTCTACAGCACAGTGTCATCCGGAGTCTTGCGCATTGTTGTGCCTCTGTTAATTGACCGTGTAGCGTGAGGAGACAGAAAACGAGGCACGACCTCGTTAAATGCTTCCCTCCTCGAGTGGCAGCGTGGCGTCTCCTCTTATTTTTGTTTAAATGACTCGGCGGCGTATCCCTTTGCTATTTTTCCTCGCCCAACGCGTTACCTCGATCTGTCGATGACAAGCGGGACTTTGCGAGGTTGCGTTGGGCGAGGACGACAAACAAAAAATAGCAAAACAATACATTAAACTGAATCAAACGGCCCTCGTTGGTTCAGGGGTCGGCGTTTAGATGCGGGGTCTCTATGACACGTTGCCTTCCGGGGTCCTGTGCATCGTTACGCCTCTGTTAATTGACCGTGTAGTGTGAGGAGCCAGAAAACGAGGAACGACCTCGTTAAATGCTTCCCACCTCAAGTGGCAGCGTGGCGTCTCCTACTAGTTTTTGTTTAAATGGCTCGGCGGCATATCCCTTTGCTATTTTTTGTTTGTCGTCCTCGCCCAACGCATTACCTCGAACTGTCAATGAAAAGCGGGACTTTGTGAGGTACGCGTTGGGCGAGGACAACAAACTAAAAAATAGCAAAACAATACATTAAACGGAATCAAACAGCCTTCGTTGGTTCAGAGGTCGGCGTTTAGGGGTGTCGTCTCTACGACACATTGCCTTCCGGGGTCCTGCGCATTGTTAATTTGCCAGAAAACGAGGCACGACCTCGTTAAATGCTTACCTCCTCAAGTGGAAGCGTGGCGTCTCCTCCTAATTTTTGTTTAAATGACTTGGCGGCGTATCCCTTTGCAATTTTTTGTTTGTCGTCCTCGCCCAACACATTCTTCCTGAAGTCCCGCTTCCTATTGACAGCTCGAGGTAACACGTTGGGCGAGGACGACAAACAAAAAATAGCAAAACAATACATTAAACCGAATAAAACGGCCCTCGTTGGTTCAGGGGTCGGTGTTTAGATGCGGGGTCTCTATGACACGTTGCCTTCCGGGGTCCTGTGCATCGTTACGCCTCTGTTAATTGACCGTGTAGTGTGAGGAGCCAGAAAACGAGGAACGACCTCGTTAAATGCTTCCCACCTCAAGTGGCAGCGTGGCGTCTCCTACTAGTTTTTGTTTAAATGGCTCGGCAGCGTATCCCTTTGCTATTTTTTGTTTGTCGTCCTCGCCCAACGCATTACCTCGAGCTGTCAATGAAAAGCGGGACTTTGTGAGGTACGCGTTGGGCGAGGACAACAAACTAAAAAATAGCAAAACAATACATTGAACGGAATCAAACAGCCTTCGTTGGTTCAGAGGTCGGCGTTTAGGGGTGTCGTCTCTACGACACATTGCCTTCCGGGGTCCTGCGCATTGTTAATTTGCCAGAAAACGAGGCACGACCTCGTTAAATGCTTACCTCCTCAAGTGGAAGTGTGGCGTCTCCTCCTAATTTTTGTTTAAATGACTTGGCGGCGTATCCCTTTGCAATTTTTTGTTTGTCGTCCTCGCCCAACACATTCTTCCTGAAGTCCCGCTTCCTATTGACAGCTCGAGGTAACACGTTGGGCGAGGACGACAAACAAAAAATAGCAAAACAATACATTAAACCAAATCAAATGGCCCTTGTTGGTTCAGGGGTCGGAGTTTAGGGGGCGGGGTCTCTACAACACGGTGCCATCCGGGGTCCTGCCACTTGAGGAGGGAAGCATTTAATGAGGTCATGCCTCGTTTTCTGGTGAATTAACAGAGGCGTAAATATTCGCAAGACCCCGGATGGCACCGTGTCATAGAGGCCCCGCCCCTAAACGCTGACCCCTGAACCAACGAAGGCCGTTTGATTCAATACAATTTATTCCTTTGCTATTTTTTGTTTGTCGTCCTCGCCCAACACGTTTTTCGCGAAGTCCCGCTTCTCATTGACAGCTAGAGGTAATGTGTTGGGCAAGGACGACAAAGAAAAAATAGCAAAACCATACATTAAACCAAATCAAACGGCCCTTGTTGGTTCTGGGGTCGGCGTTTAGGGGCGTGGTCTCTACGACACGGGGCCATCCAGGGTTTTGCGCATCGTTACGCCTCTGTTAATTCGCCAAGTAGTGTGAGGAGCCAGAAAACGAGGCACGACCTCGTTAAATGCTTCCCTCTGCCCTTATTCGGCACGCCGTCCGTCTCCATCCCTCTGTTTTCTCACCCCTCGTCTCCACGTCTCATTATTTTGAAAAGGTCTCTCTCTCTCGCTCCTTCTCGGCGAAACGTGGCCTGAGACGATACGAATCTGACCAATCAGGGCACTTTGATGTACTTCTTCATCCTCCGGCGTCCTCTGACATCACACCCATCTCCATCTGACATCAAAGAGCCAGGGGTCTGCCTTGATCGCAAACCGGTTCCCATCTGTCTCTCTCTTGCGCCTCGGGTTTTTGACTCCTAATTAAGAAAGAAAGACTCCATATATATTTCTGTTCCGTTCCCGGACTACCTCGAGCACCGCCTGGGCCGTGTGAGGACGGCGAGGGGAGGGAGCGATGTCAAAGGAGCCATTAGGGACACGAGGAAAGCCTCTGAAACTGTTTTTTCTTCTTGTTTAAATGACTCGGCGGCGTCTCCATCGGCGTTTTTATGTTTAACAGGCTTCGTGGCATTATGATTTTACGGCCCTCTCATACTTTATTATTTTCCCAGCAGCAGTTTACAACCGGCTTCATCGTTTTTACCACTCTCCCTCGGCGAACCACTCGCAAGCATCGCTTGATTTCTTATTTATTTACCGTCATTCGGCGTTTCGTCTGGCACCGACCAACCTCCGTCGCTGGGGTATGATTTTTTTTGAGGGTGTGACCACATCATGTGGAACTCAACGTGGATCCATTGCAGAGGTTCCATCACAGAAAAATTAAATGCTTTGGAAGCTGTTGGTCATGACGTGGGTCATGATGTGGTTGATGTCATTGGTCATGTTGATGGTCATGTTGTCGGTCATGTTTTTGATCACGTTGATGGTCATGTTGATGGTCATGTTGATGGTCATGTCATTGGTCACGTTGTTGGTCATGAAATGGGTCATGTTGTTGGTCATGTTGATGGTCATGTTGTCGGTCATGTAGTGGGTCATGTTGTTGGTCATGATGTTGGTAATGTTGTGGGTCATGTCATTGGTCAAGTGGTTCATGTTGTTGGTCATGTAGTGGGTCATGTTGTTATTCATATCATTGGTCAAGTGGTTCATGTTTTTGGTCAGGTCTTTGATAATGTTGTGGGTCATGCTGATGGTCAAATTGTGGGTCATGTTGATGGCCAGGTTGTGGGTTAGGTCTTTGGTAATGTTGTGGGTCATGTTATTGGTCATGTTGTTGGTCATATCATTGGTCAAGTGGTTCATGTTGATGGTCAGGTCTTTGGCCATGTGGTGTGTCATGCTGATGGTCAAGTTATGGGTCATGTTGATGGCCCTGTTGTGGGTCATGTCATTGGTCATGTTGAAGGTCAGGTCTTTGGTCATGTTGTGGGTCATGTTGATGGCCAGGTTGTGGGTCATGTCATTGGTCATGTTGATGGTCAGGCCTTTTGTCATGCTGTGGGTCATGCTGTGGGTCATGTTGTGGTTCATGTTGATAGTAATGTTTTGGGTCAGGTCGTGGGTCATATCATCCTTGTCACGTGGAGCTCAATGTGGCTTGGCTGCGGAGGTTCCATCACAGAAGCATCAAGCGCTCAGGAACCTTTGTCTCGCTCGTTGGCTCAGGGAGAATATATTTTTAACACGTGGAAAAATAAATTGGCTTAAAATACTACAGGGCCCCAGACTCACCCTGTTGCACCCTGGGCTTATTTTCCTCATAATGGTCCACCTGCACACCTTTCACTGGTGCACTTATATATTATAAGGGTTGCCTTTCATATCGGTTCCCAGAAGACATGTTTTCGGTTGTGATTTCATTTGAGGAGGAGTTCAGCATGCGGGTTCACTCACACACATGACTTTTCGTCTCCCGCCCACATTCGGCTCAGAAGAACCTCCGGGCTGGAGCCAATCAGAGTAGAGCAGAGAGGGCAGGGCTGGAACGCAGATGCTGCACAAACAGAGACATTTTTTTTTTCATCTGTTCCATGAATCTCAAAGACTTTAAGATCTAAAATATTTGTTATTAAATGCTCTCAAAGCACAAGGATGGAGAAACAGAGTGGAGGGAACAGGCACAAAGGAACCAATGAGAATCATGTTGATGGTCATGTCATTGGTTGGTCATGTTGTGGGCCATGTTCTGTGTGAAGTATTTGGTTATGTCATCGGTCATGTTGTGGGTCTTGTTGTCGTTGATCATATTGTGGGTCAGGTCATGGGTCATGTTGTGGGTCTTATAGTGGGTCATGTTGTTGGTCATGTAGTGGGACATGTTGAGGGTCATGTTGATGGTCATGTTGTGGGTCATGACGTGGGTCATGTGGTGGGTCAGGTTGATGGTCAGGCAGTAAGTCATGTTGTGGGTCAGGTCGTGGGTCATGTCATTGGTCATATTGTGGGTCATGTTGTTGGTCCTGTAATAAGTCATATTGTGGGTCATGACGTTGGTCTTGAAGTGAGTCATGTTGTTGGTCATGTCGATGGTCATATTGTGAGTCATGACGATGGTCACGTTGATGGTCCTGTATTGGGTCATGTTGTTGATCATGTTGTGGGTCATGTCATTGGTCTTGTTGATGGTCATGTTGTTGGTCATGTAGTGAGTCAGGTCATTGGTCATATTGTGGGTCATGACGTTGGTCATGTTAATGGTCTTGTAGTGGGTCCTGTAGGGGGTCATGTTGTGTGTCAGGTCGTGGGTCATTTCATCGGTCATATTGTGGGTCATGATGTTGGTCATGTTGATGGTCATGTTGTTGGTCCTGTAGTAAGTCATATTGTGGGTCATGACGTTGGTCTTGAAGTGAGTCATGTAGTGGGTTATGTCATTGGTTATATTGATGGTCCTGTAGTGGTTCATGTTGATGGTCATGTTGTGGGTCAAAAATAGTATGTACAGTTTAGTAGGCAATTTTGGACACAGCCAGAAGTTACCCCAACCGTTCTTGATATAATATCTCAAAGATTGTACCCATATATTCAGTTGGAACTATGGCGTGACCTTCAGTCGAGTGTTGGTTCTCCAGTAAAGTGGCTTAATCGCGGCTCACCTGTTGAAGGAAGACAGTTCTATTGTCAGCCTGACAAACCTTTCAGCATCGATTCTTTATCTAATGCTGGAGGTTCACAGACGGAACCTGGAGCCTGCTGCATCGATCCGGAACGTTCCTGTTCGTGACAGCTGCACACTAAAGCCGGCGTCGGCTCTGTCCGGGTGGTCCGTCTTATCCCGGCTCTGTGGAGGAGAAGCTCCGAACCCCAGAGACATCGGAGACATGGTCAGGATTAGAGATCAGCACCGATGCCATTCTGTAGCTTCAGATAAAACACTGCTCCGGCGGATCTGAGGGGTGTGTGTGTGTGTGTGTGTGTATGTGTGTGTGCACCCAGTCTGTGGAACACTAGAACACTAGGGTAGCTTATGCTAGAACTCTAGTTTCAGCTCTGCTGCTCTTCGGATTTGCTTCGCTCTGGGTTTTTTATCCAATGTGTGGCAGGACTGCGGCAGGGTGGCTTAGTGGTTGGCATGTTCTCCTCTCAGGTTCGAATCCCAATCTGGGTGGAGTTTCCATGTTCTCCCTGTTTCCGCGCGGGTTTCCTCCAGGTTCTCCGGTTTTCTCCCGCAGTCCAAATACATGGAGTAAGGTCAATTGAATTCTCCAAATTGCCCCATATAGAGTGTGTGTGTGTGTGTGTGTGTGTGTGCCAAGTCTGTAGAACATTAGAACACTAGGGTAGCTTATGCTAGACCGTTAGTTTCAGCTTCACAGCTCTTTGGAATATCGGGGAACACTGTATTGCTCTGAGTTTTTTATCCAATGTGTGGCAGGACTGCGGCACGATGGTTTAGTGGTCTGCATGTTCTCCTCTCTGCACTAGGGATTCCCGGAATCCCAATTTGGGTGGAGTTTCCATGTTCTCCCCGTCAATCAAGGTCAATTGAATTCTCCAAATTGCCCCATATATAGTGTGTCTGTGTGAGTGTGTGTGTACCCAGCCATAGATTGCCCCCTGTCCTGGATGTATCTGCCCAGCGCCTGAAACGTTCTCCCCTGGATGGACATGGGGAACTCCCCCGCGACCCTAATAGAGGATAAAGCGGAAGATAATGGATGTTCTAACGTTAATTTGAAATCATCAATGGCGCGTTGGGCCACGCCCTCACTTGGTTCAGTTCTTAGGACTGGCAGGTTGACAACTATAGTTGTGGTGACCAAACCCAGAATACAAACTCATATGTGGGGACCTCATGCAATGGAGGGGACCATAGCTGGTTAAATCATTCCATTTATCTCAGGACTCTGGTTTTGGACCATGCTTTTGAACTATATTCACCTGTAGCCTCCTGCTGGCTGGTCTAGGCATATACCCATGTGTGTTTGTTTGTGTTCCACCATGTGCTTTAGCTGCACCTCCACTCCCTGTCTTTGTCTACTTCCCGCCAATTTCGGTTTTCCTGTTCCTCATTTGTCTGCCCCATTTATATCTGTCTCTTCGTCTTGCTCTTTGTGGTTTAAAGGTTTATAACACCGTCAAGCTGCTTTGTGATGATGTACTATTATAAAAAAAAATGCTCTAAAAATAAATGAATCATGTTATCATAGGGGCAACCAATCAAACACCTATCTATGCCTTATGGCAAACTGCTGAATCATCATGGGTAAGACTATTTTCCTCCCACTGTGCACAGAGAAAGATCCGTAATGAAATCCTTGGGTAACTTCGGGTTAGAAGCACTCAACTTTACCGCGACCTTAACCCCGAACCCTTAATCCACATCGGTGTCTGACCTCGCAGATCATCACAGGCAACCAACTTTGTAGAAAGCTTTTTTGCAGAGGACGAGAAACTGATCCAGCCTCAATCATAAGCTCGGGTAGGTGTGGGCATCCCAATACTTTGGTGCAGATAATGTATATCTACAGTATATGCTTAACTGGAACAATGGGAAACGATATGAGCACTCCAATTGCCC
The DNA here is from genome assembly GCA_019802505.1 of Corydoras sp. C115. Classification (NCBI taxonomy): domain Eukaryota; kingdom Metazoa; phylum Chordata; class Actinopteri; order Siluriformes; family Callichthyidae; genus Corydoras; species Corydoras sp. C115. The sequence goes on along the minus strand of JAFMOC010000310.1, from coordinate 360,128 downwards.
TTGACACTAATTTAATCACTTAATACCTTCTTCAAGGGGTTGAGGATTGTTATAGATTTTAAATTATGGGCCTATTGCTTTTATATCCTCTCACATTGATTACTGCGACTCGCTCGACCAGGATACTTGCCAGTCGAGTCTCCTGCACCTGAGACTGCTGAGAGGAAATAAAGGTAGTAATAGAACCGGAGCACTGCGCTGGTTACCAATCAGATACACAGCGCAATGCAAATGGTTCTAAAACCGCTGCGTGATGTGGTTCCGAGCTTCTCTCCTGTTGGGTTCTAAATGTGGCCGGACTGGCACACATATTAGACCGGCGGTTCTGCAGGATCCCCTCAATGGACTTATCCATCCATCCATCAGTTATCATCTACTTTATCCTCTACTAGGGGGTTCTCCATGCCCATCCAAGGGAGAACGTTTCGGGCGCAGGGCACATACACCCAGGACAGGGGGGGCAATCTATCACTGGACACGCACTTACTCACACAGACACACTCTATATGGGGCAATTTGGAGCACTCAATTGACCTTGATCCATGTTTTTGGACTGTGGGAGGAAACCGGAAAACCCGGAGGAAACCCACGTGGACACAGGGAGAACATGGAAACTCCACCCAGATTGGGATTCAAACTGGGAATCCCTAGCGCTGAGAGGAGAACATGCCAACCACTAAGCAACCGTGCCCCCCATGGATTTATATAGTTTTTTAATTGTTAAATATGGGTCACATGTTCATCACATTATCTGTACATGGCTGTCCTACACTGTTGATGCTGCACCCCCAGTCAAGGAGGATGAGGGTCCCACTGAGCCTCGGTCCTCACAAGGTTTCTTCCTTAAAATATCAACATGACAGGGAGTTTTGTCTTGCCGCCGTCTCTTCGTCTTGCTCTTTGGGGGTTTAAAGGTTTATAACTCTGTAAAGCGGGGGCAGCACGGGCATGGGGAACCCCACCGCGACCCTAATAGAGCATAAAGATAATGAATGAATGAACTCTGTAAAGCTGCTTTGTGGCGATGTACGATTGTAAAAAAAACGCTCTATAAATAAATTACGTGAACTTTTAAAAACCAGCTCCAAAATAAACGTCTTCTGAATGAAATGCATGAAGCCATTTCTTCAGCTGGTCAGCATTATGTTTGTAGCGTCAGGATTCCGTACTCTTTCGAATTGTTCTACCGTTGGGCTTGTACCCAGAGAGCAAGATTATTTTGGCCCTCAGCCCCCATTTGCGTTTGGCCCCTTGCCTGAGGATCGACCGCTTTCAGTTGGAAGATGTACGTTGCGTATAAACCAGATTTTGGGTGGATGCAGGCTTTTAAATATGGGAGCTTTTTCTTTTCCAGCATGACTGTATCCTAAAAAGTGTTCCTGATGGTTCTTTCGGTGCAACATCAGGAACATCAGACCTTTCTTAATTGAACATGCTACTCAACTGTTATTCCAAGCCCTCATCCTATCCTCGCCGGTCTCCCAGCTCGCACCATCAGACATCTACAACTGATTCAGAACTTGGGTCAACCACTCAAGAGAACTCTTGTGACTCCACCTCCCCTCACCTATTAGCTCCCTGTTGCTGCTGACTCTGATCTTCAGAACGATCTCTGGATCTGGTCCCTCTTACCTTCACTCTATACTACACTCGTTCACTTCCCTCTAGTGATGTGTGAAGTTATCAAAACGTTGCTGAAACGTGTTGGAAGATATGGTAGCTCAGTGATTGGGGTGTTAGCGTTGGTAACCATTGGTAAGGGTGTGGTATCTCAGTGGTTAGGGTGTTATGGTTTGGTAACCATTGCTAAGGGGCGTGGTAGCTCAGTGGTTAGGGTGTTAGGGCTGGTAAACATTGGTAAGAGCATTTGTCTGTTAAAAGTTGAACAGATGAATTTTGGGCTATATGAATGTTTTCACACGAGGACCTCACTGTGCCAGTGGGCCAGCAGGGCCATTTCTCAGCCAGAAGGAGCCCACATCCGTATGTCCTATCCCATCTGGGTGAGCAGATAAGTTAATGATGATGATAATGCTGAGTACAGGCGGCACGCCGGCTTAGTAGTTAGCACGTTCTCCTCCTGGGTGGAGTTTTTCTTGGTGGAGTTTTTTCCATGTTCTCCCCGTGTCCACGTGGGTTTCCCCAAGTTCTCCGGTTTCCTCCCACAGTCCAAAAACGATCAAGGTCAATTGAATGCTCCAAATTGCCCCATATAGAGTGTGTTTTTGTGAGTGTGTGCCCAGCTATGGATTGGCCTCCTGTCCTGGGTGAATCTGCCCAGCGCCCGAAACGTTCTCCCCTGGATGGGCATGGAGAACCCCCCCCCCTCCCCCGCGACCCTAGTAGAGGATAAAGCAGAAGATAATGAAAGGATGGGTCCTTCTCGAATCCGAATCTGGGTGGAGGTTCCATGTTCTCCCTGTGTCCATGTGGGTTTCCTCCGGGTTCTCCAGTTTCCTCCCACAATCCAAAAACATGACTTAAGGTCAATTGAATGCTCCAAAATGCCCCATATAGAGTGTGTCTGTGTGAGTTTGTGTTTGCCCAGTGATTGATTGGCGCCTTGTCCTGGGTGTAAATGAAACGTTCTCCCCTGGATGGGTCCCCCTTCCCCCACAAATCTAATAGAGGATAAAGAGGAAGATAATGGATGGAAGGATGGATGCTGAATGTTGCACAATTCCATCTCTTTTTCTTTGATCATCGTGCTTAAGTTATTCCAATTTATTTCTTCTTATTGTTTTTTATTATGAGGGTGGATGACGCCACTTCCAGGGGCAGACACACAAATGCCCCGACTTCGCCCCTCGTAATCCAAAATGATCCCGGCTTAATCTGTTTTGTCTCCATAAGCTTTAGTGTTATGAGGCAATTTGCCGCTACTAAATATCCAGCCCCCTTATTAAATCATTAAGTGGATGTAATTGATCAGGGCGATGCAGATGTAGTGGGCTGGCTGGGATCGGTTTCGTAATACCTTGCATGTAATTGAATGTGTGTGTGTGTGTGTGTGTGTGTGTGTGTATATACAGATGATAATTATCTCACAATAAAGGCCAGCTTGGCTCGGCTTGTGGCCTCGGGCCTCGGCGCCTTCCCCCTTTGAAGCCGTGCCTCCTGAAGGTTCGTAATCATTACATTTACAATAATAATCATCCCAAATTGAAAAGTGACTGAAGTGTTGAGTCTAATGAGCCCTGATTCGCCACTCCGCTCTGACCAACGGCATGCGCCGCAACTTATTAGGTGGCTTAATGGCGATCTGGCGCAATTACAGTACCAAGATCATGGGGGTGGGGTGGGGTGGAGTGGGGTGGATAGGCATGGGAGGGCGTCGGATTCCGCAGACTTAGATAATTATATTAAGGTTCCATGTGCCCATTCAGAGAGGAACGTTATGGGTGCTGGGCAGATACACATAGAACAGGGCGATGATCTATTGAAATTTAGATAGGGGCAATTTCCATCCATCCATTGTCTTCCGCTTTATCCGCGTGACTAGGGTAACTGTGGGGTTCCCCATGTCCATCCAGGGGAGAACGTTTCGGGAGCTGGGCAGATACACCCAATACAGGACGCCATTCTATCACTGGGCACACACTCACTCACACATACACACTCTATTTGGGGCAATTTGGAGCATTCAATTGCCCTTGATCCATGTTTTTGGACTGTGCGAGGAACCCGGAGAAACCCACACGGACACAGGGAGAACATGGAAACTCCATCCAGATTGGGAATCGAACTAGGAATCCCTAGCGCTGAGAGGAGAACATGCCAACCACTAAGCCACCATGCCGCCCTCCAACGAAAACATTAATCCGTTATCTTCCGCTTTATCCTCTAGAGAGGATTGCGCAGACTGCAGGCATCCCGAGGTTGAGGTGTAGGTCTGGAGACGAGGATGACAGCCAGACTTCGGGGTCCCGTGGATCTGACAGCCGTGTTGGAGGCGGTCTAAGCGCTCGTTTGGCAGCTCGTCTGAGGGGAACCGGCTCGTGATTTCGTCAGGACCCTCTTTAGATTCTCCGACATACGGAGGGCTTCTGATCCGAAGCCCGGAATCTTCAATCACGGTAAAGTGGACTAATGAGGGAGTGATGCGCCATAATCAGATCAGATTAGTCCAAACGAACAGATGATCTTCATCTTTGTCGCCGTGACTACGCTGTTGGAAAACAATCCTTTAAGAGAGAGAACCTTGAATCAGATAAGACCCCATTTCTGGGGTATTGAGGTCATAGGTATGGCTTTCTGGCTTCAGGACAGGGTGTGGCATCTGTGCAGTCATCTTTATCCTCTACTAGGGTCACGGGGGGTTCCCCCTGTCCATCTAGAGGAGAACGTTTTGGGCACTGGGCAGATACAACCAGGACAGGGCACCAGTCTATCACTGGACACATACTCACAGAGACACACTCACACTCTATATGGGGCAATTTAGAGAATTCAATTGACCTTAATCCATGTTTTTGGACTGTGGGAGGAAACCGGAGAACTGGGGAAACCCACAGGGACACAGGGAGAACATGGAAACTCCACCCAGATTGGGATTCGAACCTGGAATCCCCATTGCTGAGAGGAGAACATGCCAACCATTAAGCCACCATGCCGCCCTCCAACGAAAACATTAATCCGTTATCTTCCGCTTTATCCTCTACTTGGGTCGCGGGGGGGAGGGGTGTTCCCCATGCCCCTCCAGTGGGGAACATTTGGGGCGCTGGGCAGATACACCCAGAACAGGACGCCAATCTATCACTGGACACGCACTCACTCACACAAACACACTCTATATAGGGCAATTTGGAGAATTCAATTGCCCTTGATCCATGTTTCTGGACTGTGGAAGGACACCGGAGAACCCGGATGAAACCCACGCGGACACTGAGAGAACATGGAAACTTCACCCAGATTGGGATTCGAACCTGGAATCCCTAGCGCTGAGAGGAGAACATGCCAACCACTAAGCCACCATGCCACCACCGCCCAAAACTTTCAGGTTTTACAATAAAAAACTTGGTGGAGTTTTTCCATGTTCTCCCCGTGTCCATGTGGGTTTCCTCCAGGTTCTCCGGTTTCCTCCCACAGTCCAAAAACATGGATCAAGGTGAACTGAATGCTCCAAATTGCCCCATATAGAGTGTTTGTGTGTGTGAGTGAGTGTGTGTCCAGTGATAGATTGGCGTCCTGTCCTGGGAGTATCTGCCCAGTGCCCGGAATGTTCTCCCCTGATGGGCATTGGGAACCTCTGCCCCACGACCCTAGTAGAGAATAAAGCGGAAGATAATGGAGGGATGGTTCCAGAGTGAGGGGACACTTAAACAGTAGGGGGCACCTATCCGGCATCTATCCGGAGAAGGTTCTATTGATGGAACCATCGTCTTCCTTGATATTCTGCGACTCACCGATCATTAAATACCTGCACAGATTATCAACAGAACTGACTGCAGTTGGCTCCGCCTCCATGTCACACACACACACACACACACACACACACACTGTCCATCACAAATGAGAATGTTGTGTGAAACCCGTGAACTCGGTAACCTGCTTTATTAAAAATTCCATTTTTTTATTCATCTTGGCTGAAGAATGAGTCAGCCGCGGAACCCGCGGAACCCTAATGAGGGGTTCATCAGCTGCAGGCAGACTCTTATAATCATGCGCGTCTCTGAGCGAGAGTCCGAGCGAGACGGAGGGGAGAGGAAGAGCCAACAAACTTTTGAGCAAGAGACGAGATAACGGGAAATGAGGAGAAGATGGAGAACAAATGTGGAAGTCGTCGTGCATGAAATTAAAAAAGATACCTCAAAATAGTCCAGCCTCACACACACACACACACACACACACTCACTAACTCATATACACACACACACTCACACATACACACTCACACACACACACTCACACTCACTCACACACACACACTCACTCACACACACTCACAGACACACACACTCACAGACACACCCTCACACATACACACACTCATATACATACAAATACACATACACACATGCAAATACAAACACGCACTCACTTACACACACTCACAGACACGCACACACATACACACACTCACTGTAACACACATTGTAACACGCACACTATAACACACACTTTAACACGCACTGTAACACACACTATAACATGCACACTGTAGCACGTACACTGTAACACACTAAAACTCACACTGTAACACACACTATAACATACACACTAAAACACACTAACACACATTATAACACACAATATAACACACACACACACACACACTGTAACAGGGTTAGTACAGGACTTTCCCGTCATTATGATGCAGACTCTCTGACACGCCCTAAATGCATCTGTGAGTGTGAGGTTGACAGATTGTCATCTTTACGTTCTGTTTAAAAATAATCTTCTCAAAAGTGTAGAGTTTATTTATAAAAACGGAGAATATGAATTCTGATTTTCTAACATCATCAGTCAGTCCAGCTTTAAAGAGCATACTGACACACCCTCTCTCTCACTCAGTATCTCTCTCTCTCTCTCTCTCTCTCTCAGTATCTCTCTCTCTCTCTCTCTCTCTCTCTCTCTCTCTCTCAGTATCTCTCTCTCTCTCAGTATCTCTCTCTCTCTCAGTATCTCTCTCAGTATCTCTCTCTCTCTCTCTCTCTCTCTCTCTCAGTATCTCTCTCTCTCTCCTGCTTCCTCTCTACGCTGCCCCCTCTCTGTCATTCCCCTGATATTTTGCTGTTTATTGTTCCTTCTTTCTATATTTTTTTCATTCACCCTTTCAGGTCCTCATTCTGGCTCTGGCATTGGCACTCCAATGCGACCTGGCGGAAGCGGCGTTAACTTTTGGAACCCTGTGGCTTTAAGAGCTCGGCGTTAGAGCGGCGCGGCTGATTGATCGTAGGGCCGGGTTCAGAACGAAGGACGTTTCTTATTGGAATATAGATCTGTCTTTAAAATGTTTAAGACACTTAGACTTCCAGACATTCGGCTGATTATTAAATCCACACACACACACACACACACACACACACACACACACACACACACACACACACACACACACTCAGAAGTGAATCTGAAGCTCATACACACTATAACATACAGTGTAACACACACACACACACATACACACACCAAACACACATACACTCACACAGAAATGAGTCTAAAGCTGACACACACTATAACACACATTGTAATACGCACTAAAATACACAATGACACAATAACACACACTATAACATGCACACTGTAACACACATTGTAATACACAATATAACATACACACTGTAACACACACTAAAACACACACTGTAACACACACTGTAACACACACTATAACACACATTGTAACACACAATATAACATACACTGTAACACACACTATAACCCACGCTATAACATACACTGTAACACACAATATAACATACACACTGTACAACACACTATAACCCACACTATAACATACACTGTAACACACACTTAACCCACGCTATAACATACACGGTAACACACAATATAACACACACTGCAACATACACTATAACCCATGCTGTAACACACATTGTAACACACAATATAACATACACACTTTAACATACACTGCAACCCACACTATAACCCACGCTATATCATACACTGTAACACACAATATAACACACACTGTAACATACACTATAACCCATGCTGTAACACACATTGTAACACACAATATAACATGCACACTTTAACATACACTGCAACCCACACTATAACCCACGCTATATCATACACTGTAACACACAATATAACATACACAATGTAACACACACTATAACCCACACTATAACATACACTGTAACACACAATATAACATACACACTGTAACACACACTATAACCCACACTATAACATACACTGTAACACACAATATAACATACACACTGTAACACACACTATAACCCACACTATAACCCACACTATAACATACACACTGTAACTCACACTATAACCCACAGTGTAACATACTGTAACATACACTATAACATACACTATAACATACACACTATAATATACACGCTATAACACACGCTATAACACACACTATAACACACACTATAACATACACGCAATATAACATACACACTTTAACACACACACTAACCCACACTGTAAGAGGATTGTGTTACTGTAACTGAAGGAAATGTGTTTTTTAATGAAGAGTCTCAAAAAATGTTTATGTTTATTTTAAAAAATCATAGGAAGATAATTTACTTACTATATTGGCGGAAATTTTACTTGATTCATTTACATATTTTTTTATTTGTGTGTATTTTTATTTTTTGTGTTTGTTTTTGGAGTGAAAGAGTCAGCTGTAAGCTTAGGGTTGAGGAACTAGCCTTGCCTCCATTCCCGGGCCCACCAAGTACTACGGCTGAAGTGCCCTTGAGCAGGGCTACCCCTGCAACTAACCCCAGTTGCCTCCCGGACACTGTGTACAGGGCTGCCCACCACTCCCCACCTTCAGTACCCACAAAGAAGTGGAAGGACCCCACCACATCCCGTCCTTTGCCAGAACAACCCACACCCATGCGACCATTGGACCACTTGTCCAATGGTCGCATGGTGTGGGTTGTTCTGGCAAAGGACGGGATGTGGTGGGGTCCTTCCACTTCTTCCACCCACTTTGCCACGTTTAGTTAACGGCAGAGATCTGTGGACCAGTTTTTGACATCGTTATGTCACATGGCAGGACACCACGAGGACCGGAAACCGGATTCATCGGGAATGGGAATTGATATGCACAGTGTAAAGTGTTCGTAAAATACATTGGATAAGAAGAAGTTCTGCTTCAAGTCAAACTTCAGACCCAAAGTGCGACCGAGGTCAGGCCTCCATATTGACCACGACTCCGCACCCGACTCATTAAAGCTTGTGTTTGAGAAAATGAAGCTGCCCAGTCATTTGTGAATAGAACCTCCTTCAACTGTATCAATAGAGCTAATTTAAGATTACAAGCCTCATTGTTCGCTTCTAATTTTCTGTTCAGATTGGATTTGACTTGACAATTAACAGCCACAATTGCGAGTCCCCCGTATCTGTCCGTACGTACGGCGAGTCTGTCGCTCTTCTACAATAGAGTGAACTCTCAACAGAATGTTTTCAGGTCACAGTTCATACAAAACATCAGACCCATCGCATTGAGATCAATAGGACTGGTGGAGCGTTGGCCTTGAAATTATCTCGGAAGAAGGTTTTTACGATCAGATCGACGGACGACGTGTGGGGATGGGTTGGTGTTCTGCTGTCTGTGCTGGAGAATAAAGAACCGAGAGCATTTGTACAATCATGACCAAAAACACTGGAAGGCAACCTGTTGGGGGATCTCAGAACTCTTTGTGTCATTGTTCCGCTAAAGGAACCATAGAGTCAAACAGAGACCTGGCTTTTTGTCAGTGGGTTCCAAAATGATTTGGGCTTGAAGGTAGACCCTGTATGTTTTAACATTTTATTTGCTTTCTGTAAGGTAATATCTGGGAACCCTCAGTGGTACGCTGTTTACCTTTGAATGGTTTACCTTTGAAGTTGGTGTTCTGCTGTCTGTGCTGGAGAATGAAGAACCGAGAGCATTGGTACAATCATGACCAAGACCATTGGACTGGAACCTCAAACTAGTCTAAAGATCAAGTTTAACAGGCTTACAGAAGTGCAGTGGACAAAATGATTGACTTTATATCAGGTACCGAAACGAAATGGAATTCATCTCCTTCTGTAACTGTTCATAAGGTTCTCACACCAGATTACGTCTTCTATTAACTGTTTCAAAGATGGTTAAAAGATCTGTCCCACATCCCATCTTCTCATCTGGTCCACCTGCTGCAGGTAAGAACCCTGGGTGAAAGAATTCTCAGAACGCTTTGGGTCATTGTTCTGCCAAAGGACCCATGATGTTTTTTGACCGTGGGTTCCACATGGTGCTTCAAAATGATTTGGGCCTGAAGGTAGACCCTGTATATTTTACCATTTTATTCGGTTTCTGTAAGGTAATATCTGGCAACCCTCAGTGTTCCGCTGTTAATCAGCTGCCATGGGGTTCAAAGTTCTACTTGTTCCTTGTTGTTCTGCAGCTGAGTGGCTTCCCCAGTGGCAGTACTCGTTTCGAGCATTCCGTAAAGCACCTTTACAGTGTTATTAGCCTTTAAAGAGCAAGCTGAAGTGACAGTGGCAAGACAAAACTTCACTTAATGCTGTTATTTTAATGACGAAACCTTGTGAGGACCGAGGCTCAGCAGGGGACTCCTCCTCCTTGAGCGGGGGGGCAGTATCAACATTGTAGGACAGACATGTACACAGTTATGTACACTATTAGTCCTTTGAGGGCGTCCATTGAGGGCGTCTTGCAGGACCGCCCGTCCAATAGAACTCCAGGTTCCGTCCATTAGCCAACTAGACGAGAAGAGACCCAAATGAACAATAAGCCAAAGTAAGGATGTCACGGGGAGTGTGTTCCAGCCCGGGCCGTTCCTCAAACCTGGCGACGAGACAGATTGACGGCTGCGATGGACTCCCGGAGGGACGAGAGGACAGAGGAGGACGAATGGATAGCGGTGGGAAGGATGGAAGGCAGGAGATGAGAGGCATCGATTGGCTGAGATGAGCTACGTGCCGGTCGGCAGGAACCTGATAGATCTCTGATATGCTGGAAATCGTATCTGCCAGCGGAGACGAGGAGGAGCGATTACACACAGGAGCTGACGGCCGAATTGCCGCTGCGGAGACGCCGGGTCTTTCAAATGAAGTATGGGTGAACTGAAAAGGTCAGAGCGGTAGTTTTTTTTTCTTTCCCCTCCCACCGGGTGATGTGTATAATTCACCGGATCCTCGACTGTCACTCCGAAAGAAAAGGAGGACGAGGAATGCTGGGAGTCCGTGCCATCATCTCCTAATGTCGTAATGTCAAGAAGTAAAATGCATCCAAGGCCTGAGGGAGGAGGCTCTTTGTACAAGGAGTACTCCTGGTGCCTCGGAGGTAATATTACTGTCCGATATTTCAGATTTCCAATATGATAGCGAGAGAGATTCTTAAAGTGCAATAAAAAAAATTCCCGTTCTGGTATTCTTCACACTGAAATATGAAAAGTGCCGCACACTGAGCAGATGGCTCTCCGTCCATTCGATCCGTTCTATGGGAGAGCCAATGGCTTGTTGCCAGGGAAGTGGGAACCTGCTGTGGGCCCTTAGAAAGCCTTTAATGCATGCATGTGATGTCACGGGGGAAGTGGGTGGAAGTCAGGGAATGCTGTGATGTCATCGACGACACGAACAGAATGGAAGTAAGCACTCAGGGGGTTGCAGATTACAGTGAGGGTCATTTATGCAGATCTGCACCGTGCCCTGCACTGTTCCGGAATTTAGATCTAGACAAGATGGACGATGGATGGAACAGCCACACGTTCAAATGTAGAGAAATAGGGAGCCTATGAAGTGGGAAGCAGGAGGGTGGAGTGCCGCGGATGGTGCTGATGGCTCCAAATCAAAAGAACCATTAGATGGTTCTTTGTTTTCTGTGATAAGGATCTACAAACAGAGATATTGATTATCTTCCACTTTATCCTATATTAGGGTCATGGGGCGGGGGGGGGGGGGGGGGGTGTTCCCGATGCCCATCCAGGGGAGAACGTTTCATGCGCTGGGCAGATACCACCCAGGAGAGGACGCCAATCTATCACTGGACACACTCTATATGGGGCAATTTGGAGAATTCAATTCACCTTGATCCATGTTTTTGGACTGTGGGAGGAAATAGATAGATTGGCAATAGGAAATAGATCCAGTCATAGATTGGCGTCCTGTCCTGAGTGTATCTGGCCCGCCCAGCACCCGAAACGTTCTCCCCTGGATGGGCATGGGGAACCCCCCCCCCCTCCGCTACCCTAGTAGAGGATCAAAAGGAAGATAATGAGTTAATGAATATTTCAATTATGTAATAGCACGTTCTGCTCTCGGCCCTGGGGCTCCAGGTTCGAATCCCAATCTGGGTGGAGTTTCCATGTTCTCCCCGTGTCCACATGGGTTTCCTCCAGGTTCTCCAGTTTCCTCCCACAGTCCAAAAACAATGATCAAGGTCAATTGAATGCTCCAAATTGCCCCATATAGAGTGTGTCTATAAGTGTGTGCCCTGTGATAGATTGCCGCCCTCTTCTGGGTGTATCTGCCCAGCGCCCGAAACGTTCTCCCCTGGATGGGCATGGGGCACCCCCCCGCGACCCTAGCAGAGGATAAAGTGGAAGATAATGGATGGATGGAATTAATTGTGACGAGTCGTTATAGCAGTTTCTTGGAACCCTTGGCCTGTAGTTCTGAAGTTCTGTAGAAGATTCAGGAGAACTCAGCTTCATCCCGCTCTCTGTGGTCCCTCTGCACTCGGTTGTAAAACCCCGTGTCCTTGAGTCGAAATTCCTTGGTGTGCATGTTTTACCTTTATTGCACCAGATGTGTTTAACTCTCGGACGACCTGCCACTGTTTATTGAAAGCTAAATCAATGACTTTGCCGTCATTCCTTCGCTGGTCGCTGAAGGGGCGAAGGAATTTGCTGGATAAAGGGGTAATAAATACCTTTTTACAACCTTTACATGGAGCCCAGGGTTGAGAAGGTCCACTGATTTATTCTGGGAAGCTGCAATACTTGCTGAGCTCCAACCAGCGAACAGATAAACAGCTGGTCCAACCTTGAGACGTGAACCTACAATACTGTATATACACCTTACACCCCAGCCTCTGACTTAGTGGTTGGCATGTTCTCCTCCCAGCACTGGGGATTCCCGAGTTTCCACGTTCTCCCAGTGTCTGTGTGGGTTTCCTCTGGGTTCTCCGGTTTTCTCCCACAGTCCAAAAACAGGGATCGAGGTCAATTGAATTCTCCAAATTGCCCCATATAGGGCAATAGTGTGTCTGTGTGAGTGAGTCCAGTGATAGATTGGCATCCTTGATACAAGACCCTTAACCCACGTTGCTCCATGGGTGCTATGGTCAACCCCGTGCTTTGATGCCAACCAAGTTGGAATACTTGGGATAAGTCACCTTGGATAAAAGCGTCTGCCAAATGACCAAACGTCAATCTAATTCCACGTTTTTGTTTTAATCAATCGAAAGCCTGAAAAGAACCACATCTGAGCTCCTCAACGAACAATAGTGCCCGCTCTTCCATTTATCGCCCCGGCTTCTGCAACTAATGAAAGCCGATCCTAAGTCGTCCTCAGAGAAGGGGCTTCAATCGGCATGCAAGAGCCCCAACTTTATAACGAAGCCTCTTTGTAATAAAAAGTTTTTTTCATTTTTTTTTGTTTCTGAACTCATATAGATGCAATTATAGATTAACACGTAGTGTCTATTTTTAAATCTCTACATCCTCCGGAGACAAGCGAGTGAGATTAGCGATTCCTCTGATCAGAACAGTGTCCTTGAGCACATCAGTGGTCTCGGCGAGCCCCGTCAGGTCTCATTATAGCCGCGCTCGTCCAAAGAGCCGGGGATGAAGGAGTGGACGGATCTCTACCCCGACTGACTTCAAACGGGGTCCGGTTTCACAAAGCCGCCAAACTCCACGTTCTGTTCGCTTCTCGTCTAATTGTGCTCAACGCTGCCTCACCTCCCTCGGTGACATCTTATGTGGTTCGAGCCAAAATGGAAAACCTTTATTGTACCTTTTTAATTTCGTCCAATTATGCGGAATAACCTGCGTCTGAAGATCAGTAATGGCCTTGAGGTACGGCGAGGCTCCTCTGGATTATTTAATTCAGCGTGCGCAGGCGGACGTGGTTCTGAGGTCGATCCGGGTTTGTTCGTCCATTAAGTTGTTCGTGATCGGGAACTGATCAACGTACATGTTTACACGCTCTTAAATGAGGCAGGCTTCCTATAAAGACGTTCTTATTTCTGCGGCCGGGCATCGTACGAGCTTTCAGGATTTTTGCGATATCGATTCGTTTGTTTTTATTTTTCTTGACTTTGAAATCGCTAAACGGCCTTGGACCAAACTACCTTACTGATCTATCCGAGCTCCACGAAGCCCATAGGCCTCTTCGATCAAGACTGGTTGGGAGGTTGTGCGTAGAATCAGAATCATGTGACTCGACATGTGACACGTATAGTCTCTGCACTTTATTTTAAGCTTAAGTTCATTTATTTATACAGAGCTTTTTTACAATAATATATCAAATAGCCTATAGTATACTATATTAGTATAGTATATTAGTATAGTATATTATATTATAGTATATTGTATTAGTATTATTCATTCATTCATTATCTCCCGCTTTATCCTCTATTAGGGTCGTGGTGGGGTTCCCCATGCCCATCCAGGGGAGAACATCTCGGGCGCTGGGCAGATACACCCAGGACAGGGCGCCAATCCATCGCTGGGCACACACTCACTCACACAAACACACTCTATATGGGGCAATTTTTTGAGAATTCAATTCACTTGATCCATGTTTTTGGACTGTGGGAGGAAACCGGAGAACCCGGAGGAAACCCACGCAGACACGGGGAGAACATGGAAACTCCACCCAGATGGGGATTCAAACCCCTAGCGCTGAGAGGCGAACGTGCTAATCACTAAGCCACCGTGCTGCCCGTATTAGTGTTAGTATATTATATTATATTAGTATAGTATATTAGTATATTATATTAGTATAGTATATTAGTATAGTATATTATAGTATATTATAGTATAGTATATTATATTAGTATAGTATATAATAGTATATTATATTATAGTATATTTGTATAGTATATTATATTAATATATTATTTTAGTATATTAGATTAGTATAGTGTATTAGTATATTATAATATATTATATTAGTGCAGAATATTGGTATTAGTATATTAGATTAGTATAGTATTAGTATATTATCATTCATTCATTCATTCATTATCTTCCGCTTTATCCTATATTAGGGTCGCGGTGGGGTTCCCCATGCCCATCCAGGGGAGAATGTTTCGGGAGCTGGGCAGATTCACCCAGGACAGGGCGCCAATCTATCGCTGGGCACACACTCACTCACACAGACACGCACACATACACACTCTAAATGGGGCAATTTGGAGAACTCAATTGACTTGATCCATGTTTTTGGACTGTGGGAGGAAACCGGAGAACCAGGAGGAAACCCACGCAGACATGGGGAGAACATGGAAACTCCACCCAGATGGGGATTCAAACCGGGAATCCCTAGCGCTGAGAGGCGAACGTGCTAATCACTAAGCCACCGTGCTGCCCGTATTAGTATTAGTATATTATATTATATTAGTATAGTATATTAGTATATTATATTAGTATAGTATATTAGTATAGTATATTATATTAGTATAGTATATAATAATATATTATATTATAGTATATTTGTATAGTATATTATATTAATATATTATTTTAGTATATTAGATTAGTATAGTGTATTAGTATATTATAGTATATTATATTAGTGCAGAATATTGGTATTAGTATATTAGATTAGTATAGTATTAGTATATTATCATTCATTCATTCATTATCTTCCGCTTTATCCTATATTAGGGTCGCGGTGGGGTTCCCCATGCCCATCCAGGGGAGAATGTTTCGGGAGCTGGGCAGATTCACCCAGGACAGGGCGCCAATCTATCGCTGGGCACACACTCACTCACACAGACACGCACACATACACACTCTAAATGGGGCAATTTGGAGAACTCAATTGACTTGATCCATGTTTTTGGACTGTGGGAGGAAACCGGAGAACCAGGAGGAAACCCATGCAGACACGGGGAAAACATGGAAACTCCACCCAGATGGGGATTCAAACCGGGAATCCCTTGTGCTGAGAGGAGAACGTGCTAACCACTAAACCACCGTGCTGCCTTAGTATATTATATTATCGTATATTATATTAGTATAGAATATTGGTAATAGTATATTAGATTACTATATTATAGTATATTAGATTAGTATTTGTATATTATATTAGTATATTATATTATAGTGCATTATATTAATATAGTGTATTAGTATATTATATTATAGTCTATTATATTAGTATAGAATATTGGTATTAGTATATTTTATTATATTATATTATATTATATTATATTATATTATATTACTATTAGTATATTATAGTGTATAATATTAGTATATTATATTATAGTATATTATATTAGTAGTTTTAAAACACAATTATTTAAAAACACTTTAATTAATTCTGTAATTAAAGCTGTAGATCTGCTCCAGTGATAAAAAGCTGTTTGTGGTGCTGGGTGGCTGATCTGGGATCAGTCCGTGCTGGTGTTCCACTTCTTCACCTGGCTCATCATTAGTAGAGGGTGTGTCAATGTAATGATGCTGTTCCAGGGAGTCCCCTCAACTAAGTACCCTGCAGGATCTGCCCCTTTTAGTTCTGCTGTCAGTGATCAGTTTCCTCTCACAGTCCAAAAACATGGATCAAGGTCAATCGAATTCTCCAAATTGCCCCATATAGAGTGTCTGTGTGTGAATAAATGTTTACCCAGCGATAAATTGGTGCCCAGTCCTGTCCCAGTGCCTGATACGTTCTCCCCTGGATGGGCATAGGGAAACCCATAGGGATAAAGTGGAAGATAATGGATGGATGGATGGAAATCAAACCGTAAAAAGATCTAATTGGTTTTCGGGGTGTGCTGGGATCATTTCCTCAGCATTGCCCTCTTGCAGCCAATGCAGCCTCTGCAACCTCCACCTCCTTCGTTGCATCTCCTTGGGTTTCCTGCAGGAGATCAGATGTAGTGATCGCACCTGTCCCAGATATATTCGTTGCCGAACAAATGGAACGGCCGGAATGTTGCCATCGGCGTAAAAGGAATCCTGGGAAAGTAATCGATCCGCACCCGTCAGAGGAGCCACGTCAGAAATAAATCCCATTCTGCGTCTTCAGCGGTGAATCAAAACGGGTTACCTCAAAACACCCAGCTAAGGTGGGCATCATCCACCCACCCACCCACCCACAGATCTGTTCGATATGAGAAGCTTTGGATTGAGCTGTAGGATTTTCAATACTCACTCCGAGGTGTTACGAGGCTGGATGAACGAAAAAAAAAATCTGGGATTGATTCAATCAGGGAGCGCCACCTGTCCTTGGGCTGTTCTCACTTGTCTGCTCCTCTGAATACACGCCGTGTTTACTGACTCCACTCTGAAAAGGCGAAAACGCACAAAGGAAATAAAGTTTGTAAAGTATGAGTTGGAAACTGGATTCTTAATCGTGATGCACGCTCAACCGACCACTTTAATAAATCACAATCACATCATTTCACATCAGTTTAAAATGCCCCGGTACGTTATTCAGCATTACTCAGGCATGCAGGGATATCTATATCGTCTGGTGGAACTCCTGCATAGAACGCTGACCTGATCAGAGGCTACCATTAAGAAAGTGGCCAATGGATTTAAAGAATAACAATAAAACAGCAGCTGAATATAGCGTTCATCCATCCATTATCTTACACTTTATCCTCTACGGGTCACGGGGGGGGGAGGGGGGTTCTCCATGCCCATCCAGCGGAGAACGTTTCGGGCGCTGGGCAGATACACCCAGGACAGGATGCCAATCTATCACTGGACGCACACACTCACTCACACACACACTCTATATGGGGCAATTTGGAGAATTCAATTGTTTTTGGATAGAAAAATCTATACGGGTAGAACATGTAAACTCCACCCAGATTGGGATTCAAAGCCTTTAAACCCCCAACGAGCAAGCAGAGGCGACAGTGGCAAGACAAAACTCCCTCTTATGTTGATATATTAAGGAAAAAACCTTGTGAGGACAGAGGCTCGCTTCTTGAGCGAGGGGGCAGCATCAACAGTGTAGGACAGCCATGTACAGATCGTGTGGTGATCATGTGACCCGTATTTAACTATTAAATACTCTATAACTCCATTGAGGGCATCCTGCAGGACCGCCGGTCCAATAGAAATCCAGGTTCCATCCAGTAATCGTCATGACCACACCTACAGGAAATGAGCCAATATCTCAAAAGCAGTTAGAGCTAATAAAGCACAGGATTTAATTACTAACCAGAGTTTGATTGACATAGTGCATCATGTGACTCCAGCATCACTGACCAGAGCAGCAGAATAAAAGGGGCAGATCCTGCAGGGTGCTTAGTCGAGAGGGCTCCCTGGAACAGCCTCATTTCAGGGCCACACCCTCAAGAACCGGGGCGGAGCATGAACATTTAAACCCTGCGATCTCTTCCTGCTGGAAGGGCCGTCACTGAATATGAAGGCTGCACAACACCCAATAACAAAGCTCCTGGTAGTCGCGGTAATTACCTTTAATTTACATCCACAGTCGTCAGCGCCTTCTTTTTTCATCCATCCATTAGCTTCCGCTTTATCCTATATTAGGGTCGCGGGGGGGTTCCCCATGCCTATCCAGGGGAGAAGGTTTCGGGCGCTGGGCAGATACACCCAGGACAGGGGGCAATCTATCACTGGACACACACTCACTCACACAGACACACTCTATATGGGGCAATTTGGACAATTCAATTGACTTGATTCATGTTTTTGGACGGTGGGAGGAAACCAGAGAATCCAGAGGAAACCCACACTGACACGGGGAGAACATGGAAACTCCACCCAGATTGGGATTCGAACCGGGAATCCCTAGCGCTGAGAGGAGAAAGTGCCAACCACTAAACCACCGTGCCGCCGCCTTCTTTTTTTGTAATTAAAACATTCTAAGAGAGCAAATGTGGGGCGTTAAAATAACCCACACATGAAGTGGCTCGACTCCATGAGCCGGTCTAAGTGTACGAGCTGAAGTGAGATGTATCTCTACTTTCTTCCAGCGAAGTTTCGTAGGCACCGCTGAGCCTCCAGAAAAAAAAATAATAAAAGAGACAGAACGGCATGAAGAGCTTAAACTAGAACGAAAGGCGGGCGGAACGGCAGAGTACAGAGATACCCCACGGAACCGTCTGAGAAATCGATACGGCGGACGACTCACTGATGCCCGAGATATTCAGAAACAGAGTTCTGAATCCTGGAAGACAAAAAAGCCATCACTGTTCTGCCTGCCGAAGAGAGAGAACCTCACAGCGTGCCTCATCATGCCGCCGATGCACACGACTGAGGATAGAACCGAGGAAAATGCTTCCACCCTCAATAACATGAAAGCTACACGGGTTCACGGGGAACACTGGGAACAGAAGTTACACCAGGATGGTTCTCACAGGCTTAAGAACAAAGAACGCCGACTGATAGCTTTGAGAGAACTTCCGCTTTATCCTCTACTAGGGTCGCGGAGTGGGGGATCCCCATGTCCATCCAGGGGAGAATGTTTCGGGCGCTGTGCAGATACACCCAGAACAGGACGCCAGTCTATCACTGGGCACACATTCACTCACACAGACACACTCTATATGGGGCAATTTGGGGAATTCGATTGACCTTGATCCATGTTTTTGGTCTGTGGGAGGAAACCGGAGAACCCGGAGGAAACCCACGCGGACACGGGAGGAACATGAAAACTCCACCCTGATTGGGATTCGAACAGGGAATCACCAGCACTGAGAGGAGAACATGCTAACCACTAAGCCACCGTGCCATCCTTACACATAAACATCCATCCATCCATTATCTTCCGCTTTATCCTCTACTAGGGTCGCTGGGCGGGCAGGGGGGGCGTTTCAGTCGCTGGGCAGATACACCCAGGACAGGACGCCAATCTATCACTGGGCACACACTCACTAACACACACACAATCTATATGGGGCAACTTGGAGAATAAAATTTACCTTGATCCATGTTTTTGGACTGTGGGAGGAAACCGGAGAACTCGGAGGAAACCCACACGGACACGGGGAGAACATGCAAACAGATTGGGATTCGAACCAGGAATGCCTGTGTAAGACATCGCACAGACAGGGGGACAGTAGATGGGGGCAATTAATTCAGGTATCTTCAAGAAAGGAAAGAGACTGAGACGGTGATATCAAATGTGCGATACCAAGTTTTGTCACCAAGGAGCAGCCCCTGACATTCAGCCGGTCTCCCTGTGGAGCTTCTCCACATAAAGAGAGCACGGTGACGACACCGACCCTTTCACTTTGCCGTTTTTATCCTCGGTGGTTCTCCCTCAGGTCATGCTGGAAGTCTAGCTGCGAGTCCCAGAGGGCAGAGTCTGGGTGGGGGGAGGGGGGGGTCAATGGACCGATAAAGACCAGAATGAAAATAGTGGTTTAAGCTTAGGCATGCCTTACCAAGGTCTAGACCCTCCATGTCACTTAAACCATATCGCCCCGAGTTCCTTAGCCTGCTTAACCGGCCACATCCAGATGCGGCATCATCTGAGTGTGTGTGTCTGTGCATAACCTGTTCGCCGATGACTTTTGACCGCATTACTGGCTGCAAGAGCCTGCACACCCAAATAGGGTCGTGGGGAAGGTCCCCATGCCCATCCAGGGGAGAACGTTTCAGGCGCTGGGGAGATACACCCAGAACAGGACGCCAATCTAGTCTGGGTGAGGGTCAAAGGATGGATAAAAACCAGAACGAAAATGTTAGTTTAATCTTAGGCACTCATTGCCAAAAACAATCATCCTCATCTGCGATTGTCTGTCTGTGCGTAACCTGTTCGCAGTTGGCAAAGCCGAAGCCGATGACTTATGGCGGCACTGGCTGCAAGAGCAAACACACCCCAATAACCAATCAGAACCAATCAGTTTGATATTCATCCATCCATCCAGTTCTTTGTGCTTTAACCTCTACTGGGTCACAGGGGAGGGTTCCCCATGCCCATCCAGGGTAGAAGGTTTCAGGTGCTGGGCAGATCCACCCAGGACAGGACACCAAACTAGTCTAGGTGGGGGAGGGGTCAATGGATGGAAAAAGACGAGAATGAAAATACTGGTTAAAGCTTAGGCACACCTTGCCAAGGACAACACCATCCACATGCCATGCGTTCTACCTGGCCGCCACTTAAACCGTATCGCCCCGAGTTCCTTAGCCCAAATACCCGGCCACATCCGACGGGTGCGTCCCCTCCAGATGCGGCATCATCTGCAAGTGTGTGTCTGTGCGTAACCAGTCGGCAAAGCCAAAGCCGATGACTTATGCACCGCCATATGGCGCACACAATTCTTTCGCCTTTTCCTCGCTGCGCGCTTTTGTATCTGTAATTGTAATTGCTAGTGTGTCTAAGTGTGAACGCCGTGCCATCAGGTGCCCATCTGCGCCACCTTTGCTTCAAAGATGCTCTTTCGAATGGAGCGGCGGCGAATTATTGGTGTCTGCATCATCAACGTGACAGCGGTTTGTGAGACAGAGAGAACCTTCCAGGAAAGCTGTGTATACACACCTCCATCTGGAACCATTACAGTGTGTTATTGTCACAGTTTTGCCAAAGATGCTCTTAAAAAAAGATCAAAAAATGAGAAGGGGGAGGGGGGGGCTTTTTAGGCACCATCTCTTAGGGTGGCACTTTGGCGCGATGGTTGGCACTCCTGCCTTACAAGATGAGGGTTTCAGTTCTTTTTTTGCATGAATGCTCCAAATTGCCCCATATAGAGTGTGTGTGAGTGTGCACAAATCATTTTGTGGAATGGGTGGCACCTTGGCGCGATGGTTGACAGTACTGCCTTACAGGATGAGGGTTTCAGTTCTGTTTGCATGTGATTCATGTGTCTGGGTGGAGTTCGCATGTTCTCCCTTTGTCCGCGTGGGTTTCCTCCGGGTTCTCAGGTTTCCTCCCACAGCCCAAAAAACATGGATCAAGGTCAATTGAATGTTCCAAATTGCCCCATATAGAGTGTGTGTGTGAGTGAGTGTGTGTTCAGTGATAGATTGGTGTCCTGTCCTGGGTGTATCTGCCCAGAACCTGAAACGTTCTCACCTGGATGGGCATGTGGAACCCCCCTTCCCACCTTGGCTTTTTAAGCACCGTCTCTTAGGGTGGCACTTTGCTGCGATGGTTGGCACTCCTGCCTTACAGGATGAGGGTTTCAGTTCTGTTTGCATGTTCTCCCCGTGTCCACGTGTGTTTCCTCTGGGTTCTCCGGTTTCCTCCCACAGTTCCAAAAACATGGATCATGGTCAATTTAATGCTACAAATTGCCCCATATAGAGTGTGTGTGTGAGTGATTGTGTCTCTAGTGATAGATTGCCCCCTTGTCCTGGGTGTATTTGCCCAGCGCCCCAAACATTCTCCCCTGGATGGATATGGGGAACCCCCCCCCTGGCCTTTTTAAGCACTGTCTCCTGCAATAAGAATCATTTTGTGGGTCGGGTGGCCCATTGGCACGATGGTTGGCACTCCTGCCTTACAGGATGAGGGTTTCATTTGTGTTTGCATGTTCTTCATGTGTCTGGGTGGAGTTTGCATGTTCTCCCAGTATTCGCCTGGGTCTCCTCCGGGTTCTCCGGTTTCCTCCCACAGTCCAAAAAACATGGATCAAGGTCAATTGAATTCTCTAAATTGCACCATATATAGTGTGTGTGTGTGTGTGTGTGTGTGTGTGTGAGTGTGTCTCCAGTGATAGATTGGTGTCCTGTCCTGGGTGTACCTGCCCAGAGCCCGAAACGTTCTCCCCTGGATGGACATGTGGAACCCCCCTTCCCACCTGGGTTTTTTAAGCACCGTCTCTTAGGGTGGCACTTTGCCGCGATGGTTGGCACTCCTGCCTCACAGAATGAGTGTTTTAGTTCTGTTTGCATGTTCTCCTCGTGTCCACGTGGGTTTTCTCTGGGTTCTCCGGTTTCCTCCCACAGTTCAAAAAACATGGATTAACGTTAATTGAATTCTTCAAATTGCCCCATATAGAGTGTGCGTGTCTGTGTGAGTGAGTGCGTGTCCAGTGATAGATTGGTGTCCTGTCCTGGGTGTATCTGCCCAGCGCCCGAAACGTTCTCCCCTGGATGGGCATGGGTAACCACTGGGTGGGTGGCACATTGGCACAATGGTTAGCACTCCTGCCTTACAGGATGAGGGTTTCAGTTCTATTTGCATGTTCTCCATGTGGCTCCCTGAGTTACCGATTTCAGGTTGCCTCCACATTCCATAATCATTCTAATGGGGAACTGGAGCTGCATTCGAACCCCCTGCTCAATACCCTCCCCCTCCTCATACAGGTACAGTAATGAATTTGGCAGGTTACCTCCCTTTTCCGGAAGCACTGTGCCTGGCATATGCCACCTTCATGCCCCCCACCGCTTCTTGTAATCAACCCAGAGTCAGGATTCTGCTCCCCCTCCCAGGGCATTAGCAGCCTGTGGAAGTTGTTGATGCAGTAAAATTAACTAGATCCCTAATTCACTCCCGCACCCCTCAAGCATGTCTATCTGTGCCTGTGGAACTCCCATCCACATCAGAGGCTCAGCGTAGAACTCGAGAACAAGTCTCCTGAACATGTGCCTTCATTCTAAGGAGGCTGATATGTACAAGCATGGTGAATTCTCCAAATTGCCCCATATAGAGTGTGTGTGATTGAGTGAGTGTGTGTCCAGTGACTGATTGCCCTCCTGTCCTGGGTGTATCCCCCAGGTGGGGGAGGGGTTAGCATCCACAGGAGTAAGGTCCATTCCCAATGGGGTGAACACGGAACCTTTGTAGTGTCTGTACAAAAACATGGATCAAGGTCAATAGAGCTCTCCAAATTGCCCCATATAGAGTGTATCTGTGTGAGTGAGTGTGTGTGTGCTGTATGAGAGAGTGCTCCCTCTATTGGGGGAAGTGGCTGTGAGAATTTAAATAATTTGTAAAATTGCCTTTTTAGGTCGCTGTTACAGTGGCTTAGTGGTTGGCATGTTCTCCTCTCAGTGCTAGGGATTTAGGTTCGGATCCCAATCTGGGTGCATGTTCTCCCCGTGTCCGTGTGGGTTTCCTCCGGGTTCTCCAGTTTCCTCCCACAGTCCAAAAACTTGGATCAAAGTCAATTGAATTCTCCAAATTGCCCCATATAGAGTGTGTCTGTGTGATTGAGTGTGTGTCCAGTGATAGATCGGCATCCTGTCCTGGGTGTATCTGCCCAGCGCCCAAAACGTTCTTCTCTAGATAGGCATGGGCATGGGGAACACCCCCCCCCACCCCCACCGTGACCCTAGTAGAGGATAAAGCGAAAGGAGGAATAATGGATGGGCGGCACGGTGGCTTAGTGGTTAGCATGTTCTCCTGTCAGCGCTAGAGATTCAGGTTCGAATCCTAATCTGGGTGGAGTTTCCATGTTCTCCCCGTGTCCGTGTGGGTTTCCTCCGGGTTCTCCGGTTTGCTCCCACAGTACAAAAACATGAATTCAAGGTAAATTAAGTGCTATAAATCGCCCCATCTATTCTGTGTGTTCCCAGCGATAGATTGGCGCCCTATTCTGGGTGTATCTGCCCAGCACCCGAAACGTTCTCCCCTGGATGGACAGGGGGGAACCCCCCCCACCGTGACCCTAGTAGAGGATAAAGCAGAAGATAATGGATGGATGGACGATCTACACCAGGTGGCACGGTGGCTTAGTGGTTGGCATGTTCTCCTCTCAGCGGCTCTACAGAACCATTCCGTACTGTTCTCTACCATACAGTATAACAGATTGGGTCGACTGCCCACCTTCCTGCAGAAATCTCCATCCATCCATTATCTTCCGCTTTATCCTATATCAGGGTCGCGGTGGGGGGGGGGGGGGGGGGGGGGTTCCCCATGCCCATCCAGGGGAGAACGTTTTGGGCGCTGGGCAGACACACCCAGGACAGGACGCCACTCTATCGCTGGGCACACACTCACACACACTCTATATGGAGCAATTTGGAGCATTCAATTGACTTGATCCATGTTTTTGGACTGTGGGAGGAAACCAGAGAACCCGGAGGAAACCCACGCGGACACGGGGAGAACATGGAAACTCCACCCAGATTGGAATTCGAACCGGGAATCCCTAGCGCTGAGAGGAGAACATGCAAACCACTAAGCCACCGTGCCGCCCCATGCAGAAATCAAATTTTTAAATTAAAATAAAGTGCTCAACAGCATTTATAATAATAATGAAGTCCTTACCGCTGGTACAACTGAGCGTGGTTTGTACATCCTGAACCTTCTACATCCCGTTAGCGCTAGAACGTTCCAAACTCGGGAAGTAGCGTTGCGTAAAGGTCACAGAGATTAGAACCAGATTAAAAGAATAAACGGTATCCTCATTTCTAATTACATCTGCAGACGTTCCCATGCAAAGCTGATTCCATTCCCACAGACTTAGAAACCATTTATTCATTATTTCGTTTTTCAAGTGAACCCACATCCAAGACAGCATACCGATGTTCTTCTGCCCAAGAAACAGCCCTCAGAAGAACATCAGGTCCACGTTGGGCCGACATTTGGTTCGAATACCTACATGTGAGCCAGACATGACCCACCTATAAAATGAACTCAAATTCCCTGTGCCCATCCAGGGAAGAACGTCTCAGGCGTTGGGCAGATACACCCAGGACAGGACGCAAATCTATCACTGGACACACACTCATCACACACACTCTATATGGGGCAATTTGGAGAATTCAATTGACCTTGATCCATGTTTTTGGACTGTGGGAGGAAACTGGAGAACCCGGAGGAAACCCACACGGACACAGGGAGAACATGCAAACTCCACCCAGATTGGGATTCCCAGAACTGAGAGGAGAACATGCTAACCACTAAGGTACTGTGCTGCCCATTATGACATCATCCATCCATTATCTTCCACTTAATCCTGTACTAGGGTCATGGGAGGTGGGGGGGTTCTCCATGCCCATCCAGGGGAGAACGTTTTGGGAACCCGGAGGAAACCCACACGGACACGGAGAGAACATGGAAACTCCACCCAGATTGGGAATCGAACCGGGAATCCCTAGCGCTGAGAGGAGAACATGCCAACCACTAAAGTACTGTGCTGCCCATTATGACATCATCCATCCATTATGTTCCGCTTTATCCTGTATTAGGGTTGCGGGGTGGGTGCTTGGCAGATACACCCAGGACAGGACACCTCTATCTGCCCAGCGCCCCAAAACGTTTTCCCCTGCATGGGCATTGAGATGGCGTATGCAGGCAGAGCTGGAGGGTCGGTGCAATATGTCGTAAAGTGACGGTGATAAATCTAGGAGGTGCTATGTAGTGAGCGAGAGAGAGAGGGAGAGAGAGAGAGAGAGAGAGAGCGTCTCCTCCCAGCTGACAGCCCGTAAATCTTTCATCCTCATCCTCATCCTCATAACTGCGGCCCGTGACAAGCCTCGACTGCTCGTAAGTCTGGTGGACTATACTTGGGGTTCTCTTCCACTCTCTCCCTGTTTATCTCTCGCTGTCTCTTTGATATACGGACAGGACGAGTGACAGGACTGCTCTTAATGTCCCCCCGGTGGGCTCCGCAGACATGGCTTAGAAGCTGACTTATGGCTTGGCTGTTTAAATAAAGATTGAGAGACAGCAGAGGAGTGGGGATCGGATTGGGACGCCAGCCAGCGGGGTTAGGGGAACACTAAGGAGCTCAATGGGGGGTGTGGCTGGACGAGGGGTTTGTGCGGTGGTGATGGTTAAGTGTATGTGTGTTTGTGTGTGCGGTTGGTGTCATTATCGTAATAATGATTCATATTAATACTATTATACTAACAATTTAAATAAACTCATATTTGGGGTCGGGCAGCATGGTGGCTTAGCGGTTGGCATGTTCTCCTCTCAGAGCTGGGGAATCAGATTCGAATCCCGATCTGGGTGGAGTCTCCATGTTCTCCCCGTGTCCGTGTGGGTTTCCTCCGGGTTCTCCGTTTTCCTCCCACAGTCCAAGAACATGGTCAAATGAATTTTCCAAATTGTCCCATATAGAGTGTGTCTGTGTGAGTGACTTTGTGTCCAGTGATAGATTGGCGTCTTGTCCTGGGTGTATCTGCCCAGCGCCCGAAATGTTCTCCCCTGGATGGGCATGGGTAACCCCCCCCCCAGACCCTAGTACAGGATAAAGCTGAAGACAATGGATGGATGATGTCATAATGGGTGGCAAAGTACCTTAGTGGTTGGCATGTTCTCCTCTCAGTTCTGGGAATTCAGATTCGAATCCCAATCTGGGTGGAGTTTGCATGTTCTCCCTGTGTCCGTGTGGGTTTCCTCCGGGTTCTCCAGTTTCCTCCCACAGTCCAAAAACATGGATCAAGGTCAATTGAATTCTCCAAATTGCCCCATATAGAGTGTGTGTGTGTGTGTGTGTGTGTGTGAGTGAGTGTGTGTCCAGTGATAGATTTGCGCCCTGTCCTTGGTGTATCTGCCCAGCGCCACCCCCGCGACCCTACTAGAGGATAAAGCGGAAGATAATGGATGGATGGATGGATGGATGCGCATGCAGACCTTCAGTACTTGATATAATCCATGGATTTTAAATACACCTGCAATTTGATTTCTGCAAATTCCTTAAGACTTAAGTATTTTTCTCGAAGCGTCTTGCGTCTCTGCGGGAAACTTGTATATCCACCCCCCCCCCCCCCCCCCGAGCAAAGGAATTAGCGTGATGCTATGGCATTCATCCCCCGATGTGAGATGTATAAAGTACAGAGCTTTCAGGGTGAATTTACAGCATGCAATATCTCCACAATGGATGAGAGGATCAGTTCTCGCATTCAGGCGCGAGATATGTAAAACGCAGTCGTCTCCGGAGTGATGAAGGAGCATTCGCGCGCTCGCTCTGTGCCCGGCTGGCGGGCTCTCTGATGTGCTTATGACTTCCTTCACACCTTAAATCTATCACAGGCAAGCACACAATCTCCCCGGCACATCACAGGAGGGGGATACTTTCAACCGCTGACATTTATGAAAAGAGATAGATGGAGGAGGACGGAGGAGGACGGATGAGGACTTTCGGTGGAGGAGAGGAAAATAAATGGAGCGGCAACATGAAACTAACATGAGCTCCGATGTGAGAGTGGCTTTGTCGGTCTGAAACGGCGTCTGATTGCTGTGTGTTTGCTTCAAACTTTGGCCATTTCCTCCGTTTATTTTCATTTTTCTCTTTTCGTTGAGTTGAAAATGTGTTCGGCTCATGGGAAAAATGCTGTCAGGATGACTATGGAGATTGGTCATCCACCTGGGCTTGCCCCACCCACTCCGGAGAACGTGCCTGTGCAGCTCGCAGGTGACGTTTCTCAAACGTCCTAACGTCATCTCTTCAGCGGGGTGCCACATGCATGCCATCAGGCCCTGCCGTCCTACCCGCCAATACCACGCACTGGGTCGGGCCGTGCACCCACTCCCGAGAACGTGCCCGTGCGGCTTGCAGGTGACTTTCTCGAGCGTCCTGACGTCATCTCTCCAGCGGGGGGACCACATGCGTGCCATCAGGCCTTGCTGTCCTACCCGCCGATACCGCACTGTACGGCGGAAGGTGCAGTCCGTGAATCCCCGTTTCCACGATGAGTGATGCAACCCATCGCTTGAACATCCACTTCTCACTGGGACGTGGCGGGTACCACCGGAGAACGTGCCTGCACAGCTTGCAGGTAACGTTCTCGGACGTCCTGATGTCATCTCTCCAGCAGGGGGCCACATGCATGCCTAAGGATATTGGCCATCCACCTGGGCTTGCCCCGCCCACTCCACTTCGCACTGTGTCGGGGCGTGCACAGCTGGAGAATGTGCCCGTGCAGCTCGCAGGTGACGTTCTCGGACGTCCTGACGTCATCTCTACAGCGGGGGACCACATGCGTGCCGACCGGCACTGCCGTCCTACCGCGCCAATAGATACGCTTGCACCGCCCACTCCACTTCTCACTGGGTTCCTTCACCCCCGCCCACTCCACTTCGCACTAGGTCCCTTCGCCCCCGCCCACTTCACTTCGCACTCATGCAGCTCAAACTCTTGCAAAAGAAAAGATGAAAATGGATGCCGCATATTCTGTCACATCAGCCCTCTATCTGTCGCCGGTGGTACTTCCGGCTCTTCAGGACGGTTCATCAGTGCCCCCTATTGGACCCTGTTTGTCATTAGTGTTGATCTGTTGTAGCTGTGTGTGTTTTTTATGTAATTAGTTCGTTTGTCCGATTAATCCGGTTCAGCTGTGTTTTCCCGTCATGTGACTTACCGATATGTTTAAGTACCCAGCCTTTCCCATTGTTCCCAGTTGGAGCGTTTGCTTTGCATTATGGTCGTGTCCTGTCGGGTGCTTTGGTTGTGTTTCCCCCGGTGTCTTCTGTATTAAAAATTACCCTTAACCCTTCAACAGTCTGGGTTCCGTCCTCTCCAGCCGTGGCACCGGCTGATCGGAACAGATTCGAACTATTGAATTCTTTGATGATAAGATATCATAACCATCGTCACATACAGATTTCTTGGTGAAAAACTCAGAAATAACCTTTAGTTTTGTCTTTCTGTGAAACACAAAGAAAGAAAGAAAATCTGATTTTGCTTGCTAGATAAATATATAAGAAGATTTTCGACTGAGATATTCACTGCATCCTTCTGCTTCACCTTGCCGACTCCCCTGATCTCATCTCGCACCTGTTTATGGTTTAATGTCTTGTAGGATCTTGTTAATGGCTAACCTTCTGCAGGTCTATTATGCTGCGGTGTATTTCATCCAGCTTCTGAACAATGAACAACATTCCAGAGGTGCCAAGGTCTCCTGTTTCTACTTTGCTTAGGCCTTTCTTAGTTTAGTGTCTGTTTCATGGCACCTGGTATAAATGTGAATGCAGTTTTAATTAAAATGTTCATGAAACGATGCTGACACCGAACTTTTAAGGCGCTAGTGCGTCAGGAATTGGGCTGTTATGGAAACGAACGACCTGATATCTCGCCTCGGTCCATCACACAACACCCCTCATCCCGGTTGTACGTCGACGGCAGTGTGGACAAGTGGATGCCGTCCAGATGGTGAGGTCATGGGTAGAGTAATCGACGAACCTTGTAAATGTTACTATTTGCACAGTAGTGGGTACCTGCACCTAAGCTTTTCACTCACCTGTACACCTGACAGTTAAAAGTCCTTGAATCCTTGCGTGGCTCTAATCTGGTGCATGTGAGTGTTCCCATGGCCCCAAGAAGTTGCGCCAGTCTACGCAGCGAGTGGGTCTGGATGAAAATTTGCGATGTAAGGCAAGACTATTTAACTCTCTGGGTTGACACACCCTCTGCGGGCAAAAAGGGACCCACCTTTGCGTTGTGTGGGTGACCGCATTTGCTACGTCAACGTATACCCCGTGAGATATAGTTAACTCTAGCGACCATCCGGAACTTAGACTGAAATTGTTCCAGGTTCTACCCAGATGAGTGTGTATGTGTTTGAACATCCTCCAGCCCCGTTAGTCCCATTTACGATTCCCCATGAGTCAGATGAGCTCAGTGTGGTGTGAAACGTCAAGATGGTTCTGTGACACACACAAATCCAAAATTCCCACTTTGCACTCATGACATGACGGAATGTGAGTTTGGATCTTCACTTCCACAGGAGGAGGGTTCCAGAGTGGGGACGGCACGGTGGCTTAGTGGTTGGCATGTTCTCCTCTCAGCACTGGGGATTCAGGTTTGATCCCAATCTGGGTGGAGTTTCCATGATCTCCCAGTGTCCGCATGGGTTTCCTCTGGTTTCTTCCACAGTCCAAAAACATGGATTAAGGTCAATTCAATTCTCCAAATTGCCCCATATAAAGTTTGTTTGTATGAGTGAGTGTGTATCCAGTGATGGATTGGCGCCCTGTCCTGGCTGTATCTGCCCAGCGCCCAAATCGTTCTTCCATGGATGGGCATGGGGAACCCTCCAGCGACCCTAGTAGAGGATAAACCAGAAGATAATGGATGGATGGACGGATGGATGGATGGAAGGACTTCCTTAAACCTACTTGTCAGAAGTTTGTGGACATCTCTACAACATCTCTCTCAATTCAAGAGTTCTCTCAATGATTGCATGATTACACTACCCAGCTGCTCAAAGAGAAAGATTCCCACACTCAACCTCACTCCTCACACAGATTCTTCCTCCAAACCCAACAATGCCAGTATATATAAATATAATATAAATAAATTAACCTGAACTTCAACTGACAGATGAACTGGAACAAGACAGACCTCTAGTTCCAGGATGTTAAAATCACACCCTTCTTGGCAAAATGGAGGTAAAATGACATGGATTTCAACATTTTTAGTAAAGTGGACACCCCTGGAGAGCCGAAACATCTATCAGATTGATACTCATCCCTACTGTTTGGGAAAATGATGCCGAACAAGCTCCCATAAGTATATGTCAGGTGAGGTAGGGTGGGGTAAGGGTCCACAGGTGCCTAGTATGAGGTTTGTTCAAACCTACTTCTCAGAAGTTTGTGGACATCCATTCAAAATTTTAAGACAGGGTCTGCTAATTAATGCATATTCATTGGCCAGCTGCTCAAGGAGAATGATTCCCACACTCAACCTCGCTCCTCACACAGATTCTTCCTCCAAACCCAACAATGCCAGGGTGACTTTCCCTGCCACTGCCACCTTGGCTTGCTCGAAAACACTGTAAAGTCGCTTTAAGACAATATTCTCTTTTAAAAAGCGCTATATAAATAAATTTACCTGAACTTGAACCGACAGATGAACTGGAACAAGACAGACCTCTTAGTCCAGGTTGTTAAAATGGAGGTAAAATGTGGAGTGGAGACCCCTGGAGATCCGACACATCTATCAGATTGATACTCATCCCCACTGTTGGGGAATATGATGCCGAACAAGCTCCCATAAGTATATGAAGGTGAGGTAGGGTGGGATAACCTATAGTTCTGGAGAAGGCATGTGTTCTAGCCTTCAGCCTTCCATGCCGTCGTCTGTTCACAGTTGTGAGTATACAGTGTGGGGGAGTGAGTCACCGAGCTTTACAGTATGAAGCTCCTCTGGTTAGAGTGTTTTGCCCTTGTTCAGTAATCAAGCCCCGCATCTCAAACCAGCGTATTGATGCAGATTTCCCGTTAAAAAGCCTCTTGAGAAGACGGCGGTGCCAGGTGAAAATGCTCTTAATACACTATGTCAAAATTAAACCAAACCGCTGGTCGCCTTTTATGTTAATAAAAAAATAGAAAGTTTCAATGCCGACGCGAGGTTCTTCTAAAAGCAGGAAATGGGGGCGTAGGGATGGGTGGGAGGAGGGGGCGTTCTTAACACCCACTCTGCAATTACTGACATTTCACTGAAGAAAGCTTTATCTTTCTGTTAAGTACCTGCTGCCAGATTACTCCCATTTCCACGTCTTGATTTTCTGTTTTTCGCAAAGCCGCTCACCCCCGTGGAAGATAGTACCGTACCGTACTGTCTTGCTGAATTAAAGTGCGAGCCGCTCACAGGTGTGCGGTGCTGGCGAAATATCACGGAGATGTATCGCTTTCCATGCTTCTAGACTAAATCATTACCTGGCTCCCAGATAGGTGACAGGTGTGGGTTGCCAGGCTCTGGCCCACGGTCCACATTTCATCTGGCCCACTTGCCGCATGGATTTTAGGCACTTGGCTGGATCGCTGCCAGATGTGGACCAGATGTGTTTGGGAACGTGTAGACCATGTGTGTGTTTACATACAAGGGTCACTTATATCACTGCAATTACAATGCCAAAGATGGAACAGATGGAATGATTGCATGTTTTTAATATGAAGCAGCCACATTTGGTACTCCCACATTTGGCGACTCCCTTTTGGCCGATGTGTGACCCTAAACTGGTGCATATATGACCCAGATCTTGCATCTGGGAGCAGTTTGCCCAAGTATCGTCAATGTGGGCCAGATGCAATTTGAGGGGGTGCCTTGCCCAAGGACACAGTGCTTGGTAGGACCAGGAATCATACCTACAGGTCGCAAGCCTGGTTCCTCAACCACAAGCATACCACTGCCCCATGCTGTGTGTGTATTCTTCCTTAAACCTAAATAGTTACCACCATCACCACTACCATGCTTCGCAGTATGTCTGGGGTATTGCATTTGGAGTTTATTTGATGCTGCTCTAATCTCACGATTTAAAAGTGTTGGATGGGGTTGATGAGCGGAGGAACTTTGTGGTTAAGGAACCAGCTTTGTGAACTGAAGGTCCCTGGTTTGATTCATGGTCCTACCAATAGCTGAAGTATCCTTGGGGAAGATACGTTGGGCTTTTTTTTTTACTGAAGAACTCTTTGGAGGACCAAGGCTCATTGGGGAACTCATCCTCCTTGGCTTGAATTCAGAGGTGTGAAATAGGACAGCGAATTTGCCCAGAGGTTCATAAGTCACATTCTCTACCTCAAATCCATGTGGTTATGGTGGACGGGGCCTCTCCGTAGGGTGAGCAGAAGTCCCCCTCAGTGCCCCAGCACATTCTGTAAGCACCCCTTCTTTTGATATCATGTTTCTTTGATTTCTTTGGGTTGAGTCTCCATGTTCTCCCTGTGTCTGTGTGGGTTTCCTCCGGGTTCTCCAGATTCCTCCCACAGTCCAAAACATGGATTTGAGTGAGTTAGTGATAGATTGGCATCCTGTTCTGGGTGTAATGCTCGAAACATTCTCTCCTGGCTGGGCATGGGGAAGCCCCCCACCCCGGATGGAATTTTGGTCTCCTGTGGTTTTCTGTCTCGTGTGGTTGGGTGCGATAATGCACCATGCTGTGCCAAATCCATCCATCCATCCATTATCTTTTTCTTAATCCTCTACTAGGTTTGTAGGAGGGTGTGGGGGGGGGGTTGTTCTCCATGTTCCCCATGCCCTTGCTGTGCATAATATTTTTTGTAGTAATGTAGTAATGTTAGGGTTTTACTTATTTAATTATAAAGAATTCAGTG
This sequence comes from Corydoras sp. C115, assembly GCA_019802505.1. Classification (NCBI taxonomy): domain Eukaryota; kingdom Metazoa; phylum Chordata; class Actinopteri; order Siluriformes; family Callichthyidae; genus Corydoras; species Corydoras sp. C115. The sequence goes on along the minus strand of JAFMOC010000310.1, from coordinate 326,357 downwards.
GAATTAAACTTGTGTAGTAAGTAGCTAGAACTCTCGGGTAATTCTCGATTATTTACTGACTTACGATTCGCTGTTAAAACCATTAAAAGCTCATTGTTATTATTTTGGGCTCGGCCCATTGTTATCCCATGGAGCAGTAGAAGCCATGCCAAGGAATTCTAAAAACAGTAACTTGACTTGCCTTATCTTTGCCCTATTGCCACGCGGCGTTCAGCATTACGCCATTAGAAAACAATTCCAAATTATTAAAAAGCTGTGCTGTGTTCATCATATAAAAAAGTTCTCTATTCACAGAATCTCTCCACATACTGATATACTCACAGCACACAGCAATGAACTCACCCGCAAATTCTGCCTGTAACTTCGACTTGGTCGCCCAAGTGACCCTCTACTCACAGAGAACATATGGATGTGGGTTACATCTGGCTGAGATCCGGGTGAGAAGGTGGCCCTCGTATGAACAGTTATATGGTCCACGTGTCCGAAAACCAATGATCCACAATAGGGAGGCATTGGACTGCGTCCTCCACGTAAACCATAAGTGGCCTACATGTTCCAAAAAACATCTGGTCCACATTTGGGCAGTGCAGCCGACACTCCCTTTTGGCCGAAGTGTGACCCTAATCTGGTGCAAATATGGCCCAGATCTTGCATCTCAAGTTTTTTCAATGTGGGCCATATGTAATTTGAGCGTGCGCCTTGCCCAAGGACACTTCAGCCGTAGTACTTGGAGGGACCAAGAATCAAACTGGACCTACAAGTCGCAAGGCTGGTTCCTCAACCACAAGCATACGACTGCCCCATGGTGTGTGTGTATTCTTTCTTTAAACCTTAATAGTTACCACTACCACCATGCTTCTCAGTACGTATGGGGTATTGCATTTGTAGTTTATTTGATGCTGCTCTAATCTTACGATTTAAAAGTGTTGGATGGGGTTGATGAGCGGGGGACCTTTGTGGTTAAGGACCCAGCCTTGAAGGTCCCTGGTTCGATTCCCGGTCCCACCAAGTACCGGATCACCAAGTACCGGGCGACAGTGCCACAGTGGCCTGAGCTTAGGGAAGAACCCTTTAGAGGCCCAAGGCTCATTGGGGAACTCATCCTCCTTGGCTTGAGTTCAGAGCAGACGGTGAGAGATAGGACGGCAAATTTGCAAAGAGGCTCATAAGTCGCATTCTCTACCTCGTATCCACGTGGTAGGGTGTACGGGGACTCTCCTTTGGGTTAGCAGAATATGCAATATCGGGGCCATATATGCCCAGATGGCCAAAATGATGTGATGTCACTTCACACCAAGAAGGTCCTTTGGTTTTGGTGAGCACGTGCAGACAATACTTGGGCATGGAGTATTATTTAAAGGCCCCGCCCCTGTCTTTACACTCAGTGATGCAAAATTGTAATGTCAACAATATATAAGGGTAAAGTTTGGGATGTACACAATGTCCTGGGAAATAAATTCACCCATTTTAATATTTTGTAATCTTCCAGTAGTGCACTGGAGATACTAGGGTTAGGGAAACTCTTCCCTTGAAATCCTGTGATAAAGGAGCCATGAAACAGAACCACTGTTTTAACCCAACGAGGATTAAGCTCCTTGCTCCAGGGTCCAATGGATTTATGGCCTAGTCCCCTAACCACTATGCAAACCACGCCCCTAACCCCATCCCCTAACCCACTGAACATTTTAAAATGTGACTACAGAAATTAAAATTCACACTTACTTTCATCCGTATCCATTTATTGCTTGATGTTATTCGAAAGCTACTGTTTAGCCAGGAATAACATGACTCCTACATGATTATAACGTCTGGCTCGTTGTTTATTATTATTTGCGTCCCGCATCCGGCAGCTTTTCCTTTCTTCCTTCCCTTCTTTCTCCTCTTTTTTGTTGCGAACCCCAGTACTTTAGCTTGCTCGGCACTTTTCGGCACGGCAGTCATTTATCTTGTCTGAAAGATGCATGCCAGCATGGAAATATATGCCATTTTAGCATGCTTTCATAAAACATACTCTTTGGTAATGGTCTTCTGTCGAGGCTTTATGTATTATTAAACAGTGCTCATTTTCATTTAAACAGCCTGCAAGTCCTTCATGTAGGGAAAGATGTAAAAGAGCCAGAAATGGAGACGGCAGAGAAATATTTAGCATTTACAGAGAAAATTAGTCACCTTGTACTTTGCGAGCAATTTTCCCAAGTGAAGTGTGGTATTCATCAAACACTGTATTCAGGTGGAGGTTCGCGCTTTTATTCTTTACAGGGTTCTGTTTACTCCACTTGCTTAGTCGAGGTACAACACAGCACGTGCACCGGCACACAAACAAGTTTAATTGCTTATTATGTAGTACGTACGGCTACGTACCGCTACGTACAGTGCATCACGATAGTGGGGCCAAAGCTGTGGGATGTGGCACCCCCTGGAGGACCCTAGAAAACCTGCACACTAACAGCACGGTGCCGGAACGGTCGGCTGACACCGAGGATTTGATTCCCTGCATGTCCTCCCTGTGCTACGTGGGTTTTCTTTACGGTCTCCCAATTTCGTCTCCATCCAAAGATGCCTACAGGGAAATTAAAGCTATGGAATTGTCCTAGTCATTAGGGGTCTATGTAGCCGTGCACTCCTCGGAGGGGGTGAAGGGTAGGTAGGGTGGTGGAATATGGGGAACTTCTCTGCTGGGGGTGGGGGGGCCTTAGGGAAACAAGCTGAAAGAGAAAGACAGACATAAATAGACAACCCAGACGATAAAACTATTGGGTCGTGATCCGCCCACATCATTGGCCCAATTGTTGCGTGGATTGTTGGAAATTGGTACACTTGGTAACTTGGATATCTTAGTCCTAGACTAGTCCATCTGTTTATCTTAGAAATGATGATGCTGTGATTGGATGAGATCAGGGATGAGGTTATTAGAGGGACGGGATAGGCAGGACATTATAGAGACAAGGCAAGTTTGAGGAGTTTGGGACATGAGGATGGAGCCACCATGAGGATGGAGCCACCGATAGGTTGGCGTCCTGTCCTGGGTGTATCTGCCCAGCGTCTGAAACGTTCCATGGGCCATGGATGGAACCCCCCCGCCCCCTGCGACCCTAGTACTAGGACCTAGTACCTAGGATTAGGTGGAAGATGATGGCTATATGAATGGAGTTGTTGTGCCAGAGGCCACATGGGGGTATAGTGGTTAGCTCTGTCAGCCCTGGGGATCCAGGTTCGAATCCCAATCTGGGTGGAGATTCTCTCTATGTCCTCATGAGTTTCCTATGGGTTCTTCGGTTTCCTCCCACAGTCAAACATGGATTTAAATTAAGTGGCTGTTCTAGTGTTCTAAATTGCACCTACATAGTGTGTCCAGTGATGGATTGGTGCCCTGTCCTGGGTATCTGGCCAGCGCCAGAAACGTTCTCCGCTGGATGGGCATGGGGACCCCCCCACCACGACCCTAATAGAGGATTAAGCAGAAGATGATGGCATAGTAGTTAGCCATGTCAGCCCTGGGGATTCAGGTTTGAAACCCAATCTGGGTGGATGCTCATAGGTTTCCTCCAGGTTCTCCGGTTTCCTCCCACAGTCCACACTTCTACTGAGTGTGTGTGTGTGTGCCCAGTGATAGATTGGCGCCCTGTCCTGGGTGTATCTGTCCAGAACGTTCTCCTATGGATGGGCATGGGAACCCGGGGAACCCCACCCCCATGCCCGCAACCCTAGTAGAGGATTCAGTGGAAGATGTTGGATATACTGGAGTTTTTGTGCCGGGGCCACATGGTGGCATAGTAGTCTGTCTGTCGGCCCGAAACGTTCTCCCCTAGATTGGCATGAGGAATCCCCCCCCCCCCCCCACAGAACCCACCCCCAATAAGAGGAAATATGTTTTTCATCTGAACTCCAGTGGTCTGCATCATTATGGAGGAGGTGGAAGCTCGCTGCATCACTTGACTCCGGCAGTTCCACAGGTGGACCTCTGCTGGGGGTGTCAATGGCGACGCTGCGAGGGTTCCATCCCGTCAGCCGAAGACCTCGCTTGGTTCCTGATCATATTATTGTGAGTTGTAATGACACTGGCGGGGACATTGACCCCGTGTGTAATCGAACCCGTACGGCGTGCGTACAGCGCGCTCGTTTATGAGCGGCGTGAAGGATGCGGCTTGTTTAAGCCGAACGTTCCTCATCGCTTACGACGTTCCGACAGCAAACAACTCATGATTGATCATTTTCGCGCCGGCTGCACCTCGTATCCTCGTAATTGATTTGATTTGTGTTCGGATTCATTACGAATCCATTCACGTTTTAAATTAAATGTGACCGTCGACAGCAACGCGGAAAAGTTTGCTGCAGTTAATTAAAAAATAAATAAATAAATAAAAAAATGCAGACTGAGCTTCTGTCATTAAATTAAATAACGACGTCCACATTAATTACCTTCCAAAGAGACTTCTCTATTTAATGTTGATTTTGTTTTAATGGAACCTTCATGTTCTTCTCTTTGGCCTTCCTCTCCTCCCCCTCCTGGATGCCTCCAAACTCAGCCTCCATCTGATCTTTCAAACCTTATGTCCCAACCTCAATTTAAGTTCAAATAATTTACAATAATATATATGTAAAATATGTAACATATTTTTGGACATGTTGATACAAAAGGGGGGCGCAATCCGTCCAAAGGCGGTGCTGCGCTGTGCTAGGCACGAGCGAGATGCACGTGGTGCTAAGAAGCGAACCAGGCGTCCAGGTAAGCAACAAAGAGGTCTTTTATTATCCGAATCAGTGGGAACGCCGCTGAAAGCACGGCGGAACGTGCCGGGAGCAAACCCTAACCCAAACAAACAAAACTAAAACCGAAAGCGAACAAAGACCTAGCAAAAACCACCCAAACGTAACATAAGCGCTTAACGCATGTAATGCTGGCTTTCTGACTCAGGGCACATGCGCACTGTCAGTGTAGTCAGCAGGCCACATGTGATTAGGTAGGACCCAATCCCAGCTCTAGGGATGGGCCCTACCTACGGGAACACCGAACAGCCAAATCCCGTGTGAGGAAAACAGGGGGGAGTGGCATAGCCCTCCCAAGCCTGACACATGTCCCTGTATATCCCCATATTTTTGGACACCTGTTACTACACGTCCACATATTTTTGGACACGTGACCCTGTACTTCCACATAGTTTTGGACACCTGTTACAGCATGTTCCCATGTTTTTGGACGCATGTCCCTGTGCGTCCACATATTATTGGACAGATGACCCTGTTTGTCCACGTTTTTGGATGTGCGTCCATATGCTATTGAACACGTGTGGACACATATTTTTGTTCACACGCCCCTGTGTGTCCACATGTTTTTGGACAGGTGACTCTGTGTGTCCACATATTTTTGGACACACGTACCTGTGCGTACCCATGTTTTTAGACACCCGTCACTGTGTGCACATATATTTTTGGACATGTCCCTGTGCGTCAACATATATTTAGACACACGTCCCTGTGCGTCAACATATTTTTGGTTGTACGCCCCTGTGTCTTCATATATTTTTGGACATGTCCCTGTGCATCAGCATATTTTTGGACACGTGTCCCTGTGCGTCCACATATTTTTGCACACGCGTAAGACGTGTATTGTATTAACTCTTGTCTAGGTTTTGTCTTTTCTTTTTATTTACGCCGCTGTAAACAAAGGCGTTAATGCAAACACAGAGTCCAACTGTCAAAATAAAAGTCCTCTGGCATTACGTTCCTCAAAATCTTGTAAAATTACTTTAAAACAATGTCATATTTTAATGTCACCAATAGAGAACAAATTAATGATACATTATTGACAGAGGTGTCCTAACTTTGGCGGTTAGAATTGCTCTACCGTTCTATAAAAACGTCCCTGCTTGAATCTTTACCTTCTTTTATAAAAGCCTCGTTCGTTCGTGGATATTATAATTTTTAACAACCCTGTGTGAACGTTAGAACGTTTTAAATACGTTATTTTAACAATCCAGTTCTGAACACCGCTTTTTTATTTGAGGCCATGCTGCTTCAGGAGTGGAAGCTGTTTAAGCCTCAGGGGGGTGGGGGGTGGCTCCATTTTCCTAAAAGACTCTAAAAGACTGTCTCCATCCCCGTCACCGAGTCGTCTGTTCCGTTACAGACAGCAGGAGGTTTGGCAGGTACTACTTAAGAACCCAGCCAACCGAAAAACTGGATCTGCTCCCTAAATGACAGTCTTTGATGTCCTTATTGTCTCGTGCAACTCGGCGTCATCTTCCTCCGCGAAGACGAACAAAGAACAGAAGACATCCAAACATGGATTTAAAAGCCCTCCCGAGACTCGAGTCATAAATATATAAAGATTAATAATCACCCGGGTGAGCATTCTCAGATCGCTGAATGATTCCGGCCCACGTCCCATGTTTTCGTCTGGCCCACACGGCACATGGACCGATGACATTTGGGCCACGTGTTCAAAGAATTGTTCATATCGTAAAATTGTTATTGTAAAATAATCATTCACTTATTAATTGTCTTCCAATTAATCTTCTACTTGGGGTGTATGGGGGGGGTGTATGGTACCCCATGTCCATCCTGGTGAGAATGTATCAGGCGCTGTGCAGACACACCAGGTGCCAATCAATCACTCACAGACACAGAAAAACACTATATGGGGCAATTTAGAGCATTTCATTTACCTCAAATCCATAATTCCAGCCCACATCTCATATTTTTGTCCGGCCCACACGCCATATTGGACATTTGGGACGATACTCAAAAAAACATGGAAGACCAAAATTAGTTTGTAAAACAATAATTCATCCATTCATTCATTCATTCATTCATTCATTCATTCATTCATTATCTTCCTCTCAATCCTCTGTGGGTTGTGTGTGGGGGTATGGTTCCCCATGTCCATCCAGGGGAGAACATTTCGGGCACTGGGCAGACATACCCAAGAGATATACAGGGTGCCAATCTATCACCTACAGAAACACAAGAACACTCTATATGGGGCAATTTAGAGCACTTAATTTACCTCGAATCCATGTTTTTGGACTGCAGGAGGAAACCGGAGAACCCAGAGGTTCCCACACGGACACGGGGAGAACATGCAAACTCACAGATCACACACAGATCAAACACAGAGCTGGCCACAGCACCCCCTGGGGTGATGAAGTTTAAGGCTCTTGCTTAAGGACCCACATTGGTAAACCATTGGTAACAAATGTAGGATTCAAACCCACGACCTTCTGATTGACAGCCCAACACCATAACCACTGAGCTACCTCACACCTTATGGCCCAAACGACTTATGAGGACCACCCCACCCTCGACTCACATGATTGGCCGGCTGTATGGTGACATTTCAGCCACATCTGGGTTCTGTATTCAGACTGTATTCAAGTCTAAATGTTTCTTGCTTTGGTGGTGTTGCCAACACACACACACACACACACACACACACCCACACACTCGCGCACACACTCTCGCACACACCTACACACTTACAGTACATTCTGTTAGCAACTTTGCTTACAGCATTGTCTCACCTAAAGCCATTCTGTGCACTCTGAAGTGGAGTGGAGACTTTAGAAGTTAAAAGTTAAAGCGTTCTCAATCGAGTTAGCCTTTAAACCCGGGACGATTACGGCCACGTCTTAAAATGTTCTGTCTGCGAGGCTCAGCAGTCCGTGCTGGTTCTGTGAGAGCTCGGGTGGAGAACGTCTGCTCTTAAACTGGTTTTAGTGGTAAATAAGTTTGGACTCTTATCTCTGCCCATTTGATCTCAGGCTCTCAGGAGCATCTGTGCAGTGCAGTTCATTAGAACGCCATCGATGCTAACCTGATTCCACGCTTCTGTTGAGTCCACCTCACCGTTATTGAGAGTGCACTCCAGTGGGGGGGAGGGGGGACGGTTTGTCCAATTACAGTAGGGCGGGATTGTGCGGCGGTGTGCGGTTTGAGGTTGTGGCACTTGAGGTTTTCGATGTGTTGATGTGCTGGCAGAGTCACAGAGTGTGGACGGTTGTGAGTGTGTGTGTGTTTGTGTCCTCTAATGTCCGTCAACCATTCATACCATCATTATATAAAATAATGACGTCCACACTAATTAATATAAAGAGACTTCTATATTTAATGTTGATTTTGCTTGTGTATTTTTGGACATGTGTCACTGTATGTGCACATATTTTTGGACACTCGTCCCTGTGCGTCCACACGTTTTTGGACACTCGTCCCTGTGCGTCCACATGTTTTTGGACACTCGTCCCTGTGCATCCACACGTTTTTGGACACAGGACCCTGTGCATCCACATGTTTTTGGACACGCCCCTGTGCGTTAACACACTTTTGGACACCCATCACAGTGTGTCCACATGTTTTTGGACACGTCCCAGTGCGTCAAAATATTATATTTTTGGATATACGGCCCACCTCATCGTTATTGAGAGCGCACTCCAGTGGGGGGGGGGATGGTTTGTCCAATTACAGTAGGGTGGGATTGCGGGGCGGTGTACGGTTTGAGGTTCTGGCACTTGAGGTTTTCGATGTGTCGGCTTGCCGGGAGAGTCACGGAGTGTGGACGGTTGTGTTTGTGTGTCCTCTAATGTCCACCTTCCATTCATACCATCATTACAATAAATAACGATGTCCACACTAATTAACATAAAGAGTATGTATTTAATTTTGATTTTAATTGTGTATTTTTGGACACCTGTTACTATGCGTCCACATATTTTTGGACACATGACCATATGCGTCCATATATTTTTGGACACATGACCATGTGCGTCCACATATTTTTGGACACATGACCATATGCGTCCACATGTTTTTGGACAGGTGACCTTGTGCGTCCACATGTTTTTGGACAGGTGTCCCTATGCATCCCCATGTTTTTGGACACACATCCCTGTGCGGTCACATGTTTTTGGACACTTGTTACTGTGCGTCCACATATTTTTGGACACATACCTGTGCATCAACATACACTTGGACACCAGTTACTGTGCATCCCCATGTTCCACATATTTTTGGGCGCACATCCCTGTGCGTCGAAATTAGAGCACGCAAATTCTAACAACCGTACACATGCCATGTGGACACACAGGGTCATGTGTCAAAAAACATGGGAACACCCAGTCCTGTGCATCCACAAATCTTTCGACATGCGTCCCTGTGCATCAACACGTTTTTGGACAGGTGACCCAGTGCGTCCACATATTTTTGGACATACGTCCCAGTGCGTCCATATATTTTTGGACATACGCCCCAGTGCATCCACATGTTTTTGGACATACGTCCCTGTGCGTTCACATATTTTTGGACATAAGTCCCTGTGCATCCACGCATTTCTGCACACGTAACCCACTGCGTCAACATATATTCGTGGATATATGCCCCACCTCACCTTTACTGAGAGTGCACTCCAGTGGGGGGGCAGGACGTTTTGTCCAATTACAGTAGGGCGGAACTGCGGGGCGGTGCGCGGATCGAGGTTCTGGCACTCGACATATCCGACGTGTCGATGTGCCGTCCGAGTCACGGCGTACACAACCGTAAGGTTGGGTGCGTGTGCGTGTCCTTTAACATCCGTCTACCGTTCGGAGTGGATATCCGGGTTAGATGAATGATGCCTGTGCTCTTCATCAGCTTCATAACACTGTGAATCTGTGTGTCCGGGCAATATGGGTTTGTCCCGAGGCATGAACCATGTGACGAATGATTTCATCGACTAGCTGTGTCCCATTTCAGCTCGAATCATTACAATTAACCACACACACACACACACACACACACACACACACACATACACACACACTGAAAGTCTATATGGAGGAATCAATAGTGAGGAGGTTGAGGGACGACTCTGAGCCATCACAATGACATGCTTTAGTGACAAGCATTATCGAACCCTCAATTACTGGCAACCGCCGAGTCACATGTCGGTACAACGGAACATAGAACACACACTTGCCTGATTATTTATTAATAACATAGATTGGCGGCCATTTCGGGAAGTGCAAAATTATTCGTAAACATGCGATTCATTAAATGGACACGTGTATGGTTTGCATGTCTTGTGGAAGACATTTGGGTGGCATCCATCCATCCATTATCTTCCGCTTTATCCTCTATTAGGGTAGGAGTGTTGGTTTCCCATGCCCATTCAGGGGAGAACGTCTCGGGCGCTGGGAAGACACACACAGGACAGGAAACCAATATATCACTGGATACACACTCACTCACCAATCTGGCTGGAGTTTCCATGTTATCCTCGTGTCCTCTGTGGGTTTCCTCCCACAGTCCAAAAACATGGATCAAGGTCAATTGAATTCTCCAAATTGCCCCATATAGAGTGTTTCTGTGTGAGTGAGTGTGTGTCCAGTGATAGATTGGCGTCCTGTCCTGGGTGTATCTGCCCAGTGCCCGAAACTTTCTCATGCCTGGATGGGCATGGGGAACCCCCCCGTGACCCTAGTAGAGGATAAAGCAGAAGATAATGTATGTATGGATGGTTGGATGGACCTTCTGATTGTTGACCCAGCACCCTAACCATTGGGCTACCCCACCCACGTAGGCACTAATGGACCTTAAATTAGTAAGGTTCCTTAAATAATCCACGAAGACATGTTAAGGGTTCTCAACATGAACCTGATTCGGCGGTAAATTCCAGAACACCGAGTGTGTATCTCAGCTCCAAAATGCATTCAGCCTTGTGCTAGCAAGTTCCACCGACGGCGAGTGTGCAGTACGCCAAACAGTAGCTCATCCAGCAATGCGGCCTCACACTGAGTGCGATGCATTAGCACTTGCTTTAGAAGATGAGAACGTTCCTTCCCCACCGCTCACTTTTGGCGATCCAACTCCATTATGTTTCCTGATATTAGCGGCCTGCTGAGAACGTTCAATCTAATTATCGTCCTCCAGCAGGAGATCCACTCTAACCCAAGCCCAGCTGGAGATGCTGTTCTCTGGTCGTAACAGAACCTACCCCCCCCCCCACACACAGTATCGACTCTGGCCTGGAGTCACCGTCCGCGCTGCTGAATCAGTGGGGGTGCCACTTGGCGGCTGACGGTCCCGGTTGGATGAGAGCGGCAGGACAAGAGGACAAGAGGATTGGATTTTTTTTCTCTTTGATGTTAAAGCCTTTGATGTGCCGGTATGAGACACCCGATTTCCATGTTTTCCTCTCATCACGGGGAAATCTGGAAAGCAGCGAGCATGCACTTTCATTCGTGGGCCTCCCGGCGGAGTCTTCACGCCCAGCCTGCACCTCCGGCCGTAATGACCCGGCGATTAGAGTGCGAGTTTTATCGGTGGGTTCTCCGGTTCTGCTCCAACGACTTAATAAAACTAATAATACCCAGAAACCACTTCCGTCTAAGACCTTCGGAGGAACACGTCTAGCCAAAGACTAACAACGCATGACATTAACACTAACAGCCAATTAGAATGCATGAGCATTTAGTTACACTTTGTCCATGGTGTCCGCTGGAACTGGGGAACATCTTTTGCTTCCAAAACCTTTGGCGTGTTGCCAATTTCCAAGAGGCGTGGTCAGCTCTTCATCATGGTTCTGCTGGAGCTCTGCGGCTATGGCGATTACTGGATGGAACCTGGTGTTCTATTGGACCGGTGGTCCTGCAGGACGCCCTCAATGGACTTATAAAGTTTTCAATTGTTAAATACAGGGTCACATTATCACCACACAGTCTGTACATGGCTGTCCTACACTGTTGATGCTGCCTCCCCCCCCCCCCCCCCCGCACTCCAGGAGGATGAGGCCTTGGTCCTCACAAGGTTTCTTACCTAAGAAATCAACATGACAAGGAGTTTTGTCTTGCCATTGTCTCTTCATCTTGCTCTTTGGGGGTTCTCATTAGGGGAGAAAGTTTCGAGTTCTGGGCAGTTACACCCAGGACAGGATGCCAATCTTTCACTGGACATACACTGAAACACACACAGAACATATGGGGCGATTTAGAGCACTTAATTCACATTGAATACATGTTTTTGGACTGTGGGAGAAAACCGGAGACCCCGGAGGAAACCCACGCGGACACGGGGAGAACATGGGAAATCCACCCAGATTGGGATTCGAATCTAGATCCCTAGCTCTGAGAGGAGAACATGCCAACCTCTAAGCCGCCCAGATTATGTATCCATTCATTTATTCATTATCTTCCACATTATCCTCTATTAGGGTTGCAGGGGGTTCTCCATGCCCATCCAGGGGAGAACGTTTTGGGTGCTGGGCAGATACACCCAGGACAGGACGCGGATCTATCACTGGACACACACCCAAACACATACAGACAATATGGGGCAATTTGGAACACCTAATTTAACTTGAAGCCATGTTTTTGGACTGTGGGAGGAAACCAAAGAACCCGGAGGAAACCCACGCAGACATGGGGAGAACATGGAAAATCCACCCAGATTGGGATTCGAACCAGGATCCTCTGCACTGAGAGGTGAACATGCCAACCACTCCGTCACCATGCCGCTGCTCTTAAAGGAGACAATAAATAGATTAAAATTGAATTTGAATAAACAGCAAAAAGCAATCAGTTATGTTTCTCGCTTGCCCCACCGTCACCACCCACTCGCCCCAACGTCACCCCCACTTGCCCCACCATCACCCTCGCTCGACCACAGCACGGCCACATCTCCTAATTCCATGAAAACGATGAAGGATTAATAAAATTAATAAAATCACGGCCCTCACATCCCGGATGAGACGGAGGGACACGTCGTCCGTGTGGCTGACGGTGGCATTACGAGCATTTAATCTCATTACTTTTATAGAATTTGCGCTTTAAAATGACTAAATGTAATCTATGACCTTGCTCCAGGCCCCCCCCCCCATCCCAGTCCCTGCCCCCCCCCCTCCTCATTATTTAATAACATAAATAAAGAATAATCGTTTTGACAAGAAGTAAAGAGTTTATAGCCTGTCGTAGAAAAACCTGTCGTGGACAAGGTCATTCATTATGCGGCTTCATAAACCGCCGGCTTTTTATGGACGAATAAAACTTTAGGGTGATTCAGATGTTATTTTAGCTAATCCAAACTGATTCATACTGCTGACCAATTAACATCAGCTCATTTGCATAAAGCCGAGCCGAGGCTAATAGCTTTCACTTCTGATAAGCCGGGATAGGTTCTCCTAATTTGCTTTTGTGGAGCCATTTTGTTTATCTGTTTATCAGAGCGGGGTGAGGGGGTGGGGGGGTGCAGTCCCTCACCGCTGTGGGTCCATGCTGGACACTAATAGGAGATGATGCAGAGGATGCTGAGTCCATGATGTGACCCGATGATATATCTGTCCACCGGTCAGTACATCAGTTGGTCTGTCTTTCAGTCCTTTCTTCCCTTAGACTCTCAGTCAGTCGATCAGTCAGTCGACCGCTTTATCTGTCTATGAGTCACTCCCTGAGTCAGTCAGACAGTCACTGAACTGTACACTTCATCAGTATGTTAGTTACCCAGTCAGTCAGCCCGTCAGACAGTCTCTCGGTCCGCCCGTCAGACAGTAGGTCCATCAGTCAGGCTGTCAGTCAGCCCGTCAGTCAGTAGGTCCATCATTCAGCCCATCAGACTGTCCGCCTATCAGACAGTCAGCCTGTCAGTCAGCCAGTTACCCAGTCAGTCAGCCCATCAGTCAGTTGGTCCGCCTGTCAGAAGGTCAGCCCGTCAGTCAACCCATCAGACAATCCATCAGTCAGTCTGTCAGTCAGCCTGTCAAACAGTAGGTCCATCAGTCAGCCCATCAGACAGTCAGTCTATCAGACAGTCATCCCATCAGTCACCCAGTTACCAGACAGTCAGCCCATCAGTCACCCAGTTACCAGTCAGTCAGCCCATCAGTCAGTTAGTCTGCCCATCACAAGGTCAGCCCGTCAGTCAGCCCATCAGACAGTAGGTCCACCAGTCAGCCCGTCAGACAGTTATCCAGTCAGTCAGCCCATCAGTCAGTCCGTCAGTCAGTATGTCCATCAGTCAGCCCTTCAGTCGGTCAGACAGCCGGTCAGACAGTTACCCAGTCAGTCAGCCCATCAGTCATTCAGCCTGTCAAACAGCCAGTTACCCAAGCAGTCAGCCCGTCAGTCGGTCTGCCCGTCAGACAGACTGTCAGACAGTAGGTCCAACATTCAGTCTGTCAGTCCGCCCGTCAGACAAGCCATCAGTCAACCAGTTAGTCAGCCCGTCAGTCGGTCCGCCTGTCAGTCAGTCAGCCCGTCAGTCAGCTAGTTACCCAGTCAGTCAGCCCGTCAGTCAGTCAGACCATCAGACAGTAGGTCCATCAGTCAGCCCATTGGTCAGCCAGCCCACCAGTCAGTCCGTCATTCAGTCTGTCAGTCTGTTACCAGACAGTCAGCCCATCAGTCAGTTAGTCTGCCCATCACAAGGTCAGCCCGTCAGTCAGCCCATCAGGCAGTAGGTCCACCAGTCAGCCCGTCAGACAGTTATCCAGTCAGTCAGCCCATCAGTCAGCCCGTCAGTCAGTAGGTCCATCAGTCAGCCCATCAGACAGTCAGCCCTTCAGTCGGTCAGTCAGCTGGTCAGACAGTTACCCAGTCAGTCAGCCCATCAGTCAGTCAGCCCGTCAGTCAGTCCATCAGTCAGCCCATCAGACAGTCCACCTATCAGACAGTCAGCCCATCAGTCAGTCAGTCAGTTACCCAGGCAGTCAGCCTGTCAGTCGGTCTGCCCGTCAGACAGACTGTCAGACAGTAGGTCCAACATTCAGTCCGTCAGTCCGCCCGTCAGACAGGCCATCAGTCAGTCAGCCCATCAGTCGGTCCGCCTGTCATTCAGTCAGCCTGTCAGTCAGCTAGTTACCCAGTCAGTCAGCCCATCAGTCAGTCAGCCAGTTACCCAGTCAGTCAGACCATCAGACAGTAGGTCCATCAGTCAGCCCGTCAGTCAGACATTCAACCCATCAGTCAGCCAGCCCACCAGTCGGTCAGTCCGTCATTCAGCCCGTCAGTCTTCCCTGCTCTCTGTCAATGACCCAGTTTTCATTAAAAACACAGAATCAATAACATTAGCTCCTGATTGGCTGACTTACTGACAGGGTGATGCTGTAATCCGACTCCTCATTATTTTATGTTTAGCTGGTCACCTTCAGTCAGTCATTTAATTTTATAATCTATTCTTCAGTCAGTCAGTCAGTCAGCCCATCAGTCAGTCTGTCTGTCCATCATTCACATTATTTCTCTTTAGTTTCCGTTCTTCAATCTCAGCGTCTTCATCTCTTTGTCCTGACTTTTGCTCAGCACCACCGTCTCCGTGCCTACAGTACTACAGTGCAGGCCTCAGTACTGTCCTGTGACCTATCCCTTCACTCTAACTGTCATCCTCAGGAAACGGTGTAAATAATCTGTCTTCATAGACGTTTTTATTGGTGACACCCAGAGAACCTCTGACTTCATCTGAATGAATTCCTTTGTGTTTTGTATCACTGGCAAAAAGGCACGCATTAAAAAAAAACGCCTTATGGAAGATAAGTGTGTCGTCGAAAGCTGCACTTAAAACAATTCTCTGGCTCTTTTATTTTAAGTGCAGTTGCTAGGAGACCGTTCACAACTTGGTCGGTTTAAGGAGAGATTTTAGTGATGGCTCATGAATACATGTGAGACCAGCTTTAAGTTGCATATTTTTCTGCTTTAACTCGAAAAGTGGGAAGTTAAAATCACTGAGCTGAGCTGTTGGATGTAATGTGAATAATGCTGTGTTAATATATTTTTAAATTGGATTTTAAAGGGATTGTATTTTTTATTAATATACATTATGTCCGTTTTTTTCTGTAAATGGGAATCAAGACTATTGAAACACCTCAAGGTTTTGCTGCCTGGATCATTGATCTGGTGTATGGCGGGTTCTCCGAACGGAATGTTTACAAACACAGAAGAAAGGCGACAAACTTTCAAGTGTTTGTGAAGTAAAAACCGGGCGAGGAGAAATCAAATAAAATATTTGAATCAAATCAATCAAATGTTTTGCTTTTGAGATGTGGCCCACTCAGATGTAGGCATTGGTACCAAATGTCATCTAAATGTAGACAAGATGTGTTTTGCAACATGTGGACCATATAAGTGTTTTGAGACATGTGGACCAAGAGATTTTTAAGATGTAGCCCACTCAGCTGTAGGCATTGGTACCAAATGTCTCCTGAATATAGACAAGATGTGTCCTGGAACATGCGGACCATTTGAGATTTTTAATCAGTGACTCACTCAGATGTAGGGATTGGTACCAAATGTGTCCCAGATGTGTTTTGGAACATGTGGATCATATGAGATTTTTTTAGCTGTGACCAATTTGATAAGTATTGGTACCAAATGTCTCCCAGACGTAAATCAGATGTGTTTTGGAACATGTGGACCATACGAGATTTTTGAGATGTGACCAATTTCATAGGCATTAATACCAAATGTCTCTTAAACGTGGACCAGATGTGTTTATGGAACATATGCTTTTTTAAAAATGACCCGCTCAGATGTAGGCATTGGTACCGAATGTCTTCTAAAATTGGACCAGATGTGTTCTGGAACATGTGGACCATATGAGAGTTTTGAGATGTAGCCCACTCAGATGTAGATATTGGTAACAAATGTCTCCCAGATGTGAATCATATGTGTCAGATGAAGCAGAACCAGATGTGTTTTGGAACATGAGGAACCTATGGGGTTTTGAAAAGTGACCCAATCAGATGTAGGCATTGGTACCAAATATCTCCTAAATGTGTTGATGTGTTGATCCTAGATGTGTTTTGGAACATGTGGACCATATGAGAGTTTTGTGATGTGACCAATTTCGTAGGCATTGATACGAAATGACTTTCAAATGTGGACCAGATGTGTTTTGGACCATATGAGCTCTTTAAAAAAAACCCACTCAGATGTAGGCATTGGTACCGAATGTCTTCTAAACATGGACCAGATGTGTTCTGGAACATGTGGACCATATAAGAGTTTTGAGATGTAGCCCACTCAGATGTACTGTAGATATCAGTAACAAATGTCTCCCAGATGTGAACCAGATGTGTTTTGGCACATATGAACCATATGAGAGTTTTGAGACATGACCAATTTGATAAGTATTGGTACCAAATGTCTCCCAGAAATGAACCAGATGTGTTTAGGAACATGAGGAACCTATGAGGTTTTAAAAAGTGACCCAATCAGATATGATCAGAAAATGAGGACCATATGAGAGTTTTGAGATGTGACATATTTAGATACCAAATGTCTCCTAAACGTGGACCAAATGTGTGATCCACTCAGATGTAGGCATTGGTTCCAAATGTCTCCCAGATGTGTTTTGGAACCTGTGGAATATATGAGAGTTTGGAGATGTGACCAATTTGGTAGATATTGGTACCAAATGTCCCCTAAACGTGAACCAGATGTGTTTTGGAAGATGTGGACCATATCAGAGTGACCAATTTCGTAGGCATTGATAAAAAATGTCCCCTAAACATGGACCAGATGTGTTTTGGAACAAGTGGGCCAGATAAATGTTCCCCTATGTCCCACTTTTGGCTCACATGACGATTGCCAGCGGTGCCGTAGCTCAGCCAGACATGCCCACATCTGTATTCTATCTTTAGAAAATGTGTCCGGAGTTCTCCACTAAATGAAGGGAATGTATGCTAATTCTGAATTAGTAATGCAGGTCGTGTTACGAACGTATTTAGAGACGTTCTGTATTCACGGTCTCGGCCTTCACTGACTTTTAAGAAACAGTGCATCAGCAAATTAGCTTCCAATTAACTTTTTTTTCTTTTTTTTTTCAGTTGGCAGTAAACTGCAGAACCAATAACGATGAACTCATTATTGAATTTTAATGCAGTTGTCTGTTCTGTTGGTCCGAACACTCTTCCCAGGCTTTTGGCTGATTACAAATGTTTTTTCCTCCCATTTAATCGAATGAATCTACATTTCCAAAAGCGAGTCTCGGACAATAATGCATTTATTAATCTTCGTTAGGGTGGTACTTATTTTTAAAAGGTGCATTAGTTGGAATTTAGCATGTGGAACGGCTGGAGAACGTTATTTAAGATGAAGCGGAACTGATCCCTGGGGTTCCTCTGGCATCGCAAGTTTAAATAACAGGTTCTATGATGTTCTCTGGATTATGGCTTTGTATTATTATGAGTGAGAAATAACATTATTTCATGTTTATTACCCTCAGGCTGCCTATAGATGGCAGACGGAAAAGTACCAACAGGTTCCTGGTTGGAATCCCAATCTGGGTGGAGTTTCCATATTCTCCACGTGTCTGCGTGGGTTCTCCTCCGGGTTCTCCGGATGGATGGAGCGTTCTCCCCTGGATGGGCTTGGGGAACCCCCCCTTTCCCCCACGAACCTAATAGAGGATAAAGCGGAAGATAATGGATGGGTGGATGAATTTCCCTATAGTTCGCACGTGGCTTAGTGATTAGCATGTTCTCCTCTCAGCATTTGGGATTCCTGGTTCGAATCCCAATCTGGGTGGAATTTCCATGTTCTCCCCGTGTCAACGTGGGTTTCCTCCGGGTTCTCCAGTTTCCTCCCACAGTCCAAAAACATGGATCAAGGTCAATTGAATGCTCCAAATTGCCCCATATAGAGTGTGTCTGTGTGAGTGAGTGTGTATCCAGTGAAAGATTGGCGTCCTGTCCTGGGTGTATCTGGATTTCTCTATATAGTGTGAGTGTGTGTGCTCTGTTCTGGGTCTGTATTCACCCAGCATCCACGTGGCGTGGTGCAGAACCGGAACACGGGGGAAGTGGGCGGGTCTGAAGCGGAATCATCTTGCGATCTGAGATTCCTGATGATGCCATATCAACGGCAACGGCCTTAAAAACAATCTTTATATAATTCCAACCATGTCGTACCTTATAACTTAAACCTGTGATCTGTCAACGCTGGGAATATATTACATCTATGAACAAATGCACTCACAACGACACACCGCACACGCACACACTCACACACATTAATAACAGAGGCACAAGATTGAAACTTACCTGCGCCCATAAAGAACCCACGCTGCATCCTCCATGCATCTCTGCTGATGGATTCGGCTCAGGGGGGGTGTGTTGGAGGTTTGGGAGGCTGAGTGTATACACAACATACCAACACAGATACACACTCAGTCAGTAACACACACACACACACACACACATGCACACACACCAGGCTGTCAGCAGTTGACTCTTTCATTTGTCACACAGGGAGCTGGAGACAGACTGGCAATGGGTGCTGCCCACACACACACACACACACACACAAACTATCCAGAATGTGATAACCCAGTGTCATGTGAGTGAGTGAGTGCATGCGTAAATGAACTTGTGAGAGATAGAGAGAGAGAGGTGGGAGATTGATGATGTCACTCTGACACCTCGGTGACTTCATCACGCAGAACGTTATGGTTCTCCGTTGACCTTTCATTAATTAGATCAATAAAAGTGAGAGTCCTTGTTCGCATCAACAAGTTCATGTTCTCACTCAGGCGGCTTAGTGTTTGGCATGTTCTCCTCTCAGCAATAGGGATTCCCGGATCGAATCCCCATCTGGGTGGAGTTTCCATGTTCTCCCTGTGTCTGCATGGGTTTCCTCTGGGTTCTCTGGTTTCCTCCCACAGTCCAAAAACATGGATCAAGGTCAATTGAATTCTCCAAATTGCCCCATGTAGAGTGTGTCTGTGTGAGTGAGTGTGTGTCCAGTGATTGATTGGCGTCCTGTAGTGGGTGTATCTGCCCAGCGCCCGAGACGTTCTCCCCTGGATAGGCATTGGTGTAGTTTTCAGTAATGTACCTGAATTCGGGGAGATATATTCACACGTGGCATTGCTATTTAAACCACGCAGGAGGAAGGCGGGAAAATAGACAGTGGGCGAGGTCTGAGATAATAATGAGCATCACAACGCGTGTTCCAGAAATGTACCCAAACACGCCCCATTTAGAGACGGCCACGCCCATCGGGGAGCTATATTCACACGTAGCGTTGCTATTTAAACCACGCAGTGGGTGTATAATAGGACCCCTATACTTATCTGACCAGTCCCGACCATTTCTGGTGTTGTGTAATTTGGCATGTTGGTGTAGAATTGCTGTGGAATCCAATCATATGGCGTGTTCAGCTGCGCGCGTCCTCATCCAGTGATGCATTGGTTTAAAACGATTCTACGCAGAACCCTGACTGATGCGTTCCGCCACATCTGAAACGAATCAATCAGCAGAATCCACGCGAGGCCGTTATCTGACTTGGCTAAAGAGAATACAAATTCCAATTATTCATCGCTGCCGCTCGGCGCCGGCTAAACACAAACAACCGTATGTGCATAAATAACGCCCCCGCCAGGCGGGCGCGAACCCGCGTACGTTTGTTAATTATTCATCTGTTCTTCAGTCGCTTGAGGAGTCTCCTCGAACGTTCACGCCGCTACGAAACGCAACAGGGATCCTCTGACTCAATAAATGGATGGCGCAATGTATTATGGGTAAATCCAATAGCTTCATCCAGCAGCTGGTCACGCGACTTCCCTATGACATCATACTTGAGAGTTCCGATGGCGTGGAAACAAAATTCAGACACAAGGAACACACGGAAAAGAAGATGGTTATGTCATCCCAGATCTGTCCACTGGGGGGAGGGCTTGTAGTTGCAGGATGGGGGTCAAGTATGCGCCAAATCTTATGCTTAATCCTACATTAGGGAATAGAGTCGCGGGAGGGGCGGGTTCCTCGTTCACATCCAGCGGAGAATGTTTCAGGCCCACACAATACAATTAGGCAATTTAAAGCAACCAATTTTCCTTGAATCTATGTTTTGGGACTGTGGTAGGAAACCAGAGAACCCGGACTCTGACCCTGGATCCCCAGCGCTAAGAGGAGAACGTGGTAATCACTCCACCACTGTGCGCCTAATTTGGACATATGGACCATACAAGGCCTGGTGGCTTAGTGGTTCGCATGTACTCCTCTCAGCACTAGGAATTCCTGGTTCAAATCCCAATCTGGGTGGAGTTTCCATGTTCTCCCTATGTCCAAGTGGGTTTCCTTTGGGTTCTCCGGTTTCCTCCCACAGTCCAAAAACATGGATCAAGGTCAGTTAGGTTCTCCAAATTGCCCCATATAGAGTGTGTGTGTGTGTGTTAGTGTGAAACGTTCTCCCCTGGATGGGCATTGGGGAAGCCTCCCACGACCCTAGTAGAGGATAAAGCGGAAGATAATGGATGGATAGGTGGAACTCCATGTTATCCTGTGTCCATGTGTGTTTTCTTCGGGTTCTTCGGTTTCCTCCCACAGTCTAAAAACAATGATTCAAGGTGAATTAGCTGCTCCAAATTGCCCCTGGCATGAACAAGACCCCAGGATGATGTTGCTGTGAGGTTATGTTAGCAAAGATGAGTAATCTGTTGTCATTGGAACTGTGAGTTGTGATCATCAGTCTTCGTTGTGATCAAGCGTGAAATATTAGTTGAAATCAATCCATCTGTTCTGAAACGCGTCAGAACTCGGAATGACGCAGACCAGACGTTAGAACCTGACATCCTCGTCGGCTTTGTTTCCTGAGGCGTATTGATTGGAACCACGATTCATATCAGTTGGAAGTCAGTGGAGTTTTCCTCATAATCTTTATTCTTCACACAAACATCAAAGGCTTTAAAATTTCCCATAATTCCAGTTTAACCCTTAAACCATCACGAGCCTGGTTGTGGTGTTGGGGTTGGTATCCATTGGAAAGCACATGGTATCTCAGTGGTTAGGGTGTTAGGGTTGGTAACCATTGGTAATGATGTGGTAGCTCAGTGGTTAGGGTGTTGGGGTTGGTAACCATTGGTAAGGGCGTGGTAGCTCAGTGGTTAGGGTGTTAGGTTTAGTAACCATTGGTAAGGGTGTGGGAGCTGAGTGGTTAGGGTGTTAGGGTTGGTAACCATTGGTAAGGGTGTGGGAGCTGAGTGGTTAGGGTGATAGGGTTGGTAACCATTGGTAAGGGCGTGGTAGCTCAGCGGTTAGTGTGTTAGGGTTGGGAACCATTGGTAAGGGCGTGGCAGCTCAGTGGTTAGGGTGTTAGGGTTGGGAACCAATGGTAAGGGTGTGGTAGCTCAGTGGTTCAGGTATTAGGGTTGGTAACCATTGGTAAGGGTGTGGTAGCTGAGCGGTTAGGGTGATAGCGTTGGTAACCATTGGTAAGGGTGTGGTAGATCAGTGGTTAGGGTGTTGGGGTTGGTAACCATTGGTAAGGGTGTGGTAGATCAGTGGTTAGGGTGTTGGGGTTGGTAACCATTGGTAAGGGTGTTGTATCTCAGTGGTTAGGGTGTTAGGTTTGGTAATCATTGGTAAGGGTGTAGTAGCTCAGTGGTTAGGGTGTTAGGTTTGGTAACCATTGGTAAGGGTGTGGTAGCTCAGTGGTTAGGGTGTTGGGCTATCAATCTGAAGGTTATGGGTTCAAGTCCTAGGTCCACTGAAGTTACCAATGTGGGTCCTCTAGCAAGACCCTTTACCCTCGTTGCTCAAGGGGGGCAGGGGCCAAACCTGTGCTCTTACCCCAACCATCAAGTTACTTGTTATACTTGTTAGTCACTTGTGATGAAAGCGTCTGCTTAATTGGTGCTTCAACCTCACTCGTATCATTCTCCACTGAACAATGGTGGAACCATCTTCCCAACTCTGTCCGTAAGTCAGTCCGCATCTTCAAGAACCAACTCAAAACACTCACTCTCATTAACTTCATAATTGACTTGTGGGGTCAGAAGACGCCTTTCTTTAGAGTAACGGGTACCATGGTGCCAACTCTGGGTGTGGGGTGTAGTATGCCCCACAGACTAAATGCCCCACAGTTACAAGGAAACCAAGAGAATGAGGGCAAGACCTACATGAACAAGACCTACATGAAGAGGCTGAGAGCAGCCCGTCCCCCATCCCCCCATCCCCCGTGTCTGTGTTCAACCACCCAGGGCCCTGCAGGTGAGTGTGTGACTTGGCTGCCGGTTTAAAAGGGTAAACGGTCGCGCACCGAAATGAGACCTTCTTAAAATACTCCACGCCGGTGCCACGGGGCGCAGGGGTGACCCGGAGTGACCCCGGATGCACCGGTGAGTTAATTCGAAATGAGTTGCTTCACCTCACCTTCACATTTGTTTATATAGATGGATAAGCAGTGTGGAACCCAAACAGGGCCTTCTGTCCGTAAGGAACCAAAAATCCGACAGGCAGGACTTCCCTAATATGGTGTACGTCTCTGTCTCACCCCACCCCCATCCACCCCATTCCCCCTTTCCATTACAGGGGAGAACGTTTTGGGTACACGACCCAATCCATTAATGGGCACACATTATAAAGGGGCAATTTATAGCAGCCAATTCAACTTAAAACCATATTTTTGGCCTGCGGGAGGAAACCGGTGAACCTGGAGAAAGTCCACACAGACACACGGAGAACATGCAAACTTCACCCAGGTTGGAAGCACTTCACTTTCTGTGTCGTCTCTCTGTGTCCTCTCACTATGTATTATCTCTGTGTCTTCTCTCATTGTCTTCTCTCTGAGTTCTCTCACATTGTGTTCTCTCTGAGTCCTTTCTCATTGTCCTTTCTCTGTGTCATCCTTCATTGTGTTCTCTCTGTGTTCTCTCTCTGTGTCTTCTGTCTGTGTCCTCTCTCTGTGTCTTCTCTCTGTGTCTTCTCTTATTGTCCTTTCTCTGTGTCCTCTCTCATTGTCTTCTCTCTGTGTCCTCTCTATGTGTCTTCTCTTATTGTCCTTTCCCTGTGTCTTCGCTCATTGTCTTCTTTCTGTGTCTTCTCTAATTGTCCTTTCTCTGTGTCCTTTCTCATCGTCTTCTTTTTGTGTCCTCTCTCATTGATCTTTTTCTGTGTCCTCTCTCCGTGTCCAAGTTCAAATCCCAATCTGGGTGGAGTTTGCATGTCCTCCCCGTGTCCGCGTGGGTTTCCTCCGGATTCTCCAGTTTCCTCCCACAGTCCAAAAAACATGGATCAAGGTCAATTGAATTCTCCAAATTGCCCCATATAGATTGTGTGTGTGTGAGTGAGTGTGTGTCCAGTGATAGATTGGCGTCCTGTCCTGGTGTATCTGCCCAGTGCCTGAAATGTTCTCCTTTGGATAGACATGGGGAACCCCTGCACGTTCTTCAGTATGATCAGTGTGTGGTAGTAAGGAGAGTTCTGAGTGATGACATCATCATCTGTGGATCTGTGTGTGTGTTGATGACAGTGTGAACCACAAATGATTCATCGAGAGTCAAACACCAGGGGGAGCTAAAGCGATCACAGCAGGCGTGGTGTGGTAAGCCATTTAGCATGTTGAGACACACCCCGTATACAAGAAACCCCACCAGGAGGAAATTAATCCACGGGGTGGGGGGGGGGGGGGCAAATGGAATCACCCAACTCACGACAAAGCTCCAACTTGAATCCACAGTAACTACTCTCGTTACCTCGCTTCTCAACGTTCTGACATCAGCCGACAGTTTAACGAAATACACTGTGCCTTACCCCACCCCCCCCCCCCCCGTCCCACTCCCTCCACCACCTCCACCTCACTCCCATCCTTGAGGTTTCCACACAGCTCCTCTTAAGGTGGAGGAGAACCGATTCCTGCAGCTTTTTTGTAATTACAGCAAACTTAAAACGATCCGTGGTGGTGGTGGTGGTGTGGTCTGCACATCAACCTCTCAGCGCTGGGGCTTCAGGTTCGATTCCCAATATGAGTGGAGTTTGCATGTTCTCCCTGTGTCCACATGGGTTTTCTATGGGTTATCCAGTTTCCTCCCACAGTTCCACCCCAGATGCAAGATGTGGATCTCAAAAGCCTCTAAATTAGGGCCACACTGCAGTGTACCAACAGTGGACCAGTTTGCGTCTGTGTATCTTCTGTTTATACCATGTGGTAGCTCAGTGGTTAGGGTTTTAGGGTTGGTAACCATTGGGAAGGGTGTGGTAGCTCAGTGGTTATGGTGTTAGGGTTGGTAACCATTGGTAAGGGCGTTGTAGCTTAATGGTTAGGGTGTTATGGTTGGGAACTATTGGTAAAGGCGTGGTAGCTCAGTGGTTAGCTCGCTTCTCAACGTTCCGACATCAACCGACAGTTTAACAGCCGACGTTGCCTTACTCCCCGCCACCCCCCATCCCACTCCCTCCACTACCTGGAGGAAAACCGATTCCTTCAGCCTTTTCATAATTACAGTACAGCAATCTTAAAACGATCCGTGGTGGTGGTGGGGTGGTCCGCACATGTGGTTAGGGTGTTAGGGTTGGTAACCATTGGTAAGGACGTGGTAGCTCAGTGGTTAGGGTTGGGATCCATTGGTAAAGATGTGGTAGCTCAGTGGTTAGGGTGTTAGGGTTGGTAACCATTGGTAAAGACGTGGTAGCTCAGTGGTTAGGGTGTTGGACTGTCAATCTGAAGGTTGTGGGTTCAAATTCCAGGTCCACTGAAGTTACCAATGTGGGTGTTGCTCAACCCACACTCACTCACAAAGACACACCATATACAGTAGGGGCAATCTGGAGCACCTTGAACCTTGGGAGAAACCCAGAGAAAACCCATGCGGATCATGTTGGCATTGCCTTCCTTCTTCAAGAATAAGCCCAGAAGTACTAAAAGAGTACCGTTACTCGACAACAATGCTGCAGGAACACAAAGGAAAAGTACTACGTCATCAGGATTCAACAAAGAAAATAGAAATATAAATAAATAATGAATTAAAAGAGTGGATTCAGCGTCTCGTCCTTCAGGACTCCCATTTTAATGCTAATTGCTAATCTATTTTCTCTCGACCAGAACGCGTCGCAGAATCGGCCACCAGCATCCGCCATTACGCTTTAATTATACCTGCCGATTTATCTTACAGGAAATTAAACGCCATCTTTCGCGGCTTCCCTTTCACCAGCGGGCCCCCGATTGCAGTGCTTAAACAAAGCAGGTGATTGAAGGCATGAGCCGTGAACAGAAGGATGCCTTGACTGGAGTGGCAGCAGGTTGCCAGGATGCGAGCGCGCTCACTAGACCCCCGATGCTGAATGGAGATAATGTGGACAATGCTTAATAGGCACTCACTCATTCTAATTCTGCTAATCTCCCACACGGCCGCGCTCTTTCGGCCCATTCATCGCGGCATGAATGGCTACGCCGGGTGATTAGGTGGATGCCGCGGGATACGTCTTTTGACGAACTGTATTATTTTGGAGTGGACCCCTCCACGCCGGTTGGGTCATGTGGCGGATCGATCGTGCGGGAGTCCCGACGCCGGAGCGAGTGTGTTAAGGCTCTCTAATTAGCATGTAAATACCATGGTGAAGAGGGCCGCCGCGGAGGGAAGGTCGCTTTCACGGCTCTTAAAAGATCAAATCCAGACGACCCCTCCGGGTTCTTGTGTTCTCCCTGCTGCCTCAGCCTCAGGACCGATGGGGGAGCTGGTTAGTGTTTTCTTGGGGACTACATCATTAAGAACATGCTGTTTTTGTTTTTGGCTCAAGAAATAAATAAGAACAAGAACAAACTGCTCAAGGTCTGCGGTTTGGACCTCATGTATATCCAGATAATTATTTTGCAGGCCACTTTTATCCAAACTGGAACTGCAGTCTCCAAACCTGATGATTCCTAGACATTCAGATGTTTATGATGCAGTGGGTTCAAATCCTAAGTCCCAATCCAGGTTTATCTTCAGTTTATACCATGTGGTATCTCATTGGTTAGGGTTTTGGGGTTGGCAATCATTGGTAAGGGTGTGGTAGCTCAGTGGTTAAGGTGTTAGGGTTGGTAACCATTGGTAAGGGCGTGTTATCTCATTGGTTATGGTGTTAAGGTTGGGAACCATTGTCTATGGTGTTAGGGATGGTAACCATTGGTAAGGGTGTTATAGCTCAGTGGTTAGGGTGTTGGGGTTGGTAACCATTGGTAAGGGTGTGGTAGCTCAGTGGTTAGGGTGTTGGGGTTGGTAACCATTGGTAAAGGCGTGGTATCTTATTGGTTATGGTGTTAGGGTTGGTAACCATTGGTAAGGGCATGGTAGCTCAGTGGTTATGGTGTTAGGGTTGGTAACCGTTGGTTATGGTGTTAGGGTTGGAAACCATTGGTAAGGATGTTGTAGCTCAGTGGTTAGGGTGTTAGGTGCTATCAACCAGGAAGTTTATGGGTTCAAATCCCAGGTCCACAGAAGTTACCAAGGTGGGTCTTGCTCAAGGACCCCCATTGGTAACTTCAGTACCAACCCACCAAACCACCTTAAGCATCATGGCTTCAAGGGTGCTGTGGCCAACCCTGTCCTCTGACCACTTTTTGTTCTTTGTCTCCAAACCTGCTGGTGGAAGACCATTCTCCCACAAGGCTCCTCGACATTGGAATGTTCTCCATGTTCCTGTTCTTGAAAGTAGTTTAAAAACACCCATTTTAGTCAATTAATTTAATTGGATCCTTTGGAGATAAAGGTGTAGATCTCAGTTTCAACATCCAATTCAGACAAGCCACAGGTGAGAGCTGCCGACCTTGCCTGCTTCCCTGGTTCCACCCCTTATTTACCATCCCATTATTCATTGCTTTTTTTTTTATATAGATGGTATGTTGGGTGCTTGTGGCTACGTAATCCCGTTCGCACTCATTTCTTCGGACTTGTAGCCATTTTCTCGAACGTCGGAAAATAAACGTGAACGTGTCGAACGTGTGAGGAAAATAAAAAGGCTATGGAGAACCACTCAATTATGCAAATGCTGAGTTTTAGTACAAAACCACACATATGCTGACAGAGGGGGGTCGGGGCGGGGGTAATCAGGTCGAACCATGAGAATGGCTAATTATTCGTGGCACATCTTCATTGTCACCATGCTGTAATCACGATGCCTCGCCTCGCATGTAAATGCTAATCTCACCTTTTTACTAGCTTAAATAACGCGACTGAATAGAGGGCGCACCGGGGGTTCGAATCAGATACGGGAAACATATACGGTGTGTGCCAAAGACATTCTGTTTTTTTTTTTTTTTCACAAAGATGCCGGCAATCTAGAACGCAGTGGGGGGAAAAAGGAAACGCAGTGTTCCCCACAAACTTAAAAAGAAGTGCGGCTAATCCAATTTGAGACACTTGACTGGCAGAGCTAATTACAGCGCCGGGGCATAGTCTGACACACAGGGACCAGTCAGGCAGACCAAAACACAGAGGAGAGACAGCTGGAACAGCCAGATCCGAGGTGGCTGTGTGTTTTTAATAGAGGACCATGGGAATGCTAATTTGGCTAATGCACGCTAATCCGGCATGTCTCAGTGACTCGGCGCCACAGGGAAGCGTTCGCACCGGGTGTTTTTAAGGGGGTTGCTCATTGAGATGGGGCGTACGAGGACGTCCTGGGGTCGTCAAGTGGACGCAATTGTCTTCTTGCTAATTCGGCCCCTTTGAAAGGCGAAAGGACTAATCTGCTGACTCGGCTGTTTGCCGGGAGATTGATGGTTGGCCCCCTCGGGAACGAGACACACAGACTCACTCGGAACCCGGAGTGCTGGAGGGGTTCCCGCTCTTAGTGTTCCTCCACTAAAGTGTAATAACGGGATGGAGAACGTGACGCGGGCTTTACGCACAGCGTTACGATTCGCTGGTTCCACGCCGGTCGGCGGGAGCCTTCACACTTGTCTGCACATGTGAGCGCATCCCAACCCCACGTAGAACCCATTATACGCCTCTGTGAGTCTTTGTTTTGAACATGCACATTTACATCATACTTATGTAGCATTACTTAACAAGAATTTGCATGCCGACTGAGTGAGCAGCAATCCAGATTACGAAAGCTATATATAGTGTCGGTTTGCTAGACGCTTACGGGAGAGCTAAATAAAGGAGCATTAGCTAATAGCTATGATGCAGACATTTCTAAATGACACTGATGTAGTTATTAGTTTTTCAGCTGACAACCAATTTGTTTACGACTCGGGTTTTGAACACCAATCCTATTGATTTCCCAGCTGCTATGCCCACTTCAACACCCAATGTTGATTAAATATACACTGATCTACAATAAACTGTAGTCCATTTGATTCTCTACTTACTTTACTCTGTTCTCTTATGAACACAGGATCGCCACGGAAGCACCAAAGGACCTCCCAAAGGACCCCCATAGGAACACCATAGAACCGCCACAGTACTCCCACAAGATCACCAAAGGACTGCCACAGGACCACTACAGGACAATCAAAGGACCTCCACAAGACCACCAAAGGACCACCAAAGCACCACCACAGGACACCTACAAGACCACCAAAGGACCACCAAAGCACCACCACAGGACGCCTACAAGACTACTAAAGGACCGCCACAGGACCACTACAGGACAATCAAAGGACCTCCACAAGACTACCAAAGTACCACCACAGGACCCCCACAAGACCACCAAAGGACCACCACAGGACTCCCAAAGGACCACCACATGACCACCAAAGTACTCCCACAAGACCACCAAAGGACCCCCACAAGACCACCAAAGGACCGCCACAGGACTCCCAAAGGACCACCACAGGACTCTCACAAGACCACCAAAGTACCTACACAGGACCCCCATTGGACCACCAAAGAACCGCCACAGGACCACCACAGGACCCTCACAAGACCACCAAAGGACCGCCACAGGACTCCCACAAGACCCCAGTGGAACACCAAAGAACTGCCACAGGACCATTAAAGGACCACTACATCACCCCCACAGGACCACCAAAGGACTGCCACAGGACAACAACAGGACCTCCACAAGACCACCAAAGGACTACAACAGCATCAACAAAGGACCCCGACAAGACCACCAAAGGACCGCCACAGCACCACCATTCAATCCAGACACGCCACAGGTGCGATCCATTGACCTCCCCTACTCCCCTGGCTCCGCGCCTTTTTTCAAAAATCGGCATTTGATTACAGTTACTACCACAGTCCAAAAATCATTTTGGACCTTGGATCAAGGTCATTTAAATTCTCCAAATTGCCCCATATAGAGTGTGTTTGTTGAGTAAGTGTGTGTCCAGTGATATATTGGCGCCCTGTCCTGGATGTTTCTGCCCAGCGCCCGAAACGTTCTCCCCTGGATGGACATGGGGAACCACGCCCACCCACCTACCAACCCGCGTCCACCCACCCACCCGTGTCCCTAGTAGAGGATAAAGCAGAAGATAATGGATGGATGGACAGTTTATAATATATTTAAATGAGATTTTAGATTATCACTGGCTATATTTATTTACTTTATTTATTCACTTAATTTTTATTAAAATATTCAGATGTGTCCCGTTTGTGCCGAGAGTGAAACCCAGGCTCCACCAGACGAAAGCCTCACATGTGGACGAAATATTCCACTTCACACATGGATCAGCTGGATGGGCAGATGGAGGCGCGGTCCTCAGGAGATGGAACCGTGAGGCGCCACATGCTGCATCACTCCTCTAACCAAATCACTCCAAGCAATTAGTGAAAAATGAGACAGATACAAATACAGTTGAGGAAAGGAGGCCCGAGCCAAAGGGTGAGGTAGGCGCAGAATGTCTCACGTCTTCACAACAAACGCAGCAAAGACGCCACGGTCAGACCACAAAATAGAAAGTCGGCCCGCGTTAAAAAATATTCCCTCCCAGGATATTTCTTTTTTAGGTATTTGTTCTAAACTTCAACCAACCTCTGGACCTGGGGGGTGAAGTTCAGCGTTGCACCAAATCCCTTTTCCTGAATCACTTTACTGCTGCTGTCCAACCTTCAGGAACCAGAGGGACTCTTATGAGGCTTTTATCGGAGCAGAAAGCCTGTGGTGGGAGCATCTCTGAACTGAAGAATTCTTTAGAACAGCAAAGCCCTTTGGATTCGGCAAAGGAGAGGAATCTGAGGATGAGAACATGAATGCAGTTCTTTTAAACTGGATAGTACAGACAGACATCCACAGGAGATGGCAGCAGTCAGTGTTTATTAAAGGTTGTGTTGTCTGCCTGAGATTTGACCCTATGCTGAATTAAAGGTGGTCCTCAGATATTAATATATAAAAAACTCCATGTTTTCCATGCTTGGGAGACATATGGTTCTGCAACCTAAAGTGAGCCATTAGTGGGTTCTCTGAGTCACTATTGGTTGAAGGGATGTAGACCAGAAGGTCGTTGTTCTCAAATGAAACATCCATCCATCCATTATCTTCTGCTTTATCCTCTACTAGGGTCGGGGGGTTCTCCATACACATCAAGAGGAGAACGTTTTGGGCCCTGGGTAGATACACCCAGAAGAGGATTCCAATCACTGGACACACACTCACTCACACACACTCTATATGGGGCAATTTGGAGAATTCAATCGATCTTGATCCATGTTTTTGGTCTGTGGGAGGAAACAGGAGAACCCAGTGGCTTAATGTTTGGCATGTTCTCCTCTCTGCACTAGGGATTGGTTCGAATCAAAATCTGGGTGGAGTTTGCATGTTCTCCCCGTGTCCGCGTGGGTGTCCTCTGACAGTCCAAAAACATGGATCAAGGTCAATTGGATGCTCTAAATTGCCCCATATAGTGTGTGTGTGTGTCTGTGTGTGTGAGTGAGTGAATGTGTCCAGTGATAGATTGGTGCCCTGTCCTGGCGCACAAAAAATTATCCCCTGGATGGGCATCCCGCGACTCGAAGATTGAGCGGAAGACAATGGATAGTTTATAATAGCAGCCGAATGGTGGCTTAGAATTTAGTATGTTCTCCTCTCAGCACTGGGGATTCCCGGTTCGAATCTGGGTGGAGTTTCCATGTTCTCCCCGTGTCCGCGTGGATTTCCTTCAGGTTCTCCCACAGTCCAAAAACATGGCTCAAGGTCAATTGAATTCTCCAAATTGCCCCATATAGAGTGTATCTGTGTGAAACGTTCTCCCCTGGATGGGCATGGGGAACCCCCCCCGCGACCTAGTACAGGATAAAGAGGAAGATAATGGATGGATGGATGTATAGCAACACATCCGGGCTCCTGCTCTCATCTGTGACCCGTATTCCTCCCCTGACTCCGGAGAACCCTGCTGATAACGCAAACTGACCATCACCCGCCCGAGGGAAGTGTTTCTGCATACAGAGAGTCGGTTCTTATATCAGTCATCTTCTGCTGTCTTAGAACACACACACACACACACACACACACACACTATGAGTTCTACAATATGCACGCCAGTAAAGACACCACAGAGGGACGTCTTTTCCCAGCAGGAGGTCCAGCGGTCCACCAACACACCCCTTAGGTAAGGTCACAAGTGTGTCGCATCCGGGTTCCGATTCATCTCGTATCATGTCGGACTCCGGAAGGCTGTCGAGACATAAATTCCCTGTGTGCCGTCTTCCTTCTCGGGTTTATCCCTCCCCTTTTCTTGAAATGCCCCAGTCCCTGTCTCTCTACATTTGTCACATCTGTCACACAGGAACAGATCAAAGGGAAATACACAACTTCCTGTGTCTTCACAACCGGAATCCATCTTCCTGCTGCATGTCCAGACAGCATCAGCACACCGTCAACCCCAAACTGGTCCCGCTGGTCCACGTTTAAACACTTTAAGTGCGATTTCTTGTTATGTTTCAGACAAATATATCTCCCAGAGCGCCTATGGAATTAGCAGTCTGGCTAAGCGCCCCGCTAATGGCTCCCAGCTAACGCAGCTCATTAATGTGCGCCTGGAAGTTCATCTGAAGTCTCCAGTGCTGAGAGAATTAGCTTTGCAGAATGCCCTCTGCTGACTCCAGCCTCTCTATAGGGGTCACGTCCCAGCTGAACCCTCAATCCATCATGACCTGACCTTCCAAACCGATGGCTGCACTGACTCTCCAAACGACTCGGTCCGTAACCATGGTTTCATAATGGACTCACATTTTAAACTCTCTGATCAGGTGACTAATACCAATGATTGGTAACCATTGGTAAGGGTGTTGGTGTTGGGAACCATTGCTAAGGGCGTGGTATCTCAGTGGTTAGGGTGTTAGGGTTGGCAACCATTGATAAAGGCATGGAAGCTCACTGGTAAGGGTGTTGGGGTTGGGAACCATTGCTAAGGGCGTGGTATCTCAGTGGTTAGGGTGTTAGGGTTGGCAACCATTGATAAAGGCATGGAAGCTCACTGGTAAGGGTGTTGGGGTTGGGAACCATTGGTAAGGGCGTGGTAGCTCAGTGGTTAGGGTGTTAGGGTTTGGTAACCATTGTTAAGGGTGTGGTAGGTCAGTGGTTAGGGTGGTAGGGTTGGTAACCATTGGTAAGGGCGTGGTAGCTCAGTGGTTAGAGTATTGGGGTTGGTAACCATTGGTAAGGGTATGGTAGCTCAATGGTTAGGGTGTTTGGGTTGGCAACCATTGTTAAGGGCGTGGTAGCTCAGTGGTTAGGGTGTTGGGGTTGGTAACGATTGGTAAGGGCATGGTAGCTCAGTGGTTATGGTGTTGGGGTTGGTAACCATTGGTAATTGTGTGGTAGCTCAGTGGTTAGGGTGTTGGGCTATCAATCTGAAGGTTGTGGGTAAATCCCAGGTCCACTGAAGCTCCCAATTTGGGTCGGTGAGCAAGACCCTCAACCCTTGTTGCTCCAGGGAGGCTGTGGTCAACCCTGTGCTCTGACCCCAACCTTCAAGTTGGGATACTTGTAAGTCCCTTTGGATCAAAGCGTCAGCTTAATGACCAAATGGAATTGCAGTGATGAATGTTGTCAATATAGATATATATAGGGTGCACGGTGGCTTAGTGGTTGGCATGTTCTCCTCTCAGCACTAGGGATTCCTGGTTTGAATCCCAATCTGGGTGGAGTTTCCATATTCTCCCCGTGTCCGCATGGGTTTCCTCCGGGTTCTCCGGTTTCCTCCCACAGTCCAAAAAACATGTATTCAAGGTGAATTGAATGTTCCAAATTGCCTTATATAGAGTGTGTGTGTGATTTAGTTTATATCCAGTGATAGATTGCCCCCCTGTCCTCGGTGTATCTACCCAGCGCCCGAAACGTTCTCCCCTGGATGGGCATGGGGAACCACCCCCACCTCCCACCCCATTTTATTTGACTAAGCGTAAATGTAAATCTATAAATATCTCATGTGTTGGACACCGAGGCGCGAGACTCCACCTCACTGAGGCCTCCCCTCCACAGCTAATACGCTACATATGCCTCAGCGAGCGCGTCGGACTCGGCCGTAAATCTGCTTTGTTAGTCGCCCGCATTATTTTTCCAGCATCTGACGGGAACACGGGGGGAAAATTAAATCCAATTTTGATCGAATTACCCCGTTCACGTGGAGTAATAGCCACTTTGCTAAACGCCCATGTAGCAAAATAGCTAATTACTACACCCTGGACTAATAAGTCAAGTCACGGAGTACAACATGATTCTGATCTAATTACTGCCCCAGACATTACCGAAATAAGATAGAAAGCCTGCAAGCTGAGAACCGGCAGGCGAATTTATTTACATACAGGATAGGAACACAAATAGGGGGGGGGCTCTCAGTGCTGGGGGATTCCCGTTTTGAATCCCAATCTGGTTGGAGTTTCCATGTTCTCACCTTGTCCGCGTGGGTTTTCTCCGGGTTCTCCGGTTTCCTCCCACAGTCCAAAAAACATGGATCAAGGTCAATTGAATTCTCCAAATCGCCCCATATAGAGTGTGTCTGTGTGAGTGAGTGTGTGTCCAGTAATAGATTGCCCCCTGTCCTGGGTGTATCTGCCCAGCGCCCAAGACGTTCTCCCCTGGATGGGCATGGGGAACCCCCCAGCGACCCTAGTAGAGGATAAAGCGGAAGATAATGGATGGATGGATGCATGGATGTCCAATTTCATCCCTTCGTTGCAGGTTGGTGGCACCTAGTGTTTTGGATGTGGAACAATTTAGGGAAGCACCTTTTGTGTCCCAGCATGCTCCCCATGACGCAAAGCATGGGCAGATACACCCAGGACATGACAACAATTTAATGTTGGGCACACAGTCACTCACACAAACACACTCTATATGGGGCAATTTGGAGAATTCAATTAACCTTGATCCATGTTCTTGGACTGTGGGAGGAAACCGGAGAACCCGGAGGAAACCCAGACATGGACACATATCTGATGTTTCTAACATTCTGAATTGTTGACTACATCCCCCAGAACCCCCTTGGAGATCATGTGACTCAAAGCGCTCAGTCCCCAGCCAATCACAGCTCTCTTTCACCCGGGTTCCTGACTCCATCTTATCTCTTGTGTTTGTTTGGCCACTTTGTGCAGAACATAGTTTTATATTTATGTTTTTTTTGGTTCCTCTGTTTCCTTTGGTTCCTCTGTTTCCTTTGGTTCCTCTGTTTCCTTTGGTTCCTCTGGTTCTTGTTTGTTTGATTCTCATCTGTTTATTTTGGATTTGGATTGTTCTGTTATTAAAGTGTGTGTAAGTATGTCACTCTGTTTGGGTCTCTCCTGTTTGGATGTGTTTACATTTTTAAATCTGTTCTCTGCTTCAGTTTTAAAGTTTATTTTAGTTCATCCATCCATCCGTTATCTTCTGGGTTGCGGTTAGTTCGTTATGTTTATTAACTAAAATAGAGGCATGTTGGCTTAGTGGTTGGCATGTTCTCCTCTTAGTGCTTGGGATTCCCGGTTCGAATCACAATCTGGGTGGAGTTTCCATGTTCTCCCCGTGTCCACGTGGGTTTCCTCTGGGTTCTCCAGTTTCATTTCACAGTCCAAAAACATGTACCAAGTTCAAATGAATTCTCCAAATTGCCCCAAATAGAGTGTGTCTGTGTGAGTGTGTGTCCAGCGATAGATTGGCGCCCTGTCCTGGGTGTATCTGCGCAGCACCCGAAACGTTCTCCCCTGTACCCTAGTATAGGATAAAGTGGAAGATAATGGATGGATGGATGGATGACCTCAGACCAGGTTTCTGGTTCGTATTCCCCACCCAAATTATGACCCTCCTTAACAGGCCTCATCAAATGAGCATTACATCCCCTCTGACACTCAACTTTTATTTTTTTTACATCTGTTCCTGCAGAACTTCTGCATTAAAGTAAACTTTATGATATTGGCTTCCAGAATATTAAACGATGCTGCAATCCTGCAGCAAGTGCAACGAAACTTGTTATAGTAGTGGGGTGGGGGTGGGGTATGAATATTCTCTTTCCCCAACGAGCGGAGCTTAATTCCTCCAAATGGCTTTCCTCTCCGGGATGCCTGGCACATTTAACCCCGTGAAAGTGCTCCGAGGCCATGAATGCGAGCACCCGGCGGATCACCTCGCGCCGCGTATGTGTTGTGACAGTGGCCCCGGCCATGGGCTGCAGGTGACGCGGGGCCCTTCTGAAGAACAGACAGCTGCAAAAGGTGGGAGGAATATCGCAGTAATGAGGGTGAGGGCAAGGTGACTCTGCGTCGCCGGCAATTTCCAGACGGACGCACGGGCACGCCGAAAATTTCGTGGAGCACCCAGCTGCCGGGGCGACCGGAGCGACCGGAGCTGAGACCGACACCTTATCATCTACAGGAACAGATTCAACGCTCGCGATGTGAGACGATTCACGAGTATACGCCTGGAAACAGACTGACAGAGAAAAAAAAGAAAACGCTGACTTGACGTAACGGTGGAGGAGGGGTGGTGGTGCTTGTAGAGACATGGGAGGTTTCCAGACGATGTGGTGGAAAAGATTACATTAGGGCTTTGTTTCTGTCATGGTTCTATGCATGTTCTTCCCGTGTCCGTATGGGGTTCCTCCGGATTCCGCTTTATCCTCTACAAGGGTCACGGGGGGTTCCCCATGCCCATGCAGGGGAGAACGTTTCGGGCGCTGGGCAGATACACACACTCTATATGGGGCAATTTGGAGAATTCAATTGACCTTGATCCATGTTTTTGGACTGAGGGAGGAAACCGGAGAACCCAGAGGAAACAGGGTGGCACAGTGGCTTAGTAGCATGTTCTCCTCTCAGTGCTCTCCTTTCCGGTTTCCTCCCACAATCCAAAAACATGGATCAAGGTCAATTGAATTCTCCAAATTTCTCCATATAGTGTGTGTGTGTCCAGTGCTAGATTGCCCCCCTGTCCTGGGTCTATCTGCCCAGCACCCGAAACGATCTCCCGTGGATAAGCATGGGGGAACCCCCCCCCCTCGTCCCTAGTAGAGGGGGGACAGTAGATTATTCCTAACTCAATTGACACAGACACACTCTATATGGGGCAATTTGGAGAATATTCACGTGGACATGGGGAGAACATGGAAACCCGGATTGGGATTCGAGCCAGGAATCCCAAGTGCTGAGAGGAGAACATGCCAACCGCTAAGCCACCCATTATATAACTATATTGAATTTTTTCTAACGGAATATTTAAAATTTATATTTTTTATTTAATTCTACCACTTGGGGGAGACTGGGTCCGTAAAATGAAATTTCATTTACATTTCATGTACCACGTGTTGCGTTAATGGCAATAAAGGCTCCTCGAATCCCTGATGTTCGTACTATCCGTTCGGCCGTGTGTGATCGTGATTTCATCCAGTGACGTGTGCGGCGTGGCGGCTTGCTACGGAATGTGGAGTCATGCATTCCAGTTAGCCGGATGCACGGCGGTGCTTTTCTGGGCGACTCTGACTGTAATGATATGTAAATGGGAATTACATTACAGTCATAAAGCTACACACTCTATTGAGCTGCTGACACACAGCAAACGAGTTGCCATCACAACGCTGACAAAACACACACACAATACCTGGCTCTGGAAGGTCACCAGAAAAGGATAATAACTTTCCCCCATTTATCTGTCACTCACACCGTCCTCGCCGCGCGCTAACAAGGGTCTCGATGAGCGGACGGAACCGTAAGCCTGCCTGTTAAAAATATAATAAAGAAAGGTCGGAGTGAAGGACGGGCGGCGGCTGAGACCTACGACGCCTCAAAGGCCCGGTAAACGCAGAACCTGAAAAGAACTGTTCTTCACACTTTGTCATCGATTCTCTTTCTCCAGGTTGGGATCCGTTGTCCTGTAACAGGGGGATCATGTATGGAGATCTCTGAAGTCAGAATCAGAAGGTGTCCATCGTTTACTGTCTTCATACACATCTTTACAGAAGTGGGAGTAGCCCAGTCCCCTGGCAAAGAAGTCCAGCCCTCTGTTGAAGGTACCCAGCCTCCTTGCCGGAGTCGTTCAACCTCCTGCCCGGAGAAGCTAGCTCACTGCCGGAGGAGTTCAGCCCTCTGCTGAAGGTACCCAGCCTCCTTGCCGGAGGAGGAGTCCAGCCTCCTTGCCGGAGGAGAAGCCAATTCATCCTTCTATACGGAGAAGTCCAGCCCTCTGCCAGAGGAGTCCAGCACCCTGCCAGAGAAGCTAGCTCAGTTTTCTTGCTGGAGGAGTCCAGCCTCTTTGCCTAAGGAGCCCAGCGCCCTGCTGGAGGTGCCCAGCCCCCCGTCGGATCCTCCCAGAGCTCTGCTGAAGGAGCTCAGAGATCTCCTGAAGGAGCTCAGCCCCCTGCCGAAGGTGCCCAGAGCATTGCCGAAGGTGCTCAACCCTGACACAGAAGCTAGTGAAGAAGCTAGTGCAGAGAAGCCACTCCACATCTCATTTCCTCTTTACTCTGACCCCTGCATCCCTGCTGAATAAAGTGTTGACCACAGACACCATTTCCTGTTTTTATGTTCGGTGCACCACCAAACTCCCATTCCTGTCGCAACTGCTCGTTCTCTCCATGTGTTGCACCTCACATCGCTTCAAATACCTACACAGAAATTTTAGCAGAACCCTCCAGCAGGTACATTATTTACCTCACAACCTCCGTTGCACTTCCCCCTCCTCAACCTAAGAACATCACTATCACTATTTTGAATCTTTCGTTCAAATCAACCAAATTCTGCTTTGGTGAGGTTTCGGTACACATATCTGTTCGCCCGAATCGGCAAGGCCGTGTACCTCCTCTGCCTCCCTTCCGTAATGAGCTGGAGCCGAGGACCAGCCCGGACTGATTGGATGGTGCGCAGTGTTCCAGAGGCTGGCACGGTGAACCACCATGCTGGCTGGCTCTGCCGCACAGTTCCAACAAAGCAATTCCATTGAAACCAAATGCTGCAAAATCCAAACGTGGAACCGGCCAAAAGAATCCTGCTGTCTGAAGACTGCAGACGTTCCGGAAAGACTAGAACGTCTAAATGAAGCTCTATATTTTGGAATTTTGGAATAAAATTGTACCTCAAAGCTGGGTTTATTTTAACATAAGATTTCTAGAGAAATTTGTTCCGCAGATACAGATGCGGCCACAACGAGCTTCAGGTTTGACTGCTGTAGAGTTTAGCGCTGGGACATCGCTCGGGCCCCTGATCAAGGCCCTCAACTCTTACAGCTGCGGGGATGGGTTCTGCATCAGAACCATACATACAGTCTTTATGTTCATTAGAACCACAACGTGCATCTACAATACCACTTAAAAGTGAGTTTGTGTGTCCAGAGATAGATTGGCGTCCTGTCCTGTGTGTACCTTCCCAGTGCCCGAAATGTTCTCCCCTGGATGGGCATGGGGAACCTTAGTGGGTGGCATGTTCTCCTCTCAGCGCTAGGGATTCCCGGTTCAAATCCATATTTGGGTGGTGTTTCCATGTTCTCCCCGTGTCTGCGTGGGTTTCCTCCGGGTTCTCCGGTTTCCTCCCACAGTCCAAAAACATGGATCAAGGTCAATTGAATTCTCCAAAAAAGTTTTTGTGTGAGTGAGTGTGTATCCAGTCATAGATTGGCGTCCTGTCCTGGGTGTATCTACCCAGAACCCAAAACCTTCTCCCCTGGATGGGGAACCCCCCCAACCCCTTAGTGGTTGGCATGTTCTCCTCTCAGCACTAGGGATTCCCGGTTCGAATCGCAATCTGGGTGGAGGATGGGCATGGGGACCCCCACCCCCCACACCCCGCGCGACCCTAGTAGAGGATAAAGCGGAAGATAATGGATGGATGGATTTTTGCCCTCTGAATGTGCACGTAAGTACAGAGAGTTTCAGACCATTGCTCTTATATAATAATCTGTCTGTCCATCTATTTATATAAAAGTGTTGGTTTAGTCTCAATAAGAGCGCGATCTCGCTCAGGGCAACATGCACACTTAATGTGCATGACCATTTATGTCTCTTTAAAAACCCTGAAAACTGTCATGGTTCGACTCCGAGGTATAAAATATGAGGCCACGCGGTGGCGACATCAGAATCGGCGTCGCCGTGGCAATGAAGCGAGCGCTAATGCGAAGTGGGTTACGGCACCATTTTATGGGAACGAGCTGATGTGCGGATCTTTAATAAACGCGGCCTTTAAGTGAAGTGCTGCCATGAGAGGACCGCGGGTTCCGCAGGAAGTACAGACCTGAAGGTCGTGCATCCACACGCTTTCCCATTGATGCTCAGCGGCTGGAGACCTTGTCTTAATGGATGACCTCCGAGGTGCCAACATCATCGAAGTGTTAAGTAGTCGAGCGCTGCAGCAGGGCCTTCATGCGTCGCTCTCCTGAAGGCACCTCGCTTCAGAGGAGTGAAGATGGAAGAACGGAAGAACCTCGAAGTTCCCAACAAACAACAACAAGGCTGGATGTGAGGATGCCGTGGTCCTCAACGACAATTTCCTGGAAAAGAGGCGAATGTGTCGATTCTACAGAAGCCTCGGTCCGATCGTCAGGCAGATGAGAACATCTGGAGATGGGACGATGGAATGCGATGGAGAACACCACGGCAGGTCGAGCGGAGAACCGCAAAATGTCACTGAAGCCAGAATTCTTAATATGCACCTAGTGAGGATGGGAACGACCTCCTGGGTTCTTCAGGTACAGAACATCCAACAACAAAATATCCCGGAGAACCATCGAACCGGCAGGGGGGGACAGACCCCCATGCCCATCCAGGGGAGAACGTTTCGGGCATGTTTGCATGTTCTCCCCATGTCTGTGTGGGCTTCCTTATGCAAAGAAATGCTAGTGGGCGAGCTGTGTGGACGTCATGGGTTGTTTGTGGTTCTTAAATTTGTTGAGAACATGTCTGCCAAGAGAACATAGAGTTCACTGGTCTCTCTGTGTTTGTGTGTGTGTATGTGTGTGTGTGTTTGTGTGTGTGTGTGTGTGTGTGTGTGTGTATATAACTAGCGATTATGAAACATCTTTAACATAAAAATAATTCTATATAAATAGGGGGGGGGGTTGGGCGCTGGGCGCTGGGCTGATCTCACTCACACAGACACTCTATATGGGCCAATTTGGAGAATTCAATTGCCCTTGATCCATGCTTTTGGACTGTGGGAGGAAACCGGAGAACCCGGAGGAAACCCATGCGGACACGGGGAGAACATGGAAACTCCACCCAGATAGGGATTCAAACCGGGAATCCCCAGCGAAGAGAGGAGAACATGCCAACCACTAAGCCACCATGCCGCCAGGTCTCATTAACATAATTTATTATAATGAATGTGGAAATCTATGCCTCTAATAAGAAAGCTTTGGTAATAAATAAAACCAGCTGAGAAGTTGATGTCTCTCCAGCGTTTCGGAAAAACCGGCGCTCTAACAGTGAGCGCCGGCAAAGGGCAGCTAAATTTAGCTGGACCTCTCGTACGGGAGGGGGGGGGGGGGGGTTGAGAAGGGGCTGCCAATTGTTTTCGCAAGGCGTTTTATTGAATGAAGTTAGGAGCCCTGCGAGAATCGGCTGAATTAAGTTTACACGGCATCCCCCGCTGCCTGCTTGGGTTTCGGCGAGGTAGCCTACTCTGGTTTCTCGACCTCCCAAAAAACATGCGGCTAAATGGATTGGGCGCTCTAAACTGCCCCACGGTGCAAGTGTTTAAGGATGCGAGACTACCCACCCTGAAATGGAGCTGCGATGTTTTGAGAGAGAGAGAGAGGGCGAGCTGCACTTAGCGTTGCTGTGGGAGGTGGAGGATTCGCCAAAAAATCAGGTGGAGGGAAGGAAGATCCGGCTGCTGGATCCGCCAAGCCGGACGTCATGCTGCCTCCGGAGTTACGCTTTATCCTCTACTAGGGTTGTGGGGGGGATGGGGGGGGGGTTCCCCATGTCCATCCAGGAGAGAACGTTTCGGGTGCTGG
Organism: Corydoras sp. C115; assembly: GCA_019802505.1. NCBI lineage: Eukaryota > Metazoa > Chordata > Actinopteri > Siluriformes > Callichthyidae > Corydoras > Corydoras sp. C115. The sequence continues at coordinate 284,347 of JAFMOC010000310.1, read as the reverse complement.
GCAGATACACCCAGGACAGGGGGGGCAATCTATGACTGGACACACACTCACTCACACACACGCACACTCTATATGGGGCAATTTAGAGAATTCAATTGCCCTTGATTCATGTCTTTGGACTGTGGGAGGAAACCGGAGAACCTGGTGGAAACCCACGCAGACACGGGGAGGACATGGACACTCCACCCAGATTGGAATTCGAACCGGGAATCCCCAGCAGGGAGAGGAGAACATGCCAACCACTAAGTCACCGTGCCACCTTTATTAGTCCCACATTGGGGAATTTCAAGAAGTGAGGAAGATCAGATGGAATACTTTGGGACATTTCCATGTCCACGTTCTAATGGACACTTGGGTGTGATATCCATTGGAACCTCATGGCGTTGTTCTCCCTGTTGTTCTCTTCTCACAAGCTGCCTGTACGTCAGAACGCTGTAAACACTGCTGTCAGAACGATGACACATGGACCGGGACTGTCAGCACGAGGCATCGGTGTCCCTGCCGCATGTCACCGGTGAGACGCAGGAGAAAGTTTGGATGTCTTCAACTAGTTCTCATAAATATCATTGTATATCATTGGGGGTTCCCCATGCCCATCCAGGGGATTGACGTCCTGTCCTGGGTGTATCTGTCCAGCATCCCAAACGTTCTCCCCTGGATGGGCATGGGGAACAACCCCCGTGACCCTAGTAGAGGATAAAGTGGAAGATAATGGATGGATAGATGAATCAATCTTAAAGTCATGGTTAGTTAAGTTTCGGGGTGATAACACCTCCTTGAACATTAGATGATACAGTACGTTTTTTTACACAGTGTAGGTACATCAGCATCATACCTCCCTTTGTCCATAAGTTGTATTTCAGTAGATAATAATTCCATCCATCCATTATCATTATCTTCTGCTTTATTCTCTACCAGGGTCGCAGGGTGGGCGTGCCCATCCCCATGCCCATCCAGGGAGAACATTTCGGGCGCTGGGCAGATATACCCAGGACAGGATGCCAATCTATTACTGGACACACACTCACTCACACAGACACAATTTCTATATGGGGCAAATTGGAGAATTCAATTAACCTTGATCCATGTTTTTGGACTGTGGGAGGAAACCGGAGAACCCGGAGGAAAGCCAGGCGGACATGGGGAGAACATGCAAACTCCACCCAGATTGGGATTGGAACCGGGAATCCCCAGTGCTGAGAGGAGAACAAGCCACCGGGCTACAAAATTGACTTAGTTAATCCATCCATGATCTTTCGCCTTATCCTCTACTAGGATCCCGGAGGGGTTCTCCATGCCCATCCAGGGGAGAACGTTCCAGGCGTTCTCCCCACACACACACACACACACACACTCTATATGGGGCAATTTGGAGCATTCAGTTGACCTTGATCCAAGTTTTTTGGACTGTGGGAGGAAACCGGAGAACCCGGAGGAAACTCCACCAGATTGGGATTCCCCAGCACTGAGAGGAGAACATGCCAACCACTAAGCCACCGTCCCACCCCCGCCCAAAGATGTTTTTATTTGTATTCCAGTCGATCTCAGTCGATTGACCCCCGCATAACAGAAAGTCACGAGCGTTCAAATACGGTGCCCCGCTAAATACCAGCCAATTCATCCAGCTGGCGTACCCAGATTATAAAGCCATTAAACCCGCCGAAGGCTTTAAATCCAAATTAAATATCAAAACCGTGAAAAGCCAACATCAGATGTGTCACTTAAACTGTTCCTCCGAAAGACTTTTTATAGTTTTAACTTAATTTAATTTATTTTTTAATCAGGTGCCTGAGTGTCGGAAATGATTAAAAAAAACTGATTTATTAAAAGATTAAAGATTCATTCATTCATTATCATTCATTCATTCATTCATTCATTATCTCCTGCTTTATCCTCTATTAGGGTCACGGTGGGGTTCCCCATGCCCATCCAAGGGAGAATGTCTCGGGCGCTGGGCAGATAGACCCAGGACAGGGCGCCAATCCATCGCTGGGCACACATTCACTCACACAGACACACTCTATATGGGGCAATTTTGAGAATTCAATTGACTTTATCCATGTTTTTGGACTGTGGGAGGAAGCCGGAGAACCCGGAGGAAACCCACGCAGACACGGGGAGAACATGGACACTCCATCCAGAGGGGATTCGAACCGGGAATCCCTAGCGCTGAAAGGCGAACGTGCTAACCACTAAGCCACCGTGCCGCCCCATTCATTATCATACGTGTCATTTTCTATTAGGATCATAATAGGTTGGGGGGGGTTGACCGGGCGACAATCTATCACTGGGCACACACACACACTCACTCACACACACACACACTCTATATGAGGCAATTTCGAGAATTCAGTTTTCCTTGAATCCATGTCTTTGGACTGTAAGAGGAAACCGGAGAGCCTGGGTGACACCCACGTGGACACGGGGACAATGTGGAAAATGATTGATCAGGATTCGAACCCCAGTGTTTTGTTTGGCATTTTCTCCACATTAGCATAGCTAGCATTTTTTTTGCATTTCCAACAACTTTAAAGGTTTTTATTTCTTCTTTTTTTTGTCCTTTTTTTGTTATCCCCTTGGTAAGCCACTGTGAACTTTTGGATGTTTGGCATGTTCTCCATATTAGCATTTTGTTGTTTTTTTTTTTGGTTGCTTTTCCTTGTCATTTTTTTTTGTTGTTCTTGTATATATTTGTTGGGTTTTTTTGGTTGTCAGGTTTTTTTTATTATTTTATTTTTTGGATGTTTTTTCTTAGTCAGTTTCTTAGTGGGGGGGGGGGGGGTTGAAAGCAGTTTGTTTCCCAATTCCTTACAAGGTTCTGTGTTTGTTACATGCGTGTATATGCACAGCGGTGTGTATTTATGTGTATTAATTTGTGTATAATTATGTCCTGGTGTGTATCCATGTGAACTGCTCTTTAATTAAAATAAACATATTAAGCTAAAAAAAAATCCAATCCAATCCAATCAATTCAAAGTTATGACATCATCTATAGACGGATAGAGATGTGGTGTTTTTCAGGCGGCCGACCCGAGCGTCCTCATCGCTGTGCGCCACCACTCGCTGTGCGCTCAACACCATGAAGAGAAGAAGTGTCACATCTGCTTAATATCAAACATCCGTCTCGGCTCCGGAGCCAAATAACAAACAGACAGGCGCAAACAGAGAGGCCGGATGAAGTGCACGGTAATGCAACACCATTAAGCCATCAAACCATTATGTCTTTTCGCTGCGGGCTGTTCACATCTCATCCCAACAGCCTTGAACAAATGTGGCAGAAAGATCCTCTAAATTATTCACCTGCCTTCCTGAGCAGGCCGGCTGCTAAATGTTTACTCGCCTATTAATTTGCAAATACGACTTCGGCTTTAATGCAACTTTAATCTCCTCTGCGCGGCTGTTGTGCTGTCAGGAAGTCGCTTCCCTCGTAATGGAATGTGACGTGGTGAAGGATGCAAATCACTTTGTACCGTTATGTATTCATCATCATCATCATCATCATCATCATCGTCATCCAATATTCAAAAAATCCACCCTTTCAAACGGGGGAGAACATTTGGGGATGATGGGCAGATGCACCCAGGACAGTCCATCGCTGGGCACGCACACACACTCACACACTATATAAGGGCAATTAAGAGCATTCAATTTACCTTAAATCCATGTTTTTTGGTCTGTGGGATGAAACTGGAGATGCAAACACAGGGAGAACACGCAAACTCCACCCAGATCGGGATTCGAACCCCAGCACTGAGAGTAGAACATGCCAACCATTAAGCTTACCGACCCCAACCTCCACCTGTCAGTCTGACAGGAATGTTCTCCAGCCGGGTTCACGGTTCCGCCCCACATACTCCGCTATCCAAATAAAGATGTGGGCGGAGCAAGAGGATGGTGCCAGCAACCATGCCAAAGCAGTTCCAAAGAGGAACCTGGAGAACCTGAAAGGTCAAGGAGAAGTCTGGATGATGCACACAGGTGGTTCTACATTGGAGAACCGATATCAGAACCCATCCATCCATTATCTTCCACTTTATCCTATATTAGGGTCGCGGGGGGGGGGGGGGGGGGGGGGACCCATCCAGGGGAGAACATTTTGGGTGCTGGGCAGATACACCCAGGACAGGGCGCCAATCTATCACTGGACACACACTCACTCACACAGACACACTCTATATGGAATTTGGAAAACTCAATTGACCTTGATCCATGTTTTTGGACTGTGGGAGGAAACCGGAGAACCCGGAGGAAACTCACGCAGACGAGGGGAGAACGTGCAAACTCCACCCAAATGGGGATTCAAAGCGGGAATCCCTAGAGCTGAGAGGCAAACGCGCTAAACCACTAAGCCACCGTACCGCCTAATCAGGATCCATCCATCCATTATCTTCTGCTTTATCCTCTATTAGGGTTGTGGGGGGTTCCCCATGCCCATCCAGGGGAGAATGTTTCGGGCGCTGGGCAGATACAACCAGGACAGGACGTCAATCTATAGCTGGGCACACACTCACTCACTCAGTCACACAAACACACTCTATATGGGGCAATTTGGAGAGCTCAATTGACCTTGATCCATGTTTTTGGATTGTGGGAGGAAACCGGAGAATCCCGAGGAAAACAACGCAGACACGGGGAGATCATGCAAACGCCACCCAGATTGGGATTCAAACTGTCTCTAATCAGTATCCACGTTTTAAAGAAGTGATCAGCGATTGAGGGGTGGAACGACGTTTATATGGTTCCATATAAAACCCCCGACTGACGACCGCAGTGCAGTCCTGCAACCGCAATCGCCTTGCATCACTCCAAACTTTTTTTAAACAATGGTTCCTCTCATAAGTGAGAACAGGGAGCATGATGAAATATTCCAGAGAACTGTAAGTAACCGAGCGTGGGGAACGCAGAACACAGAACCACTCGCTTCTGTAAAATGACGCAGAGAAAAGAAAAGCTGTCGATTTTCCTTTCACATCAAACGCTCTGTGTGTGTGTGTGTGTGTGTGTGTGTGTGGTTTCAGGTGTGTGTTTGTGTGTCCCTGTCAGTTCCACAATTGTGTCCTCGCCGGTCAATACACACAGAGGTGTGGGGGGCGGTGGGGGGGAGGTGCAGGGAGAGGACTGAAAAGTTTCGCAAATTCGGAAAAACTTCAGAAAAATACTTAAATCCACTTTACATCGATTCCACGCGGGACCTGACCACACACACACACACACGCACTGCATAAACATATACTGATACATAAACATACTACACTAACCAACACACACGTCTCACAATACTACACAAACCTACAGCCACTGTATTTATTTATGTACACACCTTTACTCAACATTAGCACACACACACACACACACACACACACACACACACACACACACTCTCTTACACAAACAGTGTGTATGTGTTGATGCAGAGTTAATACAGCGTGACAATGATGTGGGTGATGGTGGGTGGAGGTGAGTTTGGGGGTTTTGGGGTTTAGGGGGTTGGAGTGTGGAGATGGGTGATGTTGGGTGAGGGGGTTTGGGGGTTTGGGGTGGAGGTAGGTATGGGGTATGGGTGTGTTGGGGTTAGAGTGTAGAGTTGAGTGAGGGGGTTGAAAAGTAGAGGTAGGTGATGGGTGGACGTGGGTGAGGGGGGTATGGGGGTTTTGGGATTCAGTGGGTTGAAAAGTAGAGGAGGGTGGAGTGGGTGATGGGTGGAGGTGGGGGGGTGTCAGATAGTTGGATGTGAGCAGTACAGGGCAGTGAGCGTGATGAGGAATTAGGGGGTTGGAGTGTAGAGGTGGGTGATGGGTGGGGGTGGGTGGAGTTGGGTGGAGGTGTACAGGGCAGTGATGAGGGATTAGGGGGTTGGAGTGTAGAGGTGTGGGTGGGTGGAAGTGGGTGGAGGTGTACAGGACAGTGATGAGGGATTAGGGGGTTGGAGTGTAGAGGTGGGTAATGGGTGGGGGTGGGTGGAGGTGTACAGGGCAGTGATGGGGGATTAGAGGTTTAGAGAATTTCAGGCGAAATCCAAACCGATGCGTCTGAGGGAACTGAATCAGGGTTCTGATGATTCTGCACGGAACGTCTGAACACTTCCTCAGACTTTAGCTTCATCAGCGTCTTTCCTCTTACATCACTCCTCCTGCAACACAACGTCTTAAAGAGACACACACACATTGCACAACGACGGCTACACAACCATTACACAACCAATACAACCATTACAAGCATTACACAACCATTACACGGCCAATACACAACCATTACACAACCAATAAAACCATTACAACAATACACAACCAATACACAACCATTACAACCAATACACAACCATTACACAACCAATATACAACCAATACACAACCATTACACAACCATTACACAACCAACACACAACCATTACAACCATTACACAACCATTACACGGCCAATACACAACCATTACACAACCAATACGCAACCAACACACAATCAATACACAACCATTACACAACCAATACAACCAATACACAATCATTACAACCATTACAGAACCAATACACGACCAATACACAACAATTACACAACCATTACACAACCATTACACAAACAATACAACCATTCACAACATATACACAACCATTACAACCAATACACAACCATTACACAACCAATACACAACCAATACACAACCATTACACAACCATTACACAACCATTACAACCAATACACAACCACTACACAACCTATACACAACCATTACAACCAGTACACAACCATAAAACAACCAATACACAACCATTACACAACAAATACACAACCAATGCACAACCTATACACAACCATTACACAACCAATACAACCAACACACAACCATTACTTTACAACCATTACACAACCATCACACAACCAATACATAACCATTACACAACCATTACAACCAATACACAACCTTTACACAACCATTACAACCATTACACAACCATTACACAACAAATACACAACCAATACACAACCAATACAACCCATCTGCTATGGAAATACACTGCGCTCATTACACCAGGTCTGCAATCCTGGATTACACACAATATATAGGGGCAATTTGGAGCATTCAATTCACCTTGAATCCATGATTATGGACTGTGTGGATGAAACTGGTGGAAATCCATGCAAACAAGGGGAGAGCATGCAAACTCCACCCAGATTGAGATTCGAACACCAGCACTGAAAGGAGAACATGCTAATCACTAAGGCACCATGCCACACTGGGGGGGCAATCTAAAGCAGCCAATTTACCTTGAATCCATGTTTTTTAGACTGTGTGAGGAAAGCGGAGAACATGGGAAACCCCCCACATGCAAACTTCACCCAGATCAGGATCGGAAGCTGGATCCCCAGCGCTGAGAGGAGAACATGCCAACCACTATGCCACCGTGGAATCCATGTTTCAAGGAATTCAAGGTGAATTGGCTGCTCTAAATTGCCCCGCTCTAAATTCCCCTATATAGTGTGCGAGTGTGTGTGCACCCAGCCTCCCTACCCCCACATCCCCCCCCCCCCCCACACATTCCGCCAATTACGAACACAACGAATGCCGAATCCAGTGTAAACCGACCCTATATGAAGCGATGGGTCCTTCAGGTCCAATTAAGGCTTGTCCTCGTCAAGTCGACGTGTTGGAACTAAACGAGCGCTCGCATTTAAACGAGCCACAGGTTTCTTATCGCAATTACATTTAATTAATTAATTAATGAGGTCACCTGCTCGGCCACGCGGAGGGAATTAGGATTAAACATGGGATCGAAGCCGGAGCGTCACACCCACACGTCTATGAATTGGAGATGGCGTGGCCTCGGTTCTGTGGGTTCCGTGGGTTCTGTGTGGTTCCGTCTCTGTTTATCGTTTCATTTCCAGCGGGTTCGTTAAAAAGACAGCGAGAACGGGAGCCGGGATAAGACCTGGGGAGTGACAGCGTGGGGATTTGACTCTCTACCACCAGATGCTTTACGTTCTCTGTGTAGGTTCATTTCGTTTGTTGGAGGCTGTGTTCCGTTCTCTAAGCAGCTGCCTTAGAACCCACATATCCTCAGGTTCTCCTCTAATTGGGCAGCATCTGAGCCTTAAAGGCGCCTCGGCAGCCGACACCTTTGGGAGGTGTTTCCGATGGAAGCTGGGTGCTACGTCACCTGCTCGAGGATTAGAACATTTACTGGAACAAGCTTGTCTAGACTGATTCCGGAACTCGAGAAAGATCGGAACCCAAGTTGGAACCCGAGAACTTCATCCATCCATCCATCCATTATCTTCCGCTTTATCCTCTATTAGGGTCATTTATTCCCAATGCCCATCCAGGGGAGAACGTTTCGGATGCTGGGCAGATACACCCGGGACAGGACGCCAATCTATCACTGGACACACCCTCACTCACACACACACACTCTATATGGGGCAATTTGGAGAACTCAATTGACCTTAATCCATGTTTTTTGGACTGTGGGAGGAAACCGGAGAACCCGGAGGAAACCCACACAGACACGGGGAGAACATGAAAACTCCACCCAGATGGGGATTCGAATCGGGAATCCCTAGCACTGAGAGGAGAACATGCCAACAATTTAGCCACCTTTTTAACAACAATACAAGCAACGAGAGGGCGGCACAGTGACTTGGGTGTCAGCATGTTCTCCTCCCAATCTGATGTTCTCCTCGTGTCCGTGTGGGTTTCCTCAGGGTTCTCCGTGTTTTCTCCTACAGTCCAATTGGAATTGGTTGCTTTCAATTGCCCTGACTAAATTGCCCCATATAGAGTGTGTCTGTGTGTGTGTGCCCAGTGATAGATTGGCACCCTGTCCTGGGTGTATCTGCTCAGCGCCCGAAACGTTCTCCCCTGGGTGGGCATGAAGAACCCCCCCCCCCATAACCCAAGACCCTAGAATGAAGATGGAATGAAGTGGAAGATAATGAGAAGAGGACTTGAGAGAGGTGATGGATGGCGATGGATTGGCACACTGTTCTGGGTGCCCAGTGCCCAGAACGTTCTCCCCTGGATGGGCATGGAGAACCCGCCCCCCCCATCACCCAAATTCCTAGTATAGAATGAAGTAAAAGATAATGGGAAAACGTGATGGAGGTGATTTTTGGATGGATTGCAATAGATTGGCACCCCATTCTGGGTGCCCAGTTCTCCCCTGGGTGGGCATGGAGAACCCTCCCATAACCCAAGACCCTAGTATAGAATTAAGTGGAAGTTAATGAGAGAGAAATTGATGAAGGTGTTTTTTGGATGGATTGCGATAGATTGGCACCCCGTTTTTGGTGCCCAGCGCCTGGAACGTTCTCCCTTGGATGGGCATGGGGAACCGACGGGATAGTCGCAGGGGGTTGATGAGGCGCATTCAGACCGCAGACTGGAGTGACGTTTGGTTGACTGTAAACAGCGTGAGAACACAATGCAGTCTGAAAGCTTGGGAATTATTTTGGGGCGGGTGCACATGCCACATGCCGGGGCATGATGCTGGACACCGTGCCAACATGGTCACATGGTCACCATGCCAACCGTGTCGGCCAATGATCTCCTCCACCTCGCCTATTTTTGGAGACCTCCAGACAATTTACAGAACCGCCAGCAAGGGCATTGATGACGTTCTCAGCAGGCGTCCCAGCGTCGTCAGCGCCGCCACGTACCACGTAAACATGTAGAATGCGTAGAACGTGTAAAACGTGTAGAACTAGGATGCCAGTTGAGAACGTGATGAAGATCGATGTCCTTGCTGGTTCTGCAAATTGTCTGGAGGTCTCTAAAAATAGGCGAGATGGAGGAGATCATTGGCCCACATGGTTGGCATGGTGACCATGTGACCCTCCACCCTCTTCCTCCTTGGCCCGGGTCCAGCATTCCTCGGCATGTGGCATGCTGCCATCCATCCATCCATCCATCATCCATGCTTTGGATAAAAGCGTCTAAATGACTAAATGTAAATCTTCCGCTTTATCCTGTACTAGGGTTGCGGGGGGGGGGGGGGGGGGGGGGGAGGAAACTCCACCCAGATTGGGATTCGAACCGGGAATCCCCAGCACTGAGAGGAGAACATGCCAACCACTAAGCAATGTTCCACCCATTCAACCATCCTTCATCTTCCACTTTATCCTCTACTAGGGTCACGGGGGGGTTCCCCATGCTCATCCAGGGGAGAACGTTTCGGTCACTGGGCAGATACACCCAGAATGGGTTGGGGGGAGGGGGGGGCAATCTATCGCTGAACACACACTCACTCACACAGACACGCTCCATATGGGGCAATTTGGAGAATTCATTTCACCTTGATCCATGTTTTTGGACTGTGGGAGGAAACCGGAGAACTCCACCCAGATTGTGATTTGAACCTGGAATCCCCAGTGCTGACAGGAGAATATACCAACCACAAAGTCACCGTGCAGATGCCCCAAAAATAATTCCCAAGCTTTCAGACAGCAGAATATCACTGCAGTCTGTGGTCTGAATGTGCCTCATCAACCCCCTGCGACTATCCTGTCGGTTCTCCAGTCTCGGGTCGGCCAGCCAACCGGGACGCTCGGTGGCCGTGCGGCGTTCCACCACGTTCCGCCACGTTCCACCTCGTTCCGCCACGTTCCACCTCGTTCCACCTCGTTCTGCCACGTTCCACCACGTTCTTCCACGTTCCGCCACGTTCCGTCACGTTCCACCATGTTCTGCCACGTTCTGCCACATTCCACCACGTTCCACCACGTTCCGCCACGTTCCACCATGTTCAGCCACGTTCCACCACGTTCAGCCACATTCTGCCACATTCCACCACGTTCCGCCACGTTCCACCACGTTCCGCCATGTTCTGCATGTTGCAATCCCTCACATCAGCCCAGCTCGTTATTTAAGATCAAATCAATACTTATGATTACTCGCTGTGGCGGAGAGTCTATCAATCATGTGACCTTGCATGAATCAAAGCCCTGATCAATAAAAGCTCATCCTCGCCTGCATGTGCACCGCCGCTCACTGAGCTACGACTCGGCCGTGGAACCCGACGCTGATTAATAGAACCTCTTTAATCAGTCCGTCCGCCGGACGTTTCGCCCGGTACATTCGGAGGTACCCCGTCGAAGCCAACGAGGCAAACGAGCTTCAAAATGAGGTTTTTCTTCCCCACAGTGTTTATTTCTCGTCCGAAGCGCTTGGCACCTTCATCGTGAACGTACGAGGGTTGTTAGAACGCATGGTACATAACGATGCGAATGCTAATAAACAGCATCGCCATCCGTGTTAATGATCGTCTGGCTTGGCGTTATTAGAACCGGGCGAGTTCAGGTCATTAAAATCCCGATAACAAGACAAACGGCGGAGAGTGGACTGAGAGAATTGCGTCTTAACGAATCACGGAAATTTAACTGGATAGAAAGGTGAGGTCGTGCTGGTTTGTTAAATTCTTGTTAAATGAAATGTTCGTAATGAGGCGCACATTGGCACCATTGGTGGCGCCAACTTGTAGAACCAGATTTGGACACATTCATGTGGTTTGTCCATTCAACTATCCGTTATCTTCCACTTTATCCTCTACTAGGGGGGGGGGTGGGGGGGGGGGGGGGGGGGTGGGGGGGGGTTCCCCATGCCCATCCAGGGGAGAACGTTTCGGGCACTGGGCAGATACACCCAGGAGAGGGCACAATTTACCAATGTTGGTAGGCACACCCACACAAACACTATATGGGGCAATTTGGAGCATTCAATTGACATTTAGCCATGTTTTTGGACTGTGGGAGGAAACCTGAGAACCGGGAGGAAACCCACGTGGACACAGGGAGAACATGGAAGCTCCACCCATGGATAGAATTAACCTACAAATTGTTTTTATTTATTATAAAACTGTTGATTCCGGTCCTTAAATCTGATTGGCTGAGCCATTTGACCTGGGTGTATCTGCCCAGCACCTGAAACGTTCTCCCCTGGATGGGCATGGGGAACATAAAATAATTTTAACTGGGGGAAGGGGCTGTAAGGATTTGCATAATTTGCCTAATTTGCATTCGCAGAGTTTTTTTTTTTTTGTATTTTGCAAATAAAAATAAAAATCCAAGGCCTTTTTTTTGCTCCCAGTCAGGTGAAGTCTTCATCGCTGCTTCCCGGCAGCCTTTCCTCCGGCTGTCACTCAAACCCGGTCGCGACCCTGACAGGCGACGCCGCAGACGGCTCCGTGTCACGGTTCCTGCTCCCGGAACGCAAAGAACGCCGTGGACAGTTCCTTTCGGGGGGAGCTTTCATTATCAGCGCCGCTTTATTGTACGCCGACGCCTCGTATAAACACCATGCGGCTTCTGAAGCCTCGTTCGGAGGACGTGTGGGCGAGAGACAGCGAGAGAGCGGGAGAGAGAGGCTTCATTTCCCAGGTAATCATCTAAAGCTGTTCCTCCAATTGGATTCGATGGAGTGGCATTTTGTAAAAAGTCCAAAAATGTTAAGACTTCAAGAAATCCGGGGCCTTTCATGACTCCCCGCCGCCTCTCTTACCCCTGCCCGCTGCCCGCCACCCTCCCAGCCGTCAGACAGAAGGTGTGTAATGCCATCTCACACAAATATTGAAATCCATTTGCGACTGCAGCATGTTATTAAAGCCGGTGCCGTCGGTGAGGAGTGCGGTACGGACCACATGGCATTTCAGGACCCCGGCGGCCCGTTTGTTCCGCACCGCGTGTGCAGAAGGGTGTGGAGAACACTCTTTCATACACAGACGATGGAGCGACATGCTCTTTATTTCATCTCTTGGCCCTGGGACTGGATATCGAGGCCACTTTAAAGGGGATGGGATGGGGGGAGGGGGGAGACCATCAGATGGAACATCATGGAATTTACAGCATGGTCATCGAGGGTGCTTTTATTTTACTTACCTTTTTTTTCCACACATTACGACATGTCGTTCCATTACTGCCACAAGTGGCAGTGACGACGCAATTTCCATCGTAATTACAATGTGTTGAATTGCCCCATGATGACCTTTGGAATTGCCTTTTGGATTGACTTTGGAATTTTGTTCTTGCCGTGTCCATGTGGGTCTTCTCCGGGTTTTCCAGGTTCCTCACATAGTCTAAAAACATGGATTCAAGATGAATTGGATGCTCTAAATTGCCCCATGTATAGTGTGTATTTGTGTCCATGGCACCATGTCCTTGGTGTATCTGCCCAGCTTCCAAAATGTTCTTCTCTGGATGGGTATGGATAATGGATAGATACCTGCTCTAAATTGCCCCTATATGAAGTGTGTGCCAAGTGATGGATTGGCGTCCTGTCCTTGGTGTATCTGCCCAATATTCCGAAACAAATTGGTTCTGCTCTGGTTCTGTATTGATTGTACCCCTCCTGTAAGCCAGAGGTGCTCTACATCTGGGCTACATGCCACGTCACCCCTACAACCCAATCTGAGTGGCTGCGCTGACCAGGTAGGATCACAAGGGGGAGCCTGGTCTTGACTGGCGGCTCTTGAAGGACCACCAAAGGCTGATAAGGCTTCCCTACAGGGGGAATCTTCCAGCATTCGGGTTCCGTTTGATGGACGAGCAATGTGGCGACTCCCCCTGCACCAGGTAAACCCTACATCATTAATTGCCCTACCCGCCTACTGTACTTCAGACACACTTACAGTGAACTCCGAACGTTCTCCCCTGGATGGTCATGAGAACTCCCCAATGCCACCCCCAACCTGCGAACCTAGTATTGCCCCTATATGAAGTATGTGCCAAGTGATGGATTGGCGCCCTGTCCTGGGTGTATCTGCCTAGTGTTCGGAAACAAATTGGTTCCACTCTGGTTCTGACCCCGAATTCTGTTTTTATTGAGGGTTCTGTACCCCTCCCGTATTCGAGATGCTGTCATATCTAAGCCAGAGGTGCTCCACATCAGGGCTACATGCCACCTCACCCCTACAACCAATCTGAATGGAAGCACTAGTGGGAGCCCTATCTTCCAGCGCTCGGCTTCCGTTTGATGGACGAGCAATGTGGCGACTTACAGCACACTCCCCCCGCACCAGGTAAGCCCTACATCATTAATTGCCCTACCTGCCTACAGTACTTCAGACACACTTACAGTGAACTCAAAATGTTCTCCCCTAGATGGTCATGAGAACTCCCTAATGCCACCCCAACCTGCGAACCCTATATGAAGTATGTGCCAAGTGATGGATTGGCGCCCTGTCCTGGGTGTATCTGCCCAGTGTTCCGAAACAAATTGGTTCTGCTCTGGTTCTGACTCCGCATTCTGTTTTTATTGAGGTTTCTGTACCCCTCCCGTATTCGAGATGCTGTCATATCCAAGCCAGAGTTGCACCACATCTGGGCTACATGCCACGTCACCTCTACAACCAATCTGAATGGAAACACTAGGGGGAGCCCTATCTTCCAGCACTCCGCTTCCATTTGATGGACGAGCAATGTGGCGACTTATAGCACACTTCCCCCGCACCAGGTAAACCCCACCTCGCCTAGTTTCACTTGTTGTATCAGGAGCGTGTTGCTTACTTTTCCGCAACTCTGTTGTATTGACTGGGTCCATTGGGGCCAATTGTACGTCATGAAGTGACGCCAAATCTCCGACGGCATTGGTTCTCCAAACACACACGTACTCACGGAGCATTGTCATCTGCTGGAACTCGCAAAGCTATTAAACACCCTTCAGATTCTGCCAACGTTCCGTGTTGAATAAAGCGTTGATGATGCGGCTCGGCTGGATGGCGAGCGCGTTCCTGTGTAGAGGGATTTTAATGAGCTGGTTGGCCCAGCGAGGGAGCCCTTTCAGCTACACCTCCTGCTATTATGGCGTGTTTGATGTTCACAATTGTAGTATTAGAGAACCGAAGGGACCGAAGCTATCAGGCTCCATTAGGATTCACGTGGCTCGGCTTACGGCGCCGACGCTGAACCCGGCCATTAGGCTTTGAGGTGACGGGCTGATTTATTTGTTTTAATCCTAAGATACGAATTGTTTGTGCATTTAGTTTGCGGTTAAACGACGATGTAATGGAGATTATTAAAGTACCGTTGTCAGATCGCAGGTGCCTTAAACTCACAGGCTGTGGGCGAGCAAACAGGGGAGCGCTGGGAAACTAAACCCACTATATAATGACCCAGATATAATACTGATGTGGGGCACGTCTGGCTGAGACGTGGCGCCGCGGCGCTACGGACGGAACCGGAGAATGGCAAAGTAACTGAGCCAAAGGTGACACTCGTATGAGAATATTAATGTAGACCATGCGTCCCAGAATGCATTGGGCACTGCTAACTGCTTAAAAAAAATGCCAGTAAAACAGTACATACAGTAGCAGTTAAACGGTTGGCCATGCCCCCTTTTCGCTCCATCACTTTGTCCTCCACTTATCATAAAGATGGACTTTGTAGTTTTATAATTACAGACTGTAGTCCATCTGTATGATAAGTGGAGGATATAGTGATGAAGCGGAAAGGGGGTGTGGCCAAACGTTTAACTGTTACCTATTAAAAAAAATACTAGTAATCTACATACAGTACCAGTTAAACATTAAGCCACGCCCCATTTTCACTCCATCACTATTTCCTCCACTTATCATAAGGATGGACTTTGTAGTTTTATAATTATAGACTGTAGTCCATCTGTATGATAAGTGGAGGAAATAGTGATGGAGCAAAAAAGGGGCGTGGTCAAACATTTAACTGCTACCGACTTAAAAAAATGTATCAGTAATCTACATACAGTACTAGTTAAATGATAGGCCACGCCCCCTTTTCACTCCTTCACTTTGTCCTCCACTTATCATACAGATGAACTACAGTCTGTAACTATAAAACTACAAAGTCCATCTACCTACTTAAAAAAAGTACCAGTAAAATGTTTGGCCACACCCCTTTTTTCTCTATCAATATTTCCTCCACTTATCATACAGATGGGCCACAGTCTGTGATTATAAAACTACAAAGTCCATCCTTATGATAAGTGGAGGACATAGTGATGGAGCAAAAAAGGGGGCGTGGCTTAACGTTTAACTGCTACCTACTTAAAAAAAAGTACCAGTAATCTACATACAGTACTAGTTAAATGTTAGGCCACACCCCCTATTAAATCCATCACTATGTCCTCCACTTATCATAAGGGTGGACTTTGTAGTTTTATAATTACAGACTGTACTCCATCCATATAAGTGGAGGCAATAGTGATGGAGCGAAAAGGGGGCTTGGCCTAACATTTTACTGATATATAGATTACTGGTACTTTTTTCCTCCACTTACCATACAGATGGACTTTTACAGATGGTAGTTTTGCATTTACAGACTGTAGTCCATCTGTGTTCTTTGTGGGTTCTCTGTTCTCTAGTGGTCAGAACCATCACAGAACAGGTATCATTTGGGTGGTGGATTGTTGATGGTCAGTTGTGCAGTGGCAACACAGTGACGGGGGGTTTAGTGCAGATGTGCTGCTGTAGATTCATATAAACACCTCAGTGACATTGCAGGGATAGGCCATAATGCACCTTCTCCTCCATCATCCTGCATCCACCTTCTCCACCATGGAGAAGGCAGCATTAGGCGTACAACGTGAGAAGAACCTACCAAATCCCCAAAGAATGCGGAAAGAGTGAGTAGATCTGGAATTTGTCTTATGAAATGTGGAAAGCATGGCATTTAGCGTCAGCCAATCAGAGTGATTCATTAGCATGACTCCGGTTCTCGGTTCTCGGCGCACACACCCTGATTACACCCTGCAGGGGGCTGTCAATCACAGCCTTCCCGTTCTCTCTGAAGGTGAGATGGAAGTGACAGTCTGAAGATCCACTGGTGGCTACGAGTGAACCGAATGTGCACACACACACACACACACACACACACACACACACACACACACACACACACACACACACACACACACACACACACTCACACACACACACAGCTTTTATCCCCAATATGCTGTTGTGAAGTTTTGATGTCTGGTTTGTTAGTTAATAAACATAATGATTGGCGTAATGGGGTTGGGATGCTGCCAGGGGGATGAGGGGGTATCAGGTGGAATTAGCATCAGAGGCTTGACACCTAGTCTCACACACACACACACACACACACACACACACACACACAATGCTTAGAGACAGCCCAACATTCGTTGCTAGGTAGAATGAAAACTGTCATGTTGATTACAAGAGGTATCATTACATATATCTGAGAAAAAAAAGGGGGGGGAGAGCAAGAAAGAGTGAGAGAGCGAGAATCAGAGAGTGAGAAAACCAAAAAGTAAGACGCCTTAGAAAGACCGAGAGAGAAGTGCGAGAGAAAGCGAGAGAGAGAGAGAGAGAGAGAGAGAGAGAGAGAGAGAGAGAGAGAGAAAGAGAGAGAGAGAGAGAGAGAGAGAGAGAGAGAGAGACATAAATCGAAGACAGAATGAAACAGATAATGAGATGGAGCAAAATGAGAGAGAGAGAGATAAAGAAAGAAAGAGAGAGAGAGATAGATAAAGAGAGAGAGAGAGAGAGAGAGAGAGAGAACAATAGAGAACAAACAGAAAAAGTGGCAAAAAGAGAGAGAGAGTGAGTGAAATAGAGTGAGAGAAGACGAAAGAGTGGGAATGGAAATGAAACATGGAAACTCCACACAGATTGGGATTCAAACCTGGACCCCAGCGCTGAAACGAGAAAACAGCTGGTAGCTACAAACTTACTAACAAACTGTTTCCATACTGTTGTCAGCGTGCAGCAATGTTATTTACACCTGCAGTTAAAGGACTAAGGAATGAGCCAATTAATCGTTCCCGCAATTAATCACGATTCAAAACACAACAATTAATTAATGTTAAAATATTGAAATACAAATTAAAAATATTCCCTCAACATCGTTATGACGACATTGATCTCATCTCTCTCTCACCTCCCTTTCTCTCTCATCTCTCTCTCTCAACTCCCTTACATCTCTTGCTTCCTTCCCTCCCTCTTTTACCTCCCATTCTCTCCTCCCTCTCTCTCTCCTCCTTTTCTCTCTCGCCTCCCTCCCTTTTTCAGCTCCCTCTCTTTCCTGCCTCCCTCCTTCTCTCTCACCTCCCTCCCTCTCGCACTTCATCTCTCTCTCCTTCCTCTCTCTCTCACGTCCCTCTCTCTCTCATGTCCCTCTCTCTCTGTCCTCCCTCTCTCTCTCACATCCCTCTCTATCTCCCACTTTATCTCCTTTTTTCTCTCTCTCTCCCTCTCTCTCTCTCTCTCCCTCTGTCTCTCTCTCTCCCTGTCTCTCTCCCGCTCTCTCCCTCGCTCTCTCTCTCTCACTGCGGTTCTATATGTTCTTCTTTTTTTGAAGACTAGAGACAAACAGGACATGTGAGGACACATCTCTCGCGTCATCACACAGATCAAACTCGCGGCAGGAGTCCATCCATTGCGCCTCCCTGAGGCAGATAACAATGTAATTAGGATGAACCCATGCAGGTCGAGCCACGGCGGCCCGGAGGAGTCCAAAAACGTTCTAATGACCGCGGCCTTAGAACCAGCAACACAGAGCCCGCAGTACAGCTTTACATCCGAATCCAAAACCACCGTGGACCTCCGAGATCAGTCTGCTCCTGAGGCGGGGTGTGTGTGTGTGTGGGGGGGGGTCTTGACAGAAGACTTGTTGCTGTACACTGCAGGAGATTCAGAACAAATAACACTTCTTTAGTCTGCAGTTGCTTCTGGACACGTGTCCCTGGGTGTCTCCATATTTATGGATGCGTGTCTCCTGGTGTCTCCACATTTATAGACACGTGTCTCTGGGTGTCTGCAGTTGCTTTTGGATGCACGTCTTCCGGGTGACTGCATACTTTTAGATACGTCCCTGGGTGTCTCCATATTTGTGGACACATGTGTCTGCAGTTGCTTTTGGACACATGTCCTTGGGTGTATTCAAATTTATTGAATCTGGACACTGGACCCTGGACCCTGGATTCTAGACATTGAACTCTGGACCCTGGACACTGCACCCTGGACACTGCACCTTGGACCCAGGACTCTGAACCCTGGACACTGCACCTTGGACCCCGGACCCTGGACTCTGCACCTTGGACCCTGGACACTCGACCCTGAATCTAGACATTGAACTCTGCACCCTGGATACCTCTGGACCTTGGACTCTGGACCTGGACCCCGGACTCTGGATCCGGGACACTGCACCCTGGACCCTGGACTCTGGACCCGGGACCTGGCTCTGGACCATGGACTCTGAACCCTGGACACTTCACCTTGGACCCTGGACTCTGGACCCTGGATTCTGGACCATGGACACTGCACCCTGAACCCTGGACTCTGGACCCCGCTATGTGCACCTCAGACAGGATGGTGGTTTGTGTACTTCAGTGTCTGTACAGAGAACGAGAGAATGAGCTGCTGGTGTCCCTCTGCCGATGCTGAATGAACATGTTCCTGTTTCTAATCTATAATTAGATCCCCCATCAGCGGCGTTGTCTCTGGAGTCATTACGCCGGGACGTTGCGGGTTCTAGCTTTAATTACGAGCTCAGTGACTTTAACCTTTCTCTGATTTGTTAATACTATATTTGGTGAATTTTAATTTGTTCTGTTACGGCAACCAATAACAGTTTGTACAAACAGCTGTGGAACCTCAGGAGAACCTCGCAGATCGTTATTAAATCCATGTTCTGCGCTCCGTTTATTAGAACCGCTTACCATATTGATAATGTGACTCATCGGTTGTCCCTTTCTGGATTGGAGATAAGCATGACCCTCCCTGTGTCTGTCTGCAGGGGGTTTTCATCTGGGTCTCTGATTGGTAGGATGCTGGTGGCCTCCATCTCCACCACCATGTGAGTCTCACTGAGGTACTGAGAATCATCCACCACCCTAATAACTCCTGTCCTGTGTTTGTCCTCCCCACTTTGATGAGAATGTATCTGTATACAGTTGTCCCTAGACGTTCATATACCTTTGGACACATGTCACCTTTGGACACGTGTCTCCATACTATCGGACGCATGTCTCTGGGTTTCTCCGTACTTTTGGACACATGTCGCTTAGATTCTCCATACTTTTTGACACATGTCCCTGGGTGTCAACATACTTTTGGTCATATATCTCTGGCTATATGTATACTTTTGGACACCTGTCCCTTGGTTTCGCTGTACTTTTGGACACGTATCTCTGGCTGTCTGCAAACAATTGGAAACATGTCTCTGGGTATACTTTTGGACACCTGTCCCTTGGTTTCGCTGTACTTTTGGACACATGTCCTTGGGTGTCAGCATACATTTGGTCATATGTCTCTGAGTTTCTCCATTTGCACACATGTCTCTGGGTGTCTGCAACCTTTTGGACACGTCTCTGGGTGTCTGCAAACTTTTGGACACATGTCCCTTGGTGTCTGCATACTTTTGGACACATATCCCGTAGTGTCTGCATACTTTTGGACACGTGTCCTTGGGTGTCTGCATATATTTGGACACATGTTCGTTGGTTTCTCTGTACTTTTGGACACATGTTTCTGGGTATATTGTATACTTTTGGACACATGCCCCTTGGTATCTGTATACTTTTGGACACTTGTCCCTGGATGCCTGCATACTTTTGGACACATGTCCATGGGTGTCGCTATTCTTTTAAATGGATGTCTCTGGCTGTCTCCATAGTTTTGGACACATGTCCCTAAGTATCGTTATACATTTGGACAATTGTCCGGTGGTGTCCATATAATTTTGGACACATGTCCGCTGAGTATGTTTTTCCGCAGTTGTCCTTAGCTGTCCGCATACTTTAGGAGCCGTGTCCCAAGGTGTCCATATACTTTTGGACACATGTCCTTAAGTATCATCATTTGGACAATTGTCCAATGGTGTCCATACTTTTCCCATGAGTTTATCCAAGTCCCATGAGTATCTGTATGTTCTTGGGCAGTTGTTCTTAGCTGTCCGCATACTTTAGGAGCCATGTCCCAAGGTGTCCGCATACTTTTGGACACATGTCCCTGTGTTTAAATCACAATGTTTCGCTTTAAAGGGGGAAACGGAACCGAGCTGATAGAACGGCAGAGACGTTTTTCTGGCTAACGTTCGACTGTTCTAATGTTCTGACGTTCCGTTCTGTTGCAGCCCCTTCACATCTGTCTTTATTGTGTAATCACGGCGGCGAGTCATGATCCCGCAGCCTGTGCTTAAATTAACGAGCTTCTGAGGTTCTAATTACACTGTAGATCTTCGTTCTGCAAACAGTCGGCGAGCCGGTTCTACCGACCTGCTTCTCCCAATTATAACTCCATGAGAACGCACTTCTGACTTCATATCTGAGGACATTAAGCTGGAAGGTTGGTGCTGATTGCCTTAATTATGCCACCAGTCGCGACGGAGACGGCGAGAGGACCGCGTCTCTGTGTAAACTGTCCTCAGTCTCTTTCAAAACGTGGCATTAAATAATAAATCGTTCGCCGGGAGGTTCTGAGACCAACTAGAACCGACACGGCAGTCTTTAATAGACCTGCGTTGAAGTGTTCCAGAGGTAAAGAACCTAATGCTGCAGAACGCTGGGTCCAAAACCGAGGTCTCTCTGATGGTCGGTCCTCACAAGCTCTCGGTAACTGTCCTTGAGTGTCTATACACTCTCAGTGTCTCAGAGTTCTCTCAATTGTCTTTGAGTATCCATAATTTTTGGACACATGTCCCTGGGTGTCTGCATACCTTTGGACACATGTCTCTCAGTGTCTCAGAGTTCCCTCAAAATATCCATTTTTTTGGACACATGTCTCTGGGTGTCTGCATACTTTTGGAAGCATGTCTCTCAGTGTCTGTGTATTTGTGTGCGTGTCCCTGGGTGTCTCCATACTTCTGAACCCCTCTCCCTGAATGTCTCCATACTTCTGAACCCCTGTCCCTGGGTGTCTCCATACATCTGCACCCCTGTCCCTGGGTGTCTCCATACTTTTGGACAAATGTCACAGGTTGTCAATATCCTTTAGGTTAAATGTACTCAGTGTCCGCATACAGACTTCTGTATAAATGTCTCTAGCTGCCTTT
The DNA here is from genome assembly GCA_019802505.1 of Corydoras sp. C115. Lineage (NCBI taxonomy): Eukaryota > Metazoa > Chordata > Actinopteri > Siluriformes > Callichthyidae > Corydoras > Corydoras sp. C115. The sequence goes on along the minus strand of JAFMOC010000310.1, from coordinate 262,372 downwards.
TTGGTGCCCCAGCTTGTGTTGGGGTCAATCTCTGTTCCAATTCATCCCAAATGTGTGAACGTATACAGCCAATCAGGTGCTGAGTCAATGGGTGATGATACTTCTGTCCATGCCGCTCATGAGAGGAACCACTGTGGTACTGTAGAGTTCCACTGCATCATACGGGGTAGAACGTGGATGACAAGAGACCCCCCCCCCCCAGTTATGGTTAGTCACATGTTCCGTTTACCTCCCCCAACGCCGAAAGGAGCCAAAGCTCCTGTCGTCATGTGATTAGCTGCCGGCTGCCGGCGCAGGTGTGCGTCTCCTCGGGATCACGTGGCGTACAAAACAGAACATAACGCGATTAGTACGGCGACGTCGGAGACGATTCCGAATGCAAGGACGGCATGCGTAATCACAGACCGGCTTCAGAACATCACCGTAATGAAGAACAGGTGCTCCATTTGCGCAACGCGGAGCCGGCAAACGACTTTAGAACCGGGAACCACGCGCCATTAACATCTCGTCCCGACGTTCCGGCGTCACCGGAAACATTCCGGAGTGTCGAGGCTGTCGGCCCGAGTACCCGTGGGTTCTTGTCCCTGTGTGTCTGTGTGCTTTTGAACACTTTAGAACATGTCTCTCAGTGTCTGTATATTGTTGGATGCAAGTCTCTGGGTGTCTGCATGCTTTTGGACATGTCCCTGGGAGTCTGCATGCGTTTGAACATTTTAGGACACATATCTCTAGGTGCCTGTATGCTTTTGGATGCATGTCTCTGGGTGTCTGCATACTTTTGGACATGTCCCTATGTGTCTGCATGCTTTTGAACACTTTTGGATGCATTTCTCTGGGTATCTCCTTACTTTTGGACACATGTCTCTGGGTGTCTCCATACTTTTGGATGCATGTTTCTGGGTGTCTATATTTTTGGACATGTCCCTGCGTGTATGCATGCATTTGAACACTTTTGTACACATGTCTCTGGATGTATGTATACTTTTGGACGTCTCTGGGTGTCTCCATACTTTTGGATAAATGTCTCTGGGTGTCTCCATACTTTTGGATAAATGTCTCTGGATGTCTGTATACTTTTGGATGTCTCTGAGTGTCTCCATACTTTTGGATAACTGTCTCTAGGTGTCTATATTTTTGGACATGTCCCTACGTTTGAACACTTTTGGGTGCATGTCTCTGGGTGTCTCCATACTTTTGGACACATGTCTGGGTGTCTATACTTTTGGACGAATGTCTGTTTGTGTTTGAACACTGAAACATTGTTCGTGTTGAAACACGCGTTGAAACGTGTTGAAACATGCATTGAAACACGCATATCTCTTGGTGTTTCCATACCTTTGAACACACGTCTGGGCGTCTGCATACATTTGGACGCATGTCTCTGGTTGCCTGCATCGTCCCTGCGTCACGACATAGCCGTAATGCGAGCGTGGAACCGTTCTAAAGTGTCGATGCTGTCGACCAGAGTACCGTGGGTTCTTATTTATTTAAACGCGGTTCTTTGTAGGTTCTAGATTAAAATCAAAGCAAACTGCATTACGTTCTCCAGCGCGAGAGCACTCTAACATATTGGATTGTGTGTGTGTGTGTGTGTGAGTGTGTAGGTGTGTGTGTGTGTGTGTGTGTGTGTGTGTAAAGGACAGCTCAGGTTCAGTCAATGAGGCTCTCTCGCGTTTAATCGTCACAGAGACGCCGGCGTTCCGTTAAACGGCGTAAAGACACGAACGTCGTCGCGCGAGATTCCTACACAAATGACAATGTCACGGCGAGGAGCTCGTGGCTCCACCCACCACATGCTCTCTCAGATGTGCAGGATCAACAAATCTGACATGCAGCAGAACAACGACTGTGTCTAAAACACGGATTTGAAGACATCAGATTCCTGAGACAGTATAGGGGTAATTTAGAGCATTGAATTTATTCATTGGACTCTTCGTTTTTTGGGTTCTTGGGTTCTTTGGCTCCTGGATTCCTGGGTTCTTCAGTTCTTGGGTCCTTTGGCTCTTGGGTTCTTGGGTTTTGGGCTCTTTGGTTCTTGGGTTCTTTGGCTCTTGGGTTCTTTGGCTCTTGGGTTCTTGGGTTCTTCAGTTCTTGGGTTCTTTGGTCCTGAACTTCACATTTCAAAGAGAAACCGAGTTAAGCACACCCAATCTGCAAATCCTGGAATCCCGGTTCGAATCCCAATCTGGATGTACTGTGGTTTGCATGTTCTCCCCATGTTCCTGTGGGTTTTCTCCAACAGGCAAAAAGCATGGATTCCAGGTAAATTGGTGGCTCTAAATTGCCCCTATATAATGTGTGAGTGAGTAAGTGTGTGTCTGCCCAGTGATGGATTGTGTCCTGGCTGCTATTAACAAACGACACTTTGGGTTCTTCTGTTCTTGGGTTCTTGGATTCTTGGGTTCATGAATTCTTCGGTTCTTGGATTTTTCAGTTATTGGGTTATTTGGTTCTTGGGATTCTTTGGTTATAGGGCTTTTGGGTTCTTGAGTTCTTGGATTTTTCAGTTTTTGGATTTTTCAGTTCTTGGATTCTTGGGTTCTTGAGTTCTTGGATTTTTCAGTTCTTGGATTCTTGGGTTCTTGGGTTCTTGGATTCTTGGGTTCTTGGATTCTTGGGTACTTTGGTTCTTGGATTCTTGAGTCTTGGATTCTTGGGTTCTTGGATTTTTCAGTTCTTGAATCCCACTCAAGCTCCATCGTTCCATGCTTTTGGTTCATGTTCTCCCCATGTTCTTTTGGGTTTTCTCCAAATTCTCCGGGTTCCTCCCACAGGCCAAAAGCATGGATTCCAGGTGAATTGGTGGCTCTAAATTGCCCCTATATAATGTGTGAGTGAGGAAGTGTGTGTCTGCCCAGTGATGGATTGGGTCCTGGCTGCTATTAACAAAAAACACGGTGGGTTCTTATGTTCTTGGGTTCTTGGATTCTTGGGTTCTTTGGTTCTTGAATTCTTCGGTTCTTGGATTTTTCGGTTATTGGGTTCTTTGGTTCTTGGGATTCTTTGGTTATAGGGATTTTTCAGTTCTTGGATTCTTTGGTAATTTGGTACTTGGATTCTTGAGTCATGGATTCTTGGATTTTTCAGTTCTTGAATCCCACTCAAGCTCCATCGTTCCATGCTTTTGGTGGGCTGGGAGCTGGAATGAGCCAGGACCTGGGACAGGATCTCCAACCTGACCTGACATCACTACAGAACCTCTCCAGAGCTGGACGTTCTCCTCAGAGTGAAGATCTGCTGTAAACCCATCTTTGCTGATAAATAACTAATTAAGATGCATTTATTTTGGATATTGTAGGGTTCTGTAAATGTGTAGAGGTGCAGAACCCTTTCAGTTGCAACCCTGACGTTCAGCGGTTATTAATACCACCGTCAATCAGAACGTCGTCTGTATAAAAAGATTCCATGAAAATGATTCAACTAGCAGCGCGGGACAGCGTTTCCGTGTCCCAGCCGTTAGCGTGGGAGGTTGCCATGCCAATGTGGAGAGTCCACATTTAAAGCGGAGTGGGTTCGAGGTTGCAGTGGACTTCAGACAAGGATGAGTGGACGGACGGACGGACGCTGGAATAAAGGTCAGCGTGGCTGCTGCAGACAGCGTTAACTCTCAACAGATGAAAGAGACCTGACCTCAAGAGCTCAGCACAAGACTATAAAGAGAGAGAGAGAGAGAGCGAGAGAGGGTGAGAGAGAGAGAGCGAGAGAGGGTGAGAGAGGGTGAGAGAGAAAGAGAGAGAGAGAGAGAGAGAGCAAGAGAGCGAAAAGAGAGAGCGAGAGACAGAGAGAGAGCGTGAGAGAGAGAGAGCGAGAGACAGAGAGAGAGTGTGAGAGAGAGAGCGAGAGAGAGAGTGTGAGAGAGAGAGAACAAGAGAGAGTGCATTCTTGGAATCTTGGGTTCTTGGATTATTTGTTTCTTGAATTTTTTGGTTCTTCGATTTTTCAATTTTTGGATTCCTAAGTTCTTTGGTTCTTTAGTTGTTGGATTCTTCAGTTCTTGGTTTCTTGAGTTCTTAGATTATTGGGTTCTTGGATTCTTCAGTTCTTGAGTTTTTAGATTCTTTGGTTCTTGGATTCTTGGGTTCTTTGATTCTTCAGTTCTTCAGTTCTTGAATTCTTGGGTTTCTTGGATTCTTTAGTTCTTGGGTTTCTTGGATTCTTGGGTTCTTGGATTCTTCAGTTCTTGGGTTCTTGGATACTTGGATTCTTCAGTTCTTGGGTTCTTGGATTCTTCAATTCTTGGATTCTTGGGTACTTGGGTTCTTGGATTCTTCAGTTCTTGGGTTCTTGGATTCTTTAGTTCTTGAGTTCTTCGATTCCTGGGTACTTGAATTCTTGAGTTCTTGGATTCTTTGGTTCTTCGATTTTTCAGTTCTTGGATTCTTAAGTTCGTGGATTCTTCAGTTCATGAGTTCTTTAATTCTTGGATTCTTCAGTTCTTGAGTTTCTTGGATTCTTGGGTTCTTGGATTCTTCAGTTCTTGTGTTCTTGGATTCTTCAGTTCTTGGATTCTTGGGTACTTGAATTTTTGAGTTCTTGGATTCTTCAATTCTTGGATTCTTTTGTTCTTGGATTCTTTGGTTCTTCGATTTTTCAGTTCTTGGATACTTAAGTTCTTGGATTCTTGAGTTCTTTAATTCTTGGATTCTTTAGTTCTTGATTTTCTTGGATTCTTGGGTACTTGGATTCTTCAGTTCTTGGGTTCTTGGATTCTTCAGGTCTTGAGTTCTTGGATTCTTGGGTACTTGGATTCTTTGGTTCTTGGATTTTTCAGTTCTTGGGTTCTTGGATTCTTCAGTTCTTAAGTTCTTGGATTCTTGGGTACTTGGATTCTTGAGTTCTTGGATTCTTCAATTCTTGGATTCTTTGGTTCTTGGGTTCAAAGCATTCTTTAAATAAATTACTTGAACTGTGCACTACCACCCCAAAATGGGGTGGCTTAGTGTTTAGCATGTTCTCCTCTCAGGATGAAGACAATCAGAAGTCTAACAGAATGAAGACAATCACACAGACTCCACCTCCCTCAGATGTCTTATTTCATTACGTACAGCATACTTTTATGGCTTTTACGGGTACCAGACCCGACTCTCATTCCGTTAACAGTGAGCAGAATGTCTCTTCATCCAGCATGGACTGAGGGTGTCAGCAGGCATGTAAAGGTGGAGGAGGATGGTATCGCAATTAGTAAGGAGAACTTTAAAGGCGTTTGGAGGCCAAAGTTAAGAAAGTGTTAAGGATGAAAATGTGGGATTAGGAACCAGATTAGGAACCAGATTAGGCCTGATGAAGTGCTTCTCTAATGAAGTGTAAGATGCAGAGCATCAATAGAGTCAGAGAGAGAGCAGATTTCCATAATGTGACGTGCATTAGAGAGACATGGCTTGAAAACCTAATCCATGTTCCCTACCGCTGAGTCTCACCAAGCAGCACTATTCAGTGGACCTGTATAAAAAAAAAAAAAAAAAAAAAAAAAAAAAATATATATATATATATATATATATATATATATATATATATATATATATATATATATATATATATATACACTCACCGGCCATACAGACACCATTCTAGTAACGGGTTGGACCCCCTTTTGCCTTCCGAACTGCCACAATTCTTCGTGGCATAGATTCAACAAGGTGCTGGAAGCATTCCTCAGAGAGTTTGGTCCATATTGACATGATGGCATCACACAGTTGCCGCAGATTTGTCGGCTGCACATCCATGATGCGAATCCCCCGTTCCATCACATCCCAAAGATGCTCTATTGGATTGAGGTCTGGTGACTGTGGAGGCCATTTGAGTACAGTGAACTCATTGTCATGTTCAAGAAACCAGTCTGAGATGATTCCAGCTTTATGACATGGCACATTATCCTGCTGAAAGTAGCCATCAGATGTTGGGTACATTGTGGTCATAAAGGGATGGACATGATCAGCAACAATACTCAGGTAGGCTGTGGCGTTGCAACGATGCTCAATTGGTACCAAGGGGCCCAAAGAGTGCCAAGAAAATATTCCCCACACCATGACACCACCACCACCAGCCTGAACCGTTGATACAAGGCAGGATGGATCCATGCTTTCATGTTGTTGACGCTAAATTCTGACCCTACCATCCGAATGTCGCAGCAGAAATCGAGACTCATCAGACCAGGCAACGTTTTTCCAATCTTCTATTGTCCAATTTCGATGAGCTTGTGCAAATTGTAGCCTCAGTTTACTGTTCTTAGCTGAAAGGAGTGGCACCCGGTGTGGTCTTCTGCTGCTGTAGCCCATCTGCCTCAAAGTTCGACGTACTGTGCGTTCAGAGATGCTCTTCTGCCTACCTTGGTTGTAACGGGTGGCTATTTTAGTCACTGTTGGCTTTCTATCAGCTCGAACCAGTCTGGCCATTCTCCTCTGACCTCTGGCATCAACAAGACATTTCCGCCCACAGAACTGCCGCTCACTGGATGTTTTTTCTTTTTCGGACCATTCTCTGTAAACCCTAGTTTATGGTTGTGCGTGAAAATCCCAGTAGATCAGCAGTTTCTGAAATACTCAGACCAGCCCTTCTGGCACCAACAACCATGCCACGTTCAAAGGCACTCAAATCACCTTTCTTCCCCATACTGATGCTCGGTTTGAACTGCAGGAGATTGTCTTGACCATGTCTACATGCCTAAATGCACTGAGTTGCCGCCATGTGATTGGCTGATTAGAAATTAAGTGTTAACAAGCAGTTGGACAGGTGTACCTAATAAAGTGGCCGGTGAGTGTATATGTATATATATATATACACGGTGGCATGGTGGCTTAGTGATTGGCATGTTCTCCTCTCAGCGCTGGGGATTTCCAGTTTGAATCCTGATCTGGGTGGATTTTGCATGTCAGTGTGGGTTTCCTCTGGGTTCTCCAGTTTCCTCCCACAGTCCAAAAACATGGATCAAGGTCAATTGAGTTCTCCCAATTGCCCTATATAGAGTGTGTCTGTGTGAGTGAGTGTGTGTCCACTGATAGATTGGCGTCCTGTCCTGGGTGTATTTGCCCAGCGCCCGAAACGTTCTCCCCTGGATCGGCATGGGTAACCCCCCCCCCCCCCCCCCCCCCGACCCTAATAGAGGATAAAGTGGAAGATAATGGATGGATATATATACATATACATAAAATACAAAATAATTATAATATAAGTAATAATTTTTACAGAGCGGCACGATGGCTTAGTGATTGGCATGTTCTCCTCTCACCACTGGGGATCCGAAAAATCGATCTTCCAGCGGATCATAAGTTGGAACCTCTTTGCCTGCGTTTATTTTGCGGTTCTAAAGTTTGCCTCGCGCCGGCGCTGACAGACGTACACGTTATAAATGCCGCTCTTCCGAGATGCTGCAGGAATCCGGTGCAGTTCCGCCGGCGAGGCCGGTTGATTTATGACGGCCGGGCCTGGCAGCGCGTTATTATTCAGAAGAGCTTGGCTCGGAGCTTATTAATTGCTGAGGGGAAGCGTTTTGAAAGGCACTGTTTCAAAAGCTCCGACACTTTCCTAAAGCCACCAAGGTCAGAACATGCTGTTCGTATGAGCGGCCCACCGGCACACCATGTGTACACATACTGATTAGTTTGTCATTCATTCCTTTTCGCACCGCACCATTCACGACGCCGGCTGAATGGGAGGCAATCATTTAGTGATTATTGGCTCATAAACGGATGTTCCTGGCAGGCTGGCGTGTTTCGGGATGCCAGTCACGGGCAATTAGTCGCGGCGCGAGGAGGAGTAGTGAGTTAATAAGGAAGTTGTTTCGCGAGCTGAATGGACCCGCTTCCTGAATGCGCCGAGCGGGTCGTTAAGTGGGAGAGGCTAATCCTGATATAATTGATGCACCGAGTCGGGAACTTCACCCGAAAAATGGCGACAGAATAAAGAAGGACCAGGGGAGACGAAAAGAATCGGAGAGGGGGAGAGGAACGCTCCGAAAACAAACACAGAGTTAATGCCAGAGGTGAAGAATTATTAATTCACTCATTATCTGCCGTCCAATCCACTGCTAGGGTCGTGTGTGTGTGTGTGGGGTGGGGGGGGTTGGGGCGCTGGGCAGATACACCAAGGACAGGGTGCCAATCCATCACTGGACACTCACTCACTCACACAGACACAATCTATATGGGGCAATTTGGAGAATTCAGTTTACATTAATTCCATGTTAAGGGGGGGTGGGTGGTTCTCCATGCCCATCCAGCGGAGAAGTTTTCGGGCGCTGGGCAGATACACCAAGGACAGGACGCCAATCCATCACTGAACACACACTCACTCACAAAGACACTATATATAGGGGCAATTTACAGCATTCAACTTACCTTAATTCCAAGTTGGGGGGGGGGGTTCCCCATGCCCATCCAGGGGAGAACGTTTCGGGTGCTGGGCAAAAACACCCAGGACAGGACGCCAATCCATCACACACTCACTCACGCACACTCTATATGGGGCAATTTACAGCATTCAATTGACCTTGATCCATGTTTTTGGACTGTGGGAGGAAACCGGAGAACCCAGAGGAAACACACGGGGACACAGCGAGAACGTGGAAACTCCACTGATTGGGATTTAAACCTGGATCCCTAGTGGTGAGAGAACATGCCAATGGATCTCCATCCATCCATTATCTTCCGCTTTATCTTCTACTAGGGTCGGGGGGGGGGGACGTCCCGGGTGCTGGGCAGATACACCCAGGACAGGACGCCAATCTATCACTGGACACACACTCACTCACACACACACTCTATATGGGGCGATTTGGAAACCTCAATTGCCCTTGATCCATGTTTTTGGACTGTGGGAGGAAAACTGGCAAACGCGGAAAAAACCCACACGGACACGGGGAGAACATGCAAACTCCACCCAGATTGGGATCCGAACCTGGAATCCCAGTGCGGAGAGGAGAACATGCCAACCACTAAGCCACCATGCCACACTGTAAAAATAATGACTTATAGTATAATTATATTAGAATATATTAGAATAATTATAATGATGTACTTATGCAAAAATATTCATGCTGTTATCTCACACACACACACACACACACACACACACACACACACACACACACACACAGTGATGTTAGCACAGAGCATACAGAACCTGGCTCCATTCCCAGCAGTCGGAATGTCGATACCCGCAGAACTCAGATCCCGAAGGACCAGCGTCTCAGATCACACAGGTAGCTTAAAATAATCTTATTTTTAAATGTATTCCCCGTTCGCACCTCCACACCGCGCTCCTCACACCGCGTGGTCCTCCTGTCGCCGTGTACATCAAAAACCCCACCGCAGACCGCCGGCGTGAGGTTCTCGCTCATTCCCGGAACCTCGCGCTCGATCACCTTCCTTTAAATCTATTCTGAGGTTTGAATGAGATGGAGGGTCCTTGTGTTCCGGTCACGGCAGGTGGAGAACAGTGACGGGGCCCTCGTTTGGGACGAGGTGATGTCATCGGGTTATAAAAGGATCTGACATCGGCATCGGGTTTAGGAACCTGTTCCACACACACACATACACACACACACACACACAGTTACCTGTTTACGGAACATCCACGCTCTTACTCCACCTCCCGGTTCCTCTCAGTTGTACTCGGGTGGGTGGTGGAGTCGTGAACCCAGCTGGAGAACCATTGCATTGCGTTCTTTATCATTATTCTTATTTCTGCCATGTTCCACGTCTCACCTTCGATTAAGTATCTTCACGAGGAACCGGAAGCGGAACCTACGACAGGTGTGTCAATCACTCTCCTCATGTCCTTGGCTCCTCCTCCTCCTCCACCTCCTCCTCAGCAGGTATCTTATCATAATTAGTATGTATTATCTTCCACTTAATGGAAGATATTAGGGTTCTGAGAGGGTGGGGGGGGTTCCCCATGCCTTTCCAGTAGGGGGGGAAGGACTTCTTCTCGGGTGCTGGGGCAGATAGACCCAGGACAGGGGTGTCAGCCAATCTATCACTGGCCACACACTCACCCACACATACTATATGGGGCAATTTGGAGCATTCAACTTCACCTTAAATCCATGTTTTTGGACTGTGGGAGGAACCCGGAGAACCCGGAGGAAACCCATGCGGACACGGGGAGAACATGCAAACTCCACCCAGATTGGGAGTTGCACCAGATTGGGAGTTGCATCCCCAGCACTGAGAGGAGAACATGCTAAACACGTCGTGGATCAAAGGAAATGACCACAGTTAAGGTTCTTAGAACCTTTTTTTAGTGTGTGTGTGTGTGTGTGTGTGTGTGTGCGTGCTCTTCACTCTGTTACAGGTCTAGGCAAAACTGTTGTTCTCTCTCTCCCTCTCTAGTGCTCTCGCCCTCTCGCTCACGCTCTCTTCCCATTGGTCCTTTAATGAAGAGCTAAAAGCAAGCGCACTCACCTCGACCTCATTGGGACCCACTCCTGTGTGTGATTTCCTGAGCTGCAGGGGCTGATGGGTAAGAGGAATGATGGCTGCCCTGTGGGGATACACCGGGAGCATTAGTGCTGATGGATACTGAGTCATTTACAAGCTCTCAGAGATGAAATGCCAGGAGCTTGTGCTAATGCACAGAACCGAGAGAACTTCACAGACGATTCGAGCTATTTTAACTGGGGGGGAGGGGGGAGCGAGGATTTCCATTAACCTGCTTTAAGATCGGAAGACGTACTTACGCGCCGTGACAGGGGGGTGGACGATCGGCACCGGGGTCGCCATGTCTGGCCCTGTTCTGTGTTCCGCATCGTAGTTCCGAATGTGGGGGGGTTTCCCCGTGCCTATCCAAGGGACAACGTTTCGGGCGCGAAGCAGATACACCCAGGATTGGGGGGCAATCTATCACTGGGCACACACTCACACACACTCTATATGGGGCAATTTGAGGAACTCAATTCACCTTGAATACATGTTTTTGGACTGTGGGAGGAAACCGGAGAACCTGGAGGAAACCCTCGCAGACACGGGGAGAACATGGAGACTTAACCCAGATGGGGATTCAAACCGGGAGTCCCAGTGGTGAGAGGAAAACATGCCACCATTCTGCCCTGTAAAAATAATTACTTATATCATAATTATATTACATATATATATATATATATATATATATATATATATATATATATATATATATATATATATATCCATCCATCCATTATCTTCCGCTTTATCCTCTATTAGAGTCACGGGGGGAACCTGAAGGAAACCCATGTGGACACAGGGAGAACATGGAAACTCCACCCAGATTGAGATTCGAACCTGGATTCCCAGCTCTAAGTGGAGAACATGCCAACTACTAAGCCACCGTGCTGAAAACAAACATTGAAATTACGTTTGAACTGAATGAACACCTTCACAGCAACATACATTAAGACCAATAATAAGTGGACACCTGAGAAACAGACAATCATCCAATAGTACAGATCACTGAATATCTCAGACTGACAGTTCTGGCCCACAGCTTTGATTTTCACTCGGACCACATGTTGGATCGACGGCCAAATTGAAGGATGTCTCGCCCTCTCGCTCACGCTCTCTCCCCATTGGTCCTTTAATGAAGAGCTAAAAGCAAGCGCACTCACCTCGACCTCATTGGGACCCACTCCTGTGTGTGATTTCCTGAGCTGCAGGGGCTGATTCGACAACAACCGGAGAACATGTGGGCCGTGTGAATGAGGGCCACCCAAATTGAAAACAAATTAAATTGGCTTACATGCTATCGGTGCCCCACATCTGTAAACTATCTGACTATGGGATATCCAGCATCATGACCTGTGCAACTGAATAAAATGGGACAAGATGTCCAGATAGCACATTTATACAGACATGGCAACTGTTTTATCTGGCCCACGTGCCACATACATGGATAGCCACTCCAGATTGAAAAAACCCCATCGGCATCAGATTTGAGCATTTGGAACATTAAGACCATTTTGGTTCACATAGAGAGACCACTTCCACATGTCTGCCAAACGTAGACTAGATATGTTTTGGGACATGTGGTCCATATTAGTATTTTCATATGAGGGCCACATTTGGCTCGCATAAGGGAGTCAGTGGGACTGTATGTCAGCCATACGACACTAAATGGCCTTAGGTTGCACTTTTGAATCCACCCATCCATTATCTTCCACTTTATCCTCTATTAGGGTTGCAGGGGGGGGGGGGGGGTCCCCATGACCATACAGGGGAGAACGTCTCGGGCGCTGGGCAGATACACCCAGGACAGGACGCCAATCTATCACTGCACTTTTAAATCCATCCATCCATTCATCCATCCATTAATTATCTTCCGCTTTATCCTCTATTAGGGTTGCAGGGGGGGGGGGGGGAGTTCCCCATGCCCATCCAGGGGAGAACATTTCGGGCGCTGGGCAAACACACTCACTCACACACTCACTCACACATACACACTCTATATGGGGTAATTTTGAGAACTCAAATGACTTGATCCATGTTTTTGGACTGTGCGAGGAAACCGGAGAACCCGGAAGAAACCCAGGCAGACACGGGGAGAACATGGAAACTCCACCCAGATGGGGATTCGAACCGGGAATACCTAGCGCTGAGAGGAAAACAACCACTAAGTCACCGTGCCGCCACACTTTTAAATCATGTAGAATAAAGTTTGTCTAAATAAAAATACTTTTAATATGGAACACATCTGTATTAATGATGTTAATGCTTCAAAGTTAAAAGTCCTCCAAATCAGTCTTCATGGCTGTTTATTTGTATAAACTTTACCAAACATGAGCGATCACACAGAATATTTGTGTCTCATTTGTAATAATGGCTTCTTCGGTATCTGACGTGGGCCCGGGAATCAAACCGGGGACCTTCAGGTTCCTTTAATGCAAGCCTACACTGCCTCTGAACGCTGAATCTGACGCCTGGATTCAATCAAGAATAGAAAACTATTCACAGACTTCAGGTTCCAACTTTCCCAAAAGTCCAACCTTTAAAAGTCCAGCCCCATCCGTTTCATTACTACGTAAAGATCTACCGCAGAGCAGAAGCCGGTCCTTCAACATCAATAGGACTTCATTTTGGGTAGAAATAATTCTATTCATCTCTCAGAGGCGTGCAGGTTGTTGGACTACATGTTTAAAGAGACCTTGTGTATGAAAAGAATCCGTGTGGTCTTTGAAAACCAGGATTAAATAAGGTTTTTAACACACCACATCACGGAACAAGACAATAATAAATCAACTCCATTTACTGTTCAAATTCATACGGAAAATAACCAGGAACATGAGCAGGTACAAAGATGGAGGGATTAATCAATGTTACCTACAAATTTAAATAGGCAGGTGAATGGATGGATAAGCAAGGACTTTCTCTCTCTCTCTCTCTCTCTCTCTCTCTCTCTCTCTCCATATATATATATATATATATATATATATAGATAGATAGATAGATAGATAGATAGATAGATAGATAGATAGATAGATAAAAGTGAGAATAAAAAAAACGCTGGAAACAACGCTGGGTGGATTTGCGAGTGGATGGAAGGAAGGAAATAAAATAAATCAAAACAAAGGATGAATTCACACTAACTGACAGAAGAGAGAGAAAAAATACCTTACACAAGAAAAGAAACAAAATAGAAAAAAAAAAAAACAGATAAAAGTGAGAACGGACAGACGGACGGGGAACAGGAAGGAAGGTCAAGAGAAAAAAAAAGAAATGATGCTGGGTGGATTCACGAGTGAACGGAAAGAAAGAAAAAAAAAAAAAAAAAAAAAAAAAAAAAAAAAAAAAAAATCATAATAATATTTTAAAAAACGAGGTTGGGAACGAGGTACACGCCCGTTGGCCTGAGCGTGTCGTCTCGCCGCCCGTTTCGACTGACCCCCGGCTCATTGCGGTCTGACGCTCGGTTCTGCAGACTGTTTGTTCAAACCGCTGCCACGTTCTCTCCTCCACCTTCTGTGTTTAGAACGAGGTATTTCTTCATGTGCTGACATTAACTGGAGTGGAGCTTTAGGGTTCCCCTGGGCGGCGGCCTCAGAAGCAAGTCCTTGATTAGTGACATCTACAGGTACTCGGGCCGAGGCCGCGGACGGCAGACTGACGGCGAGCCGGAGAACAGAACGGCAATCAGGAAGCGAGGCGGAGAGAAAGGAATGAGGAGAGGATAGAGACTGGATGTTCGAGGAGGAAGTGTACACTGAGCGCCCGGCGTTCCGCGAATCGGGTCAGAGGGAACACGCGCTAGGACACGCCCCTCTGATGGACAGAATGGGAGCTATTTTCAGAGAGGACGCTCTTTATGTAAATGCTGCTGCTTCCGATGCCTATTTTATGACGTGAGATGTGTCTGAGGAACCGGCATGGCATGGTCCTCCGGCACGATGTTCTATGTTCATCCCATTTAATTCTGGCCCACGCCCTGTTTTCATCCAGCTCAAGCCCCATTCCAATCTCGCCCATGCTTTGTTTTCCTCCAGCCCCTTTTCCATCGTCCTTTTTTCATCCGGCCCACACTCTGTTTTCTTTTGGTCCACGACCCGTTTTCTTCTGGCCCACGCCTTGTTTTCATCTGGCCCACACTCTGTTTTCTTTTGGCCCACGTCCCTTTTTCATGTGGCCCACAAACTGTTTTCATCCGGCCCACACTGTGTTTTCTTTTGGTCCAGGGCCCTTTTTCTTCTGTTTTCATCTGGCCCACAACCCATTTTCATGTGGCCAATGCCCAGTTTTCATCTGGCCCACACTGTTTTCTTTTGGCCCACGACCCTTTTTCATTCGGCCCACACCACATTTCCATCTGGCCCACGCCTTACTTTCTTTTGGCTCATGCCCAGTTTTCTTCCAGCCCACGGCATTTTCATGTGGCTCACCCTCTGTTTTCTTTTGGCTGATGCCCCGTTTTTTTCCAGCCCACCCCCCATTTCTATCTGGCCCACACCTCATTTTCTTTTGTCCCATGCCCTGTTTTCTTTCGGCCCACACCCCGTCTCACTCCGACCCACACCCCGTTTCCATCCGATCCGGTGACGCCCCGTCTCCATCCGATCCGGAGCGCCCGGCGTTCCGCCATTCGGGTCGGAGGGAACACGCGCTGGGACACGCCCCTCTGACGGACAGAACGGGAGCTATTTTCAGAGAGGACGCTCTTTATGTAAATGCCGCTGCTTCCGATGCCTAATTTATGACGCGAGATGTGTCTGAGGAACCGGGAATGTAGGACGGCACGGTTTCCACACGACCCAGAGCCTCTGGTTCTGTCAGCGACGTTCTATATTCGGACTCCGGCAGCAGCTTGGTGTTTATAAAAACATATTGGATGCATGCATCATTCATCCCGTATCCAGCCGTCCGTTTCGTCTCCTCGCTCGGAGAACGACTCGTCTAAGTCCTGATCAACATGCCAACCGTTTACTTAACCAGAGAACCGCCGCCGCCGCCGCGAGGGGTGTGGCGTTTTTGTCATTTCTTGCCCTGGGATTAAAATAAGCGTTTATAAAATACATGGGACTTAAATAATAGGAACCAGCATTTAATCACCCCTCACCCGAGTACGGTCGCAGAACCTTTTAAAAGAATATTCGGCGGAACGCAGGGACGCGGTGGCGCACAATGGCGGTAATTACCTATCTAATCATTTGGATTGCAGGCAGAAAGTGAGACTGCAGAGAGGAATCTTTTGTCACCTCGTCTGCAACTCTGGGGATTCTGTAAATAACGCCTCGGCTTTACGAAGATGAATACGAATTATACACAACAAAGAACAGCACCGCTACCAAACCCGCTGTATTAGAACAGCAACCGCAGGTAACTATTAAATATGAGATACACCCACGAATCCCAAACACACACACACACACACACACACACAATATGAAATTAGAACCTGATTAAATATGGAAACACAACACAGATCTTTTCTCATGAACGAGAACTGAATCCCTTCTGGCAAATTCCCGTACAGCAAAATTATTCTGGCCCACGTCCTGTTTTCATCCGGCCCACGTCCACTTGTCATCCGGCCTGTGCCCTGTTTCCTTCTGGCCCACGCCCCAATTTCTTCAGGCCCACGATCTGTTATCATCTGGCCCATGCCCCTTTTTCCTCTGGCCCACACCCCATTTTCTTCTGGCCCACTCGCTGTTTTCTTTTGGCCCACTCCCCGTTTTCTACTGGCCCACGCCCCATTTTCTTCTAGCCCACACCCCATTTGCATCTGTCCCACTTCCCACTTTTTTTTGGCCCACTCCCTATTTTCATCCCGCCCACACCCCATTTTCTTCTGGCCTACACCTCTTTTTCATCTGGCCCACACCCCATTTTCTTCTGGTCTAGACCTCTTTTTCATCTGGCCTACGCCTCTTTTTTTTCTGGCTTACACCTCTTTTTCATCTGGCCCACACCCCATTTTCTTCTGGTCTTCACCTCTTTTTCATCTGGCCTACGCCTCTTTTTCTTCTGGCCTACGCCTCTTTTTCATCTGGCCCACACCCCATTTTCTTCTGGTCTACACCTCTTTTTCATCCCGCCCACACCCCATTTTCTTCTGGCCTACACCTCTTTTTCATCTGGCCCACAACCCATTTTCTTCTGGTCCACACCTCTTTTTCATCTGGCCTATGCCTCTTTCTTCTGGCCTATGCCTCTTTTTCATCTGGCCTACTCCTCTTTTTCTTTTGGCCCATGCCCCGTTTTCTTCTGGCCCACGCTCCATTCTTCTGACCCTATTTTCGATCCTATCCAGGCACTCAGGAACTGAAGCATCGGTCATTAGTCCATCGGTCGACACGTAGAGTGTTCTTAACAACACACACAGTGGTTTTATACTGTATCATTAGTTAAACAAGCATGAAACTGTATGTTCCACATCTGGTCCATACCCGATGGACCAGGCTCTGCTGTCCCCATGTGAAGTTCATCCATCCGTCCATCCCTCCGTCCATGCTGCACACAGGCCAAATGAAAATGATGGATGGGGAATAATGTTGCTTTCAGGGATGATGGCTCCTTATGAAATATTTTGAACTGACCTTGGAGACAAGAGAATGCCAGAGAGGAATAGAGGAGGATGCCTGAGTGAGCGAGAGAGAGAGAGAGAGAGAGAGAGTTCCACATGACTTCCACTCAAAGGCCAAGAACAAAATAAAAAATGCTGTTGACAGAAACAAATTTCTCTACAAAGTGCTGACCACCAGAAACATTTCTCTCCTGTCATCATCTCAGCAGATGTCCGCTGTCTTCTTCAGGCTTTATGTGTCTGCTCTGCAGGACGTTCTAAGGGGCAGCAAGGAGGCTGAGTTCCACCGTTACACTTCACCAATCAATTCATCTATATATATATATATATATATATATATATATATATATATATATATATTCATCCATTCATTCATTCATTTATTCATTATCTTCCACTTTATCCTATATTAGGGTCGTGGGGGGGGGGGGTGTTCCCCATGCCCATCCAGGGGAGAACATTTCGGGCACTGGGCAGATACACCCAGGACAGGGTGCCATCGCTGTATGTATATGTATGTTGGCATGTTCTCCTCTCAGCGCTAGGGATTCCCGGTTCGAATCCTGCTCTGGGTGGAGTTTCCATGTTCTCCCCGTGTCCGCGTGGGTTTCCTCCGGGTTCTCCGGTTTCCTCCCACAGTCCAAAAACCATGGATCAAGGTGAATTGAATTCTTCAAATTGCCCCATATAGAGTGTGTCTGTATGAGTGAGTGTGTGTCCAGTGATAGATTGGCATCCTGTCCTGGGTGTATCTGCCCAGTGCCCGAAACGTTCTCCCCTGGATGGGCATAGGGAACCACCCAGTGTCCCTAATAGAGGACAAAGCGGAAGATGATGGATGGATGGATGGCTATATATATATATTTATCTATCCAGGCATGTTCTCCTCCCAGGTTTGAACCCCGATCTTCGTGAAATTTGCATGTTCTCCCCTGTCCGCATGGGTTTTCTTCCATCTGGATTCTCAGATTTACTCCCACAGTCCAAAAACGTGGGATTCAAGGTGAATTGCCCCATTTAGTGTTGGTGTGTGTGTGAGAGAGAGTGATAGATTGGTGTCCTGTCTTGGGTGTATCTGCCCAAAACGTTCTCCCCTGGATGGGCATGGGGACCCCGCGAGACCATTAGAGGATTAAACGGACGATGCTGACTGAATGATGTCATGATATATAATTAAATATATCAGTGGCTTTAACTTAAAGTTAAATACGGTGAATGTAAAATGCCGAGTCCAGCCATCCGGAGTCCGATCTGTAAAAATAGCATCTGCTCGACTGAAGCCTCGGAATGCAAAGCGCCTAAAAGTTCCAGAAATCAAATCTAATTGGGTAAATTGATTAGTTTGCGCCACGCAGTTACAAAGGAAGCACAAACTTTGCTTTTTACTTTAATATAATTACCCATAATGGAATGCATGTAGCAATTAGGCTCCTCTGCTGGTAAGGAACGATGTAAAGAGCGCTCTGAGTAACGTTTCTTTGCTTTGTCCTGAGATGGAGGAGCAGAGACGAGTCCAGACGGGGAGGTGGAGTGAGGACCGGCCCCCAAAGTTAAAGCTACAGTGCCGTTCTTCTAAAATTAACTTTAAAATTAAATTAAGGGCAGCACGGTGGCTTAGTGGTTAGCACGTTCTCCTCTCAGCTCTAGGGATTCCCGGTTCGAATCCCCATCTGGGTGGAGTTTCCATGTTCTCCCCGTGGGTTTCCTCCGGGTTCTCCGGTTTCCTCCCACAGTCCAAAAACATGGATCAAGTCAATTGAGTTCTCCAAATTGCCCCATGTAGAGTGTGTTTGTGTGCGTGTCTGTGTGTGTGAATGTGTGCCCAGCGATAGATAGCTGGGCAGATACACCCTGTCCTGGGTGTATCTGCCCAGCGCTTGATGGGCATGGGGACCCCCCACCCCGCAAACCTAATATAGGATAAAGCGGAAGATAATGAATGAATGAATGAATGAATGAATGAAAATTAAATTAAGATCTTCACGTTGTTCGATGAAGATGGAGGTGAGGAGGTAAAGACGAGAGAGTGAGATGGGTGGAGTGGGCGGCAAGGTGGAGGACTAAGACGTGATGTACACACAGATTGGAGATTGAGGTTCTGAGCTAAAGACAGAGGACGAGGACATCAAAGACGAAACTGATGTGATTCTCAGTGGGAGTGAGGAGGATGGACAGGGTTAACTGAACATCCAACCTTCTGAAGATCCAACCATCTGAACATCCAACCTTTTGAACATCCAACCATCTGAACATCCAACCTACTGAATATCCAATCATCTGAACATCCATTCACCTGAAGATCCATCCATCCATCATTCTAAACATCCAACATTCTGAACATCCATTCATCCATCCATCTAAACATCCAACCTACTGAACATCCAAACATCTGAACATCCATTCACCTGAAGATCCTTCCATCCATCATTCTGAAGATCCAACCATCTGAACATCCAACCCTCTGAACATCCAACCTTCTGAACATCCAAGCTTCTGAACATCCGACCTTCTGAACATCCATTCACCTGAAGGTCCATCAATCCATCCACCATTCTGAACATTCAACCTCTTGAACATCCAACCGTCTGAACATCCAACCATCTGAACATCCATCCAAACATCCAACCATATGAACATCCATTCATCCATCCATCCAAACATCCAACCTACTGAACATCCAACCATCTGAACATCCATTTACCTGAAGATCCATCCATCCATCATTCTGAACATCCAATCTTCTGAACATCCAACCTACTGAACATCTAACCCACTGAACATCCAATCATCTGAACATACATTCACCTGAAGGTACATCCATCCATCATTCTGAACATTCAACCATCTGAACATCCAACCATCTGAACATCCAACTATCTGAACACCCATTTATTCATCCATCCATCTGAACATCCAACCATATGAACATCCAACCATCTGAACATCCATTCACCTGAACATCCATCCATCATTCTGAACATTCAACCTTATCAACATCCAACCATCTGAACATCCATTCACCTGAACATCCAACCATCTGAACATCCATTCACCTAAACATCCAACCTTCTGAACATCCATCCATCCATCATTCTGAACATTCAACCTTTTGCACATTCAACCTTCTGAACATCCAACCATCTGAACATCCAACCATCTGAACATCCCTTCACCTGAAGATCCAGCCATCCATCATTCTGTACATTAAAACCTCTAAACATCCAACTGAACATCAACCTTAGTTTCGAGCCTATCCAGTCACTCACAAAGGAATGGAGGCACTGATTCTGGAGACCAGGGATCTATGGGGTCACACAGAGCAGGGAGAACATGCAAGGACCGTCCAAGGACCCTTCATAACAATCTGGACCACGGTGCGACTCGAGCATCACTCGAGGCCGAAGACGAAGACGGTTTTGTTTTACCGCGGCGCGCAAAAAGAAGCGTCAGTCATCCACCTCGTCATCCACCTCGGCGCCTCCTGCAGTTCGTCTTGTTAATGCGGGAGAACACAGTAATAAGATAAAAGCCTCTCCTCATTGTTGATCTGAGTCCTGGTTCAATAAAGAAAATCCCTCCCTATTACATCCCCCGCTCTGATAAAACGCATGTTCAAATCTCCCCCGTACGGCGCGACGCCTTCGAATCCGCCGCCGTCACATCTCCGGCTTCCAGCGTACTCTATTTTAATCACCGCGTTCTGCCGGCGTGCCTCCACACACCCCACACCGACCCTCGCATGACTGGCACGGCGGCGGTGGGGAGCGGCGGCTCGGCGAGTACAGAAGGGACGACTATTAAGGGTGACAGGCTAAAGTCTTTAAAGCGCCGCTGTCTCGTTAGAGCTCACAGCAGGAAAGAAAGAAAGAAACAAATAACCTTCTTGACGAAGGGGAAGAAATTTAATAATAAAATAAAATAAAATAAAAAACGCAGGCCGTCCGCGGTGACTGGGTGGGATTTTGAAAAGATTAAAACGCCGCCGTCTTCCTGGCATCTCGCCGTTTTTTTTTTGGCTTCCCGTCTCATTAGGACGTGTCTTTCGCGACTCGTCGCCGTCGAGTGCGTTTCAAACCTTTGGTCTTCGTCGCCGTTTGCATTTCTAAGCGAGAGACGCGTCTCCATCCATTATCTTACACTTTATCCTCTACTAGTAGGTTCCCCATGCCCATCCATTTCTGGCACTGGCCAGATACACCCAGGACAGGACGCCAATCTATCACTGGCCACACACTCACTCACACACACAGACACACTCTATATGGGGCAATTTGGAGCATTCAGTTCACCTTGATGTCCCACATGTTTTTGGACTGGGGGAGGAAGCCGGAGAACCCGGAGGGAGCCCATGAGGACACGGGGAGGATATGGACACTCCACCCAGATTGCAATTCGAACCGGGAATCCTTAATGCTGAGAGGAGAACGTGCCAATCACCAAGCAATGTGCTTTTCATCCATCATTGGAAGCGGAAGCTTTATCCTCTACTAGGGTCGTGGGTGGAAGGGGGGGTTCCCCATGCCCATCCAGGGGAGAATGTTTCGGGCACTGGGAAGATACACCCAAGACAGGGGGGCAAGCTACTGTATCACTGGACACACACTCACTCACACACACACACTCCATATGGGGCAATTTGGAGCATTCAATTGACCTTGATCCATGTTTTTGGACTGTGGGAGGAAACCAGTGAACCCGGAGGAAACCCACGCGGACACGGGGAGAACATGCAAACTCCACCCAGATTGGGATACAAACCAGGTATCCCTAGTGCTAAGAGGAGATAATGCCAACCACTAAGCCACCGTGGATATTTTTGGACACCTCCATCTCCCTTTCATGGAAAACGTCTTGCTGATGGGCGTGGCCTCTTTCAGCAGGATGATGCTCCTGTAACTCAACATGGTTCTGGATGGCTTGAGGAGAACAACCAACCAGTTGACTCCAAATTCCTCAGATCTGATCCATGGAGGTTCCCCCTCACAACTTCCAGGAGTTAAAGAACCTGCTGCTGCCACCTCGGTGCCGGAGAGCACAGCTCACCCTCAGGGTTCTAGTGGAGTCCTCAGAAAGCAAACGGTAGGTCTTTGAAATAAATGTCAGTATTGAATGAGCGTGTTCTACAGACTCACAGATTCAGTTTCACATTTCAAGCACAGAATGCAGAACCCCGTTGCCCCTGTCCTGGAAACCGCGTCCGGGTGTGTAAATGGCACGGGTTCTGCTGCGAGACGTGATGACGGCCACAAACGAGCTGGCTGTTATCGTAAACTAAATACGAGCTCCCAGCTGGGTTTGTGGAAAACCGACGAATGAGAGCCGGCGCTGAATGCAAAGGACACGCACGGTGGGAGCTTTCACGGAACCAAGCGACTATTGACTGAGGAGGGAATGGGGGGACAGGGGGGACGGGGGAAGGGGGGGAACTCTGGCATTTAGCTAACTTTATCTTGAACCGGAGAAACGGCAGCATCACAGCAGACAAAACGTCTGAGAGCTCTGTGTTTAAGAGGTTGAGCTAAGGGTTCTCCCTCATACAGGATCAAACCGAGAAGGGAGGGTGCATGGTGTGACCTGTCCTCCTCCACTGTTTAATGGAAAAGGATGTTCAGGCCAGTGAGGGTCCAGTGAGGTTCCTCTGGAGTTCCTGTGAGGTTCTTGTGAGGTTTTAGAGAATTTCCAGTCAGGGTGCAGTGTGGTTCCAGTGAGGTTCCTCTGAGGGTTCAGTGAGGTTTTAGAGAATTTCCTGTGAGGGTCCAGTGAGGGTTCAGTGAGGTTTTAGAGAATTTCCTGTGAGAGTCCTGTGAGGGTTCATGTGACGGCCCAGTGAGGTTCCTGTGAGGGTCCAGTGAGGTTTCAGTGATGTTCCTGTGAGGGTACAGTGAGGGTCCAGTGAGGTTCCAGTGATGTTCCTGTGAGGGTACAGTGAGGGTCCGGTGAGTTTCCAGTGAGGTTCCTGTGAGGGTACAGTGAGGTTTCAGTGATGTTCCTGTGAGGGTCCAGTGAGTTTCCAGTGAGGTTCCTGTGAGGGTACAGTGAGGTTTTGCTAAATTTCCTGTGAGGGTCCAGTGAGTTTCCAGTGAGGTTCCTGTGAGGGTACAGTGAGGTTTCAGTGATGTTCCTGTGAGGGTACAGTGAGGGTCCGGTGAGTTTCCAGTGAGGTTCCTGTGAGGGTACAGTGAGGTTTTGCTAAATTTCCTGTGAGGGTCCAGTGAGTTTCCAGTGAAGTTCCTGTGAGGGTACAGTGAGGTTTCAGTGATGTTCCTGTGAGGGTACAGTGAGGGTCCAGTGAGTTTCCAGTGATGTTCCTGTGAGGGTCCAGTGAGGTTTCAGTGATTTTCCTGTGAGGGTACAGTGAGGGTCCAGTGAGTTTCCAGTGAGGTTCCTGTGAGGGTACAGTTAGGTTTCAGTGATGTTTCTGTGAGGGTACAGTGAGGGTTTAGAAAATTTCCTGTGAGGGTCCTGTGAGATTCTGTGAATTTTCTATCAGGGTCCAGTGAGGTTCCTATGAGGTTTCAGTGAGGTTTCTGTGAGGTTTCAGTGAGGTTTCAATAAAGTTCATGTGACGATCCAGTGAGGTTCCTGTGCCGTTCTAGTGAGGGTCCAGCGAGGATCCACTGAGGGTCTAGTCAGGTTCAGTTTGCTCTAAAACTGTCAGAACGCATCACAGTCCTGAATCAACCTCATCAAACAACATGTTAACTGTGGTTGCCACACCTTCTATAATCCCTCATGAACATTGGTTGCCACACCTAATACAAACCATTGTTAACAGTGGTTGCCACACCTATTATAATCCCTTATATAGAATAGTTACCATGCCAACTATAATCCCTCATTAACAGTGGTTGCCACACCTTATATAATCCCTCATGAACTGTGGTTGCCACACCTTCTATAATCCTTCATGAACATTGGTTGCCTCACCTAATACAATCCCTTATATAGAATAGTTACCATGCCAACTATAATCCATTGTTAACAGTGGTTGCCAAACCTTCAATAATCCCTCATGAACATTGGTTGCCACACCTAATACAATCCCTTATGTAGAATAGTTACCATGCCAACTATAATCCATTGTTAACAGTGGTTGCCACACCTTCAATAATCCCTCATGAACATTGGTTGCCACACCTAATACAATCCCTTGTTCACAGCGGTTGCCTCACCTAATACAATCCCTTGTTCACAGCGGTTGCCACACCTATTATAATCCCTTATATAGAATAGTTACCATGCCAACTATAATCCATTGTTAACAGTGGTTGCCACACCTTCTATAATCCCTCATTAACAGTGGTTGGAACAGTCCTTACATCATCCACCACCTTAATGACGCCTGCCCCCTGGTGCTCCTGATCGTTATTGCAGAATCAGGAATTAATTACCTTTGTAGAGTAACAGACGGACGACAGACTGTGAACATGATCAGAACCAGTTCTAAAGACAGAGGTTAAAAATGGCGTTGTGATAGCACGGCGCGGGTTCGATTAAACAGGGACAACGCGGTGTGCTAATTAAGCACGCCATTGTTCGCCACCCGTCAGTCCGGCACCTATTCAACAAAGCCTCCTTGATTAATCCTGGATGCATTGGCAACTCGGCGCGTCCTCACACGAGGCGGCCCAACGTCCTCCCGCGGCCAGCCGATGGGCCCTCCGGCAGACGTTCCGTCGCATTGTTCTGGTCCTTCAGCCGTCAGCCACGCGGCATGCGGCTAAAAGCAAACTCATTATCCGGCGGTGGCGACGGGGCCGTTTGAGAACGCCAATGGGTTTCGACGTGGCGCCAGTCAATTTCGGCGAATGAAAGGGATTGTGGGAAGATAATACGGGGCCAATTTGCACTCCATCGAATCGTGTGCTTCCCTTTGAATTTGCCCCAGATTCGTCCCCCCGTCCCAACGCGTCCCGGCTGAGCAACGACGCGCCGAGAATTTAAGGCCCCGCTTTATGTTGCGATACAAAGCGCCGCATGCCTCCAGTTCCCTGAGGGTTCTGCTGGCGAGGAACTTAATAATAAAACTAAAGAGCGACGTGGTTCCGCCGTCCGCGGCTTCGTTTGGAGCATCTCCAGGTGATTTCATTCCCTCGGGGTGAACCGGGTGAAGTTTGTAATGATTGTTTATGGGTTTTGCGAGCCTGAGGGAGTCGTGCAGACAGGTGTCTGAGAGATGCCGCCATCTCAGGACGTGCGTTTGTGTGTTTCTGTTTAATTAGAGAACGTGGGATCCGATTGCACTCGGCTGGTTCTGCCCCACATTCACGGGAACGCTGTGGAATTCAGGGCGGATGTTTAATTACAGTAGCAGGTCCGGTGAGGGTCCTGTAAGTGTTCTGTGAGGGTTTAGTGAGGTTCCTGTGAGGGTCCTGTAAGTGTTCTGTGAGGGTCTAATGGGGAGGAGGGGCTCTGAGGCTCAATTGTGGTACCTGTGAGGGTCCTGTAGGTGTTCTGTAAGGGTCTAGTGGGGGGGGGGAGCTGTGAGGCTCCATTACGGTACCTGTGAGGGTCCTGTAAATGTTCTGTGAGGGTCTAGTGAGGTTCCTTTGAGGATCTTGTAGGTGTTCTGTAAGGGTCTAGTGGTGAGGGCGGGCTCTGAGGCTCGATTGCGGTACCTGTGAGGGTCCTGTAGGTGTTCTATAAGGGTCTAGTGGGGGGGGGCTGTGAGGCTCCATTGCGGTACCTGTGAGGGTCCTGTAAATGTTCTGTGAGGGTCTAGTGAGGTTTCTGTGAGGATCCTGTAAATGTTCTGTGAGGGTCTATTGAGGTACCTGTGAGGGTCCTGTAGGTGTTCTGTAAGGGTCTATCTATCTGCGCACTCATCCATCGGATTGTAAGATTGTTTGTACCCGAATCCCGTGCTGGGAGGAGAACATGCCAAACACTAGAGCGCTATGCCACCACATTTGAAGAAAACAATAGGAAGAATATCTAAAACTTTCCCAGGCATAAAAGACCTCTGTCCTCTGTGTGTGTGTGTGTGTGTCTCTCTCTCTCTCTCTGTCTCTCTCACACACACACACACACACACACACACTCTCTTCGAGCGTTTTGAAATAAAAGATAACTGACTCACCACCCACGGAATATATGAAATGAAAAATCACACTGACACACACACACACACACTTGCACACACTCGCTCACACACACACACACACTCTCTCTCTCACGCTCTCTTTCTCATTTTTGATGGTGGTCGAGTGTGCACAGTTCTGTAATCCCGACGGTTCTCACTCGTTGACCCCCTCGTATACCATGACTCGCTCGTCCTCTCACTCGTCCACAGCATCATCATCATCATCATCATCAGCACCACAATTCTTCTTATCATCATCATCTTCATCGTCCTCCTTATCATCCTTCTTATCATCAGTTCCATGGTTCTTATCCTCATCATCATCAACATCATCGTCATCAACATCATCATCAACATCATCATCATCATCATCATCATCATCATCATCACCATTATCATCATCATCATCATCATCATCATCATCATCATCATCACCATTATCATCATCATCATCATCACCATCATCCTCCTCATCAACATCATCATCAGCACCATGATTCTTATCATCATCATCATCATCATCATCATCGTCATCATCATCTTTATCATCATCAGCAGCAACACGATTCTTCTCATCATCATCATCATCCTCAACATCCTCATCCTCATCATCATCAGCATCATACTCCTCATCATCCTTCTCATCATCACCATGATTCTTATCATCATCATCATCAGCAGCAGCAGTATTATGATCTTATCATCAACATCATCCGCACCACGATTCTTATCATCATCATCATCATCCTCATCCTCATCCTCATGAATATCATCATCATCATCATCATCCTCAACATCCTCATCCTCCTCATTCTCATCATCATCATCATCATCATCATCATCATCAGCATCCTCCTCCTCATCATCCTTCTCATCATCAGCGCCACGGTTCTTATCATTATCATAATCCTCATCATCATCATCATCATCATCATCATCATCATCAGCAGTGTTATGATCTTATCATCGTCATCATCTTCTTCATCATCATCATCAGCACCACAATTCTTATCATCCTCATCCTCATCAATATCATCATCATCATCAACATAAACATCATCGTCATCATCATCATCATCACCATTATCATCATCATCACCATTATCATCATCATCACCATCATCCTCCTCATCAACATCATCATCATCAGCACCATGATTCTTAATCATCATCATCATCATCATCATCATCGTCATCATCATCTTCATCATCATCATTATCATCAGCAACACGATTCTTATCATCATCATCATCCTAATCATCATTCTCATCCTCATCATCATCATCATCATCCTCAACATCCTCATCCTCATCATCAGCATCATACTCCTCATCATCCTTCTCATCATCAGCAACATCCTCCTCATCATCCTTCTCATCATCACCACCACGAATCTTATCATCATCATCAGCATCATCAGCAGCAGCAGCAGTATTATGATCTTATCATCATCATCATCAGCAGCATCATCATCAGCAGCAGCAGTATTATGATCTTATCATCATCATCATCACGATTCTTATCATCATCATCATCAGCATCATCATCATCATCAGCAGCAGTATTATGATCTTATCATCATCATCATCCACACCACGATTCTTATCATCATCATCATCCTCATCCTCATCAATATCATCATCATCATCATCATCCTCAACATCCTCATCCTCCTCATCCTCATCATCATCATCAGCATCCTCCTCCTCCTCATCATCAGTGCCACGGTTCTTATCATTATCATAATCCTCATCATCATCATCATCATCATCCTCATCCTCATCAATATCATCATCATCATCCTCATCATCATCATCATCAGCACCACGATTCTTATCATCATCATCATCATCATCATCATCATCCTCCTCATCCTCATCCTCATCAACATCATCATCATCATCATCATCCTCAACATCCTCATCAATATCATCATCATCATCATCATTAATATCATCATCATCATCATCATCATCATCAGCGTTGAAACACAGATCCCTCTCACCGGACAGCAGCGAGCCCGGGTTCGAACCTGTAATGATGATGCTGATTGACGGACACAGCTGTCTATAATGGTGCTTCCCGAACTCGGGCGCTGGCCCTCCGTCCGTTTTAAACAGTCACATAAGAGTGACAGCGACGCTCAAGCTGTACCGTGTCCATGGCAACCTGCTCTCCGGGCCGGCTGCGCGCTCGGCTGCGAGCTCGGTTAAACGCTCGGCGGCGGCACGGATGAGTGGTCAGGTGTGAAATTACAAACCCTGCTCAAAATCCCATTGAGCGTAAGCCCGGTGCACACACACACACACACACACACACACACACACACACACACACTGACACACACTGACAGCAGCAGCATGCAGCCACCACCCCTGCGCTGGATTAAAGATTTAAACAGCAGCGCAGCGCCATCGTCATCACGCCATCGCGCAGCCGTCAACAGGCCGACGGTTGGAGACGCACCAGGGGATTAAAGCAGAGATTAATTATAAGCTGAGTAAACATGGGATTAAAGATGTGTTCACTCAGCGTGCGATCCCCTGTGTTCAAACACACACTGTTCTGACATCAGCCTCCGAAATACGCTTTCCGAACCCGGGTTTGAGATCCGGATCGGTGACAGGTGCCGTGGGTAACACTGAATGCTCCCTCACTCCACCTGCTGGTGGGTATTATAATCACCAGCAGGTGAAGCATGTTGATGAGGAGCACACTGCAACGATGGAGACAAGAATCAGTACGGGCTCTCCACCTCCTGGGCTGCAGTGGGCAGTATCTATAAACCATATAAGTGGTCCAGTGGGGAACCGGTGACGGGGGTCATTGGTGCAGTTGGGGGTGGGGTCTGGACCGAGCTGAAGATGTTAATAATCCACAGCGCATCACAGTTTGTTGAGGAGTAGTCAGGGTTCCAATGCTGACCCCTGTCCAGTGCTGAAAGCACCAACAATGGACATCAGAACTGGACCGTGGATCAATGGAAGAAGGTGGTTATGTGGATGAACATGGAGAACACATGGTACCGGGATGCATTATGGGAAGAAAGCTGGTGGAGGTCTGATGTTTTGGGCATCCATGTGGACGTTACACTGACTCCTCCACATCGTTCCAGACCATGCTCACCACTTTGGTCTTCTCAATGGTGGTTGAGCAGGATGATGCTCCGGACACACATGGTTCTGGATGGTTTGAGAAGAACCATGCACACTTTGAGGTCTCGACTCCTCACAATGCCCAGGAGTTAAAGGATCTGAGGGGAACATCTTGGTGCCAGATACCATGGCACACCTTCAGGGTCTGGTGGAGTCCATGACAATACAATACAATATTAGGATATGTTTACAAAATCAGGAGAAATAGCTATGAATTCATCCATCCATCCATGATCTTGCTTCATATTCTACTAGGGTCGCAGAGGGGGAGGGGGTTCCCCATGCCCATCCAGGGGAGAACGTTTCAGGCGCTGGGCAGATACACCCAGGACAGGACACCAATCTATCACTGTACACACACTCACTCACACAGACACACTCTATATGGGGCAATTTGGAGAATTCAATTGACTTGATCCATGTTTTTGGACTGTGGGAGGAAACCGGAGAACCCGGAGGAAACCCACGTGGACATGGGGAGGACATGGAAACTCCACCCAGATTGGGATTCGAACCGGGAATCCCTAAAGCTGAGAGGAGAACATGCCAACCACTAAGCCAACGTTCCACCCTATTTTGTGCAGCCTATCAGAGGAGAACATCGTGGAACGTCAGGATGGAGGAAGGAAACATTCAGGTTCTCACAAAGTCTGGTTGATGTATGGCTCGAGATCCAAACTAATATTTCCACTTCCCTTTTGGCGGCAACGTCACACAGCGGGATCCTAATCAGAATGAATGAGACTTTGTTTTTACAAATGAGGGGAGAGAGAGAAAGAGAGAGAGAGAGAGAGAGAGAGCAAGAGAGAGAGAGAGAGAGAGAGAGAGAGAGAGAGAGAGAGAGAGAGAGTGAGAGTGTGAGAGAGAGAGAGAGAGAGAGAGAGAGAGAGAGAGAGAGAGAGAGAGAGCGACGGTAATAAACCCACACACCGGAGCTGTGTTTTAAACTTGTTGGTTCTAAAAAAAACACTCAAGGTGTAAAAAATCGAGCCTCAAATCGTTTGATACTTAAAAAGTTTTATTGAAGTGTGAAGCACAATGGGAGTGAAAAAGTGCAACACACAAACACCCGTTCTAATGTGACCTCGTTAGAACCTCAGCTCTAATGAAACAGGTCATGTGATGCCGCATGCACCCCGTTCCATACTGGATAAGAGAGTACCATCGAGATGGACTTTGTAGTTTTATAATCACAGACTGTTACACATTTGTAGTCCTGTGTTACAGTGCCAGTCAAATGTTAGGCCACGCCCCCTTCTCGCTCCATCACTATGTCCTCCACTTATCATATAGATGGACTTTGTAGTTTTATAATCACAGACTGTTGTTCATTTGTAGTCCTGTGTTACAGTGCCAGTCAAAGGTTAGGCCACGCCCCCTTTTTTTACTCCATCACTATGTCCTCCACTTACCATATAGATAGACTTTGTAGTTTTATAATCACAGACTCTAGTCCATTTGTAGTCCTGTGCTCATGGCACTACAGTACTATATATGGTTCCAGTCAATATTTGGCCACGCCCCCTTCTTGCTCCATCACTATGTCCTCCACTTACCATATAGATGGACTTTGTAGTTTTATAATCTGTTATACATTTGTAGTCCTCTGCTCATGACACTACATTACTATATAATGTTACAGAGGCAGCCAAACATTTGGCCACGCCCCCTTCTTGCTCCATCACCATGTCCTCCACTTACCATATAGATCAGGGGATCAGGGGGGATCACTTACCATATAGATCACATCAAAGTGCCGGCCCCTCAAGGGTTAACAAAATAAGCATTTAAAAAAATAAATAAATTAATAATAATAATAATAATAATAATAATAATAATAATAATAATAATAATAATAATCTGGCCCGCAATTTGGTTTAATTATTTATACATTATTATGTTATTTTTTATATTTTATCTTAATTTGTAATGTGCTGTTTATGTGTTGTCTTTATTTTTGTAAAAATACGCTGCGTTGCCTGGTGATTAGCGCCTGCTGCTTAAGCCCAACCCACTCGTAAGCAGCACGTCTCTATGTGTAACGGGTTGTACTCAGAAACGAAGCCGGAGTGGATGAACAGTATAACAGTCACTGGTGTAGATGTGTCGCTGTTGGTAATGAAAGACACAGACTCGTGTAGTAATAGGAACTCTGAATCACTTTACTCTTTTCCACATGTATCGTACATCTCTCGTGTGTCACAACTTTATTCGTCCTCCCGCAACGCATACCTTAAGCATAGTGCCCATGTTACAGCACAACATTCTACAACTGGTTTATTGAAAACAGAGCTCAAACCCCAGTAAACGTACTGATGGTGTAACGCGCGCGATGAAGATGATCGCTGACACTTGGGAAACTGAACTCTCCAGAGAGGTAATCCATAGAACAGAAGAGAGGAGAGCGCAAACAGCGCATTACCGAAGATCAGACCCAACCGAACAGCGAGATAGAGAGATAAACAAGAAATAGTAATCTGAACTCTGGAGAAGAACTCCGAGTGCCACCAGTGGCAGGAAGGGTAATAGCAGGTACAAAAGGTAAAGTGGATGTGACACTACGCTACGCATGCGCTCACCATTCCCAGCAAAAACATTTTGTTAGCAAAATGTCATTTTCGAAACTCTCAAAAAGAAAAGTTGACTTGGAAAAAAAGTACATATGTGTGTGAAAAACTCTTCTCAACTGTAAAATTTAATAAATCCAAGCACAGATCCAGACTGACCGATGCCCATCTCCAGTCCATCATCAGAGTGTCCACTGCAAACTCACTTAAAGCAAATGTGGTTCATTTGTGTCAGAAGAAGCACTGTCAAGTTTCTGGTAGCAAGCCCTGAGCAAACACTGAATGTATTTGAATGTACAATGTCCAAATGTATTTGAATTACAATATGTGTACATAGTTATTATATAAATAGTTGATTTTCCATTTTACCGCTGCTTTTTGTTGCAATTCTTTAATCTGGCCCCTCATTGAAAACACAGCCTGGTTAGTGGCCTCCAGGTAATTTGAGTTTGAGACCCCTGATATAGATGGACTTTGTAGTTTTATAATCACAGAATGTAGTCCATTTGTAGTCCTGTGCTCATGACACTACATTACTATGTACTGTCACAGTGCCAGTCAAAAGTTAGGCCATGCTCCCTTCTTATCCCCTTATTGTCAGTTCTGCAGTGACACTGATGTGGTGAGGGAGGTTTTAGTGCAGCATGACTACACCTCAGGGACACTGCTGGGATAGGAATAATGCACCCACCAATCCAAATAACCCCTGCTCTGTGGTGGTACTACTGGGGCAGAACACAAACAGTCTGGAATTGTAGAACGACATTTTTAAAGTGGAACTGAGAACACGGACAGGAAAAAGGGGGCGTGGCCAGAGTTTATCTAAAAAAACAAACTAAAGCAAGACAGAAGGCAACCTCCTCCAGTGGGTTACCATGGTAACATGCTCACCAACGACATAACTCCATAACGTTTAAAACAAACGACAAACTTTTAACACGATTAAATATTCATATACAAACAAAACTATTCTCACAGCAGAATAAAAAAAATAAAGTTAAATGCTTTCCGACTGAAGGAGAAATCATATTTATTCTCGTCATTATTGTAATGGGTTGTAATTAACAATTACAGATAATTTTTATCATGTGTAATTATAACATAATCAACGGGGGGAAAAAAAACAACAAAGAAAACGAAGACGGAACATATAGATAGAGAAAAAAGAAAATCCACCAGGAGAGATTTATAAAAAAAATGTAAAAGCTTCAACAATTTAATAAAGTTACATCATCATGTTTGTGTTTTTTGCTGCTAAAATTGAGCTTTGTGTCCTGAAAATAAATCCTTATAAGTTCTTATAAACTTTAGATGCACACAAACAAACACACACTATCTATTGGGCAATTTAGAGCATTCAATTTACCTTGAGGGCATAGATTCAAGGTAAATTCATCTATCCATTATCTTCCACTTTATCCTCTACTAGGGTCGCGGCGGGTGGGGTTTCCCCATGTCCATCCAGGGGAGAACGATTGGGGCGCTGGGCAGAACAGGGGGAAATCTATCACAGGGCACAAACTCACACAAACACACTCTATATGGGACAAGTTAGAGCATTACATTCACCTTGAATACATGTTTTTGGACTGTGGAAGGAAACCGGAGAACCAGGAGGAAACCCAGACAGGCACGGGGAGAACATACAAACTCCACGCAGATCGGGATTCGAACCTGGATCTGAGGAGAGAACATGCCAACCACTAAGCCACCATGCCACTTGGATTATATATTCATTCATTCATTCATTCATTATCTTTGGCTTAATCCTCTACTAGGGTCGTCAGAGGGTTCTCCATTGGCACTGGGCAGATACACCCAGGACAGGACGCCAATCAATGGCTGGCCAATCAGTGGACACGGGGAGAATGTGGAAACTCCACCCAGATTGGGATTCGAACCGGGATCCCCAACGTTGAGAGGAGAACATGCCAACCACTAAGCCACCGTGCCACCTGGATTATATATTCATTCATTATCTTTTGCTTCATCCTCTACTAGGCTTGTTGGGGGGTTGTCCATGCCCATCCAGGGGAGAACGTTTCAGGCACTGGGCAGATACACCCAGGACAGGACGCCAATCAATGGCTGGGCACACATTCACACACACACACACACACACACTCTATATGGGCAATTTGGAGCATTCCATTTACCTTAAATCCATGTTTTTAGACTGTGGGAGGAAACCGGAGAACCCGGAGAAAACCCACATGGATGCAGGGAGAACATGCCAACTCCACCCAGATTGGGATTCGAACCCGGATCCCCAGCGCTGAGAGGAGAACTTGCTAAGATTATAGAGAATAAATGTTGTAACGATTCATGGTGCATGTGGTTAAATGTAGACGGACTACCTGGACCCCCCCCCCCCCCCCCTCACACGGGAAGTCGCAGATGGTGAAGGTTAAGGGTCGGCTGAGAGCCGCTGAGAGCTCATTCCATTTTTGAAGGACCTCATCCATCAGCAGGACCCTCCGGCAGACCTGGGATTTGAAACCAGAACCGCCCAGTCGCTCCAATGCAACAGCGAGCGTGGATCCTGCACCGACTCCCGGGTTCTGCATGAGACCCCCAGGTTCCACATCAGATTTAATTCTGAAGGCAAAGAAAAAGCAAATGGCCAAAGCAATGGTTGTAATGGTTCTGTAAACAAACCATTATGAAGGTATTATGGGAGCGGGGGCGTGGGGTTGGAATAAGCACATAGCATATATATATATATATATATATATATATATATATATATATATATATATATATATATATATATGGTTCTCAGTCGGAAAAGGGTACAGAGTTCTCTAGGGTTCAGGGGTGAGATCATTCCTCAAATGGAGGAGTTGAAGGATCTTGGGGTCATGCCCATCCAGGAGAGAATGTTTCGGGCGCTGGGCAGATACACCCAGGACAGGACGCCAATCTATCACTGGGCACACACTCACTCACACAGACAAACTATATGGGGCAGTTTGGAGATTTCAATTGACCTTGATCCATGTTTTTGAACTGTGGGAGGAAACCGGAGAACCCGGAGGAAACCCAAGGTGCGGCTCGGTGGCTTAGTGGTTAACACATTCGCCTGGCATGCTCACTTCACTCAGTGTGTGTGTGTGTGTGTGTGTGTGTGTGTGTGTGTGTGTGTGTGTGTTCTGCATGGATGAGTTAAATGTGGAGGACACTCAGATCATTTTAGGATAATGAGATGAGGAGATGAGTTTGGTTCAGGAACACTTCGGTGTATGGTTCTATTGCACTGTATCTGAGTTCTATATCTGGTTCTCTCAACTTCACCAAATATTTTTTAAAACTTTAGCAAAAAAAATGTCCAGATGTCGTTTTATTTATATCAATGTTCCGTGTGAGGAACCAACCCCGGCTTTAATTTCATTGAATGGATTCGTTTATTTAATAACGACGTTTTGCTGTAAACACTTGTTCTAAAGGGTTCTCTGTTTTTAACTTGAGTAAAGACTCTGCGTACTCTGTTCTCTTTTGATGAGATTACAGAACCCTGAAACTCAACAGAGTCACAGAGCAGACGAATCAGAGCCGCGGGATCACAGAGTCACGGTGGAACCGAATCCCTGAAAATCAAAACAATTCAAATCCACACGTTCCCTAAAGAGCATGGCATCACAGAACCGTGGGAGCAAAGCAACATGGAACCACCGATGATTCATGGATGAGCCAAATTACGTAACTTCAGAGAGACGAGCTAATGAGACCGCGGCACCGGGGGACCGACAGAACTCCAGAGGACAGAATCAAAGAATTATGGGATCAGAGACATCACAAAAGTACACAATCGTGGAACCACAGACTCCTGTGTCTGCAGAACAGAACGGAACAGAACAGCATAGAACTGAACAGGACAGAAGAGAACAAGACAGAAGAGAACAGAACAGAACAGGACAGAAGAGAACAGAACCGAACAGGACAGAAGAGAACAGAACCGAACAGGACAGAATAAAACAGAACAGAACAGAACTGAACGGAACAGAAAAGAAAAGAAAAGAAAAGAACCGAACAGAACAGAAGAGAACAGCACAAAACCGAAAAGAACAGGACAGCAGAGAATGGAACAGAACCAAACGGAACAGAACCGAACGGTACAGATCCGAACGGAACAGAAGAGAACAGAATAGAACCGAATGGAACAGAACCGAAAAGAACAGAACCAAACCTACCGAAGCAAACAGAATTGTATAGAACCAAACAAAACAGTACAGATTGGAACTGAACAGAACTTAGAAGAACCAAACAGAACAGAACAGAACCCAGAAGACCAGCACCAAACAGAACAGAACCGAATAGAATTGAACAGAACAGAAGAAAACTGATAAGAACAGATCCAAACTGAACAGTACAGAACGGATCTGAACACAACTGAACCGAACAGAACAGACCTGTTGCACTGAGAGAGTTCCATTAAAGGATCAGAGGGTGCTCCGTTATCCTACAGTATATTATTATTAATATTATTATTATTATTGTTGTTGTTGTTGTTGTTGTTGTTGTTATTATTATTATTATTATTCATTCATTCATTCATTCATTATCATCTGCTTTATCCTCTATCAGGGTCACGGTGGGGTTCCCCATGCCCATCCAGGGGAGAACGTCTCGGGCGCTGGGCAGATACACCCAGGACAGGGCGCCAATCTATCGCTGGGCACACACTCACACTCTATATGGGGCAATTTTTAGAATTCAATTGACCTTAATCCATGTTTTTGGACTGTGGGAGGAAACCAGAGAACCCGGAAGAAACCCACGCAGCCACGGGGAGAACATGGAAACTCCACCCAGATGGGGATTCGAACCGGGAATCCCTAGTGCTGAGAGGCGAACGTGCTAACCACTAAGCCACCATGTCGCCTATTATTATTATTATTATTATTATTATTGTTATTATTATTCATATTCATTCTTTTAGGGTCGTGGTGGGGTTCTCCATGCCCATCCAGGGGAGAACGTCTCGGGCGCTGGGCAGATACACCCAGGATAGGACGCCAAATCCATCGCTGGGAACACACTCACACACACACTCTATATGGGGCAATTTGGAGAACTCATTGATCCATGTTTTTGGACTGTGGAAGGAAACTGGAGAACCCGGAGGAAACCCACGCGGACACGGTGAGAACATGGAAACTCCACCCAGATGGGGATTCGAACTGGGAATCCCTAGTGCTGAGAGGCGAACGTGCTAACCACTAAGCCACCGTGCCGCCTATTATTATTATTATTATTGTTATTATTATTCATATTCATTCATTTATTCATTATCTTCCGCTTTATCCTCTTTTAGGGTCGCGGTGGGGTTCTCCATGCCCATCCAGAGGAGAACGTCTCGGGCGCTGGGCAGATACACCCAGGATAGGATGCCAAATCTATCGCTGGGAACACACTCACACACACACTCTATAAGGGGCAATCTGGAGAACTCAATTGATCCATGTTTTTGGACTGTAGAAGGAAACCGGAGAACCCGATGGAAACCCACGCGGACACGGGGAGAACATGGAAACTCCACCCAGATGGGGATTCGAAAGTTTCGTGATGAAAGTAAGTGATGGATTTACCTTCTTTGGGTTTTGTGTGTGTGTGTGTGTGTGTGTGTGTGTGTGTGTGTGTGTTTGTTGTGTGTGTGTGTGTGTGTGTTGTGTTTGGTGTGTGTGTGTGTGTGTATGTGTGTGTGTGTGTGTTTGTCCTGAAAGCAGTGTGAGTGTGAACACGCTCTGTAGAATATTAAAGGATGAGTTGTGAGTTCGAGGGTCAGACCGCAGGGCTCAGCAGCTCTGGTCACATCTGTGCGAGCGAGGACGTGTGAGGACATGTGGGGACATGTGGGGACGTGTGGGGACCTGTGGGGACGTGCGAGGACTCAGCCCGCTGGGTTGGTGGAGGTGCTAATGGCCCAGCCCAGCCATCGTTTCACACCTCCGCCGCTCGCCAAGTGACATTTTAGCAGCTTCTCACGTCGTCCTCTCAACACACTCGCAGGGTTCTGGGAGTCCCGCTCGGTCCGTCATCCCCGGTGCCTCCAGGGGCCGAGCTTCGTCTATGAGCATTACCTCATCGGTTCCGTGTAAAGAGCAGCGCACACGGCGGCACGAACAACGCATGGCCTACTTGCACCCCGTTGCTGAGGCGACCCATTTGCATGGAGATGATAATGAGGGTAAATTGAATCTGGGGCCGAGGTGACCCCATAATGGCACTGTCAAGTGTTCGAGGACATGTGTGTGTGTAAGGGTCTTTTCGGCGAATGAGGACAGATTGCATGTTAATAAGAACCTGCGTTCTCCTCGCTCTGCGTCTCCATTTGGTCGGGACGTCATTAGACCCGTCTGCATTCGGGTCACGATCTCATACAGAGCGAGTTCATAGTTATACATTCAATAAACTAACGGCCGCTGAATTAATCCATTAATAACTCGTCTTCGCTGTGTGAGGGGGACGGCATTGGACCCGAACGCAGGGTACGGAAAACCATGAGGGACAAATGATCCATTATTAAAAAATAATAAAGATTATAATAATGTGGTAATATTTAATAAAAGATAAAAATGCAAGTGCGATTGCGGTGTGGACGGAGGAGACAGTGCATATGTATATCAAAGCAACACGGAACGAGGTAAAAAGTGGGCGTGGCACTGGACGTGGTAATAGAATTGGAACGCCGTTGATAACGCAAACTAATAAAATAATACGGCAAGTGAATGGGACAGAGTGGGGACGTCCAGAGTGGTGACGTCCAGAGTGGAGACACCAAGAGTGGAGACACCAAGAGTGGAGGCACCAAGAGTGGTGACGTCCAG
This sequence comes from Corydoras sp. C115, assembly GCA_019802505.1. Taxonomy (NCBI): domain Eukaryota; kingdom Metazoa; phylum Chordata; class Actinopteri; order Siluriformes; family Callichthyidae; genus Corydoras; species Corydoras sp. C115. Next base: position 223,757 of record JAFMOC010000310.1, on the reverse strand, counting down.
AGTGGACACACCCAAAGTGGTGATGTCCAGAGTGGGAATGCCCAGAGTAGTGACAACCAGAGTGAAGACACCCAGAGTGGTGATGTTCAGAGTGGTGACAACCCAAGTGGTGACGTCAAGAGTGGAGACGCCAAGAGTGGTGACACCCAAAGTGTTGACGTCCAGAGTGGTGACGTCCAAAGTGGAGACACCTAGAGTGGTGATACCTAAAGTTGTGACGTCCAGAGTGGTGACACCTAGAGTGGTGATGTCCAGAGTGGAGACACCTAGAGTGGTGACACTTAGAGTGGTGATGTCCAGAGTGGAGACACCTAGAGTGGTGATGTCCAGAGTGGATGCTAGAATGGTGATGTCCAAAGTGGAGACACCTAGAGTGGTGATACCTGGGGTTTTGACGTCCAGAGTGGAGACACCTAGAGTGAGTGATACCTAGAGTGGTGACATCCAGAGTGGTGATGTCCAGAGTGGAGACACCCATAGAGGTGACATCCAGAATGGTGGCATCCAGAGTTGTGACACCCAAAGTGGAGACACCAAGAGTGGTGGCATCTAGAGTTGTGACATCCAGAGTGGTGGCATCCAGAGTGGAGACACCTAGATTGGTGACATCCAAAGTTGTGACACCCAAAGTGGAGACACCAAGAGTGGTGACATCCAGCTTGGTGATGTCCAGAGTGGAGACACCCAGTGCACTACCGCAGCTCCTCAAACAGGTCAGAAGGGATGATATTTATAGCTGTGATGTTTTTAAATTACTGGGATAGGTCCCAATCTCAATATGTAGTCACTTAAAAATCTAAGGGTTACCCAACACGTTGCTATAGCAACAGTGACATCATCCTTATAAGAATAATGACACCCAGTAAGATAGGTCCAAAGTATGTGGACGCCTGGGGATATAGGTCCAAAGTATGTGGACAGCCAATAAGATAGGGCCAAAGTATGTGGACGCCCGGGGACATAGGTCCAAAGTATGTGGACACCCAGGGACATAGGTGCGAAGAACGTTAACCACCAGGACATAGGTTCAAAGAACGTGGACACCCAGTAAGATAGGTCCAAAGTATGTGGACACCAAGGGACATAGGTCAAAAGAACGTTAACCCCCAAGGACATAGATTCAAAGAACATGGACACCCACGCCCGGGGACATAGGTCCAAAGTATGTGAACACCCAGGGGCATAGGTCCAAAGTATGTGGACACCCAAGGGCATAGGTCCAAAGTATGTAGACACCCAAGGACATAGGTCCAAAGTATGTGGATGTCCAGGGACATCGGTCCAAAGTATGTGGACAGCCAGGGACATAGGTCCAAAGTATGTGGACACTCAGGGACATAGGTCCAAAGTATGTGGACACCCAGGGACATAGGTCCAAAGTATGTGGACACCCAGGGACATAGGTCCAAAGTATGTGGACACCCAGGGACATAGGTCCAAAGTATGTGGACACCCAGGGACATAGGTCCAAAGTATGTGGACACCCAGGGACATAGGTCCAAAGTATGTGGACACCCAGGGACATAGGGCCAAAGTATGTGGACACCCAAGGACATAGGTCCAAAGTATGTGGACACCCAGGGACATAGGTCCAAAGTATGTGGACACCCAGGGACATAGGGCCAAAGTATGTGGACAACCAAGGACATAGGTCCAAAGTATTTGGACACCCAATGACATAGGTCCAAAGTATGTGGACACCCAGGGACATAGGTCCAAAGTATGTGGACACCCAGGGACATAGGGCCAAAGTATGTGGACACCCAAGGACATAGGTCCAAAGTATTTGGACACCCAATGACATAGGTCCAAAGTATGTGGACACCCAGGGACATAGGTCCAAAGTATGTGGACACCCAGGGACATAGGGCCAAAGTATGTGGACACCCAAGGACATAGGTCCAAAGTATGTGGACACCCAGGGACATAGGTCCAAAGTATGTGGACACCCAGGGACATAGGGCCAAAGTATGTGGACACCCAAGGACATAGGTCCAAAGTATGTGGACACCCAATGACATAGGTCCAAAGTATGTGGACACCCAGGGACATAGGGCCAAAGTATGTGGACACCCAGGGACATAGGTCCAAAGTATGTGGACACCCAATGACATAGGTCCAAAGTATGTGGACACCCAGGGACATAGGGCCAAAGTATGTGGACACCCAGGGACATAGGTCCAAAGAATGTGGACACCCAGGGACATAGGTCCAAAGTATGTGGACACCCAGGGACATAGGTCCAAAGTATGTGGACACCCAGAAACATAGGGCCAAAGTATGTGGACACCCAAGGACATAGGTCCAAAGTATGTGGACACCCAGGGACATAGGTCCAAAGTATGTGGACACCCAGGGACATAGGGCCAAAGTATGTGGACACCCAAGGACATAGGTCCAAAGTATTTGGACACCCAATGACATAGGTCCAAAGTATGTGGACACCCAGGGACATAGGTCCAAAGTATGTGAATACCCAGGGACATAGGGCCAAAGTATGTGGACACCCAAGGACATAGGTCCAAAGTATGTGGACACCCAATGACATAGGTCCAAAGTATGTGGACACCCAGGGACATAGGGCCAAAGTATGTGGACACCCAGGGACATAGGTCCAAAGAATGTGGACACCCAGGGACATAGGTCCAAAGTATGTGGACACCCAGGGACATAGGGCCAAAGTATGTGGACACCCAAGGACATAGGTCCAAAGTATGTGGACACCCAATGACATAGGTCCAAAGTATGTGGACACCCAGGGACATAGGGCCAAAGTATGTGGACACCCAGGGACATAGGTCCAAAGAATGTGGACACCCAGGGACATAGGTCCAAAGTATGTGGACACCCAGGGACATAGGTCCAAAGTATGTGGACACCCAGAAACATAGGGCCAAAGTATGTGGACACCCAAGGACATAGGTCCAAAGTATGTGGACACCCAGGGACATAGGTCCAAAGTATGTGGACACCCAGGGACATAGGGCCAAAGTATGTGGACACCCAAGGACATAGGTCCAAAGTATTTGGACACCCAATGACATAGGTCCAAAGTATGTGGACACCCAGGGACATAGGTCCAAAGTATGTGAATACCCAGGGACATAGGGCCAAAGTATGTGGACACCCAAGGACATAGGTCCAAAGTATGTGGACACCCAATGACATAGGTCCAAAGTATGTGGACACCCAGGGACATAGGGCCAAAGTATGTGGACACCCAGGGACATAGGTCCAAAGAATGTGGACACCCAGGGACATAGGTCCAAAGTATGTGGACACCCAGGGACATAGGTCCAAAGTATGTGGACACCCAGAAACATAGGGCCAAAGTATGTGGACACCCAAGGACATAGGTCCAAAGTATGTGGACACCCAGGGACATAGGTCCAAAGTATGTGGACACCCAGGGACATAGGGCCAAAGTATGTGGACACCCAAGGACATAGGTCCAAAGTATTTGGACACCCAATGACATAGGTCCAAAGTATGTGGACACCCAGGGACATAGGTCCAAAGTATGTGGACACCCAGGGACATAGGGCCAAAGTATGTGGACACCCAAGGACATAGGTCCAAAGTATTTGGACACCCAATGACATAGGTCCAAAGTATGTGGACACCCAGGGACATAGGTCCAAAGTATGTTGACACCCAGGGACATAGGGCCAAAGTATGTGGACACCCAAGGACATAGGTCCAAAGTATGTGGACACCCAGGGACATAGGTCCAAAGTATGTGGACACCCAGGGACATAGGGCCAAAGTATGTGGACACCCAGGGACATAGGGCCAAAGTATGTGGACACCCAGGGACATAGGTCCAAAGTATGTGGACACCCAGGGACATAGGTCCAAAGTATGTGGACACCCAAGGACATAGGTCCAAAGTATGTGGACACCCAGGGACATAGGTCCAAAGTATGTGGACACCCAGGGACATAGGGCCAAAGTATGTGGACACCCAGGGACATAGGGCCAAAGTATGTGGACACCCAGGGACATAGGTCCAAAGTATTTGGACACCCAATGACATAGGTCCAAAGTATGTGGACACCCAGGGACATAGGTCCAAAGTATGTTGACACCCAGGATAGGGCCACATAGGGCCAAAGTATGTGGACACCCAAGGACATAGGTCCAAAGTATGTGGACACCCAGGGACATAGGTCCAAAGTATGTGGACACCCAGGGACATAGGGCCAAAGTATGTGGACACCCAGGGACATAGGGCCAAAGTATGTGGACACCCAGGGACATAGGTCCAAAGTATGTGGACACCCAGGGACATAGGTCCAAAGTATGTGGACACCCAAGGACATAGGTCCAAAGTATGTGGACACCCAGGGACATAGGTCCAAAGTATGTGGACACCCAGGGACATAGGGCCAAAGTATGTGGACACCCAGGGACATAGGGCCAAAGTATGTGGACACCCAGGGACATAGGTCCAAAGTATGTGGACACCCAGGGACATAGGTCCAAAGTATGTGGACACCCAGGGACATAGGTCCAAAGTATGTGGACACCCAGGGACATAGGTCCAAAGTATGTGGACACCCAGGGACATAGGTCCAAAGTATGTGGACACCCAAGGACATAGGTCCAAAGTATTTGGACACCCAATGACATAGGTCCAAAGTATGTGGACACCCAGGGACATAGGTCCAAAGTATGTGTACACCCAGGGACATAGGGCCAAAGTATGTGGACACCCAAGGACATAGGTCCAAAGTATGTGGACACCCAGTAAGATAGGGCCAAAGTATGTGGACACCCAGGGACATAGGTCCAAAGTATGTGGACACCCAAGGACATAGGTCCAAAGTATTTGGACACCAAATGACATAGGTCCAAAGTATGTGGACACCCAGGGACATAGGTCCAAAGTATGTGGACACCCAGGGACATAGGGCCAAAGTATGTAGACATCCAAGGACATAGGTCCAAAGTATGTGGACACCTAGGGACATAGGTCCAAAGTATGTGGACACCCAGGGACATAGGTCCAAAGTATGTGGACACCCAGTAAGATAGGGCCAAAGTATGTGGACGCCCAGGGACATAGGTCCAAAGTATGTGGACACCCAAGGACATAGGTCCAAAGTATGTGGACACCCAGGGACATAGGTGCAAAGAACGTTAACCCCCAGGACATAGGTTCAAAGAACGTGGACACCCAGTAAGACAGGTCCAAAGTATGTGGACACCAAGGGACATAGGTCCAAAGAACGTTAACCCACAGGGACATAGGTCCAAAGTATGTGGACACCCAAGGACATAGGTCCAAAATATGTGGACACCCAAGGACATAGGTCCAAAGTATGTGGATGCCCAGGGACATAGGTCCAAAGTATGTAGATGCCCAGGGACATAGGTCAAAAGTATGTGGACGCCCAGGGACATAGGTCCAAAGAACGTTAACCCCCAGGGACATAGGTCCAAATTATGTGGACACCCAAGTACATAGGTCAAAAGTATGTGGACGCCCAGGGACATAGGTCCAAAGTATGTGGATGCCAGGGACATAGGTCCAAAGTATGTGGATGCCCAGGGACATAGGTCCAAAGTATGTAGATGCCCAGGGACATAGGTCAAAAGTATGTGGACGCCCAGGGACATAGGTCCAAAGAATGTGGACACCCAGGGACATAGGTCCAAAGTATGTGGACACCCAGGGACATAGGTCCAAAGTATGTGGACACCCAGGGACATAGGTCCAAAGTATGTGGACACCCAGGGACATAGGTCCAAAATATGTGGACACCCAAGGACATAGGTCCAAAGTATTTGGACACCCAAGGACATAGGTCCAAAATATGTGGACACCCAGGGACATAGGTCCAAAGTATGTGGACACCCAGGGACATAGGGCCAAAGTATGTGGACACCCAAGGACATAGGTCCAAAGTATGTGGACACCCAGGGACATAGGTCCAAAGTATGTGGACACCCAGGGACATAGGGCCAAAGTATGTGGACACCCAAGGACATAGGTCCAAAGTATGTGGACACCAAAGGACATAGGTCCAAATTATGTGGACGCCCAGGGACATAGGTCCACAGTAAGGATATCATTTGTAAACCCATAGATTTGCTGAAGACGTCTCAGATGAGAGTGGGTTCTCTTCAGTCGTTTTGAAGCCAGGGTTCTGTTTTGCCGACACGGGTTCCGCTGCGGCGTATGAGAACCAGACGAAGAGCACCACATGCAATCTGTCTGCTAAATGGAGTAACGAGACGTGAGAACGAAGTGAGCGTGAGGGTGTTAGAAAAAAAAAATTATTTCTGTAAACTGTGTTCAAAACCCAGATTAATTAATTCAGACGGAACCGCCACGATTAGAACATCTGGGCATTAGAACCCTGTCTGCACTCTGCCAGCCTCTTTACTTTTGTAAATATTTACAAGATTTCCGCTTAATCCTCTATTACGGTCGCCCCAGATGACTCACACACACACTCACAACTTTAGCAGCCAGTTCACCTTAAGTCCATGTTTTTGTACTGTAGCAGGAACCAGGAGGAAACCCACATGGACATGGGGAGAACATGGAAACTCCACCAGGATTGGGATTCCAATTGGGGATCCATAGTGCTGAGAAGAGAACATGTGTATATATATATATATATATATATATATATATATATATATATATATATATATATATATATATATATATATATATATATATATATATATATATATATATATATATATATATATATATAGGGAAGCATGGTGGCTTAGTGTTTGGCATGTTCTCCTCTCAGCGCTGGAGGTCCAAGTTTGAATCCCAATCTATATGGAGTTTTCAGGTTTTCTTGTTGTCCTCCAGTTTCCTCCCACAGTCCAAAAGACATGGATTCAAGGTGAATTGATTGCTCTAAATTGCCCCATATAGAGTGTATTTATTTGAGTCTGTGTTCCCAGTGATAGATTGGCATCCTTTTTGGTGTATTGGTTATCTGCCCAGCGCCCTAAACGTTCTCCCCTGGATGGGCACGGGGAACCTCAACCTCAACCTCTAAACTAGGTTCTGCCCTCACAAACACTAGATGCTGAATTCTGGGTAATATTTTGACCCCAAGAACTTGTCGAAAGCCTAATCAGAAGGATGGAAGCCGTTACGCGACACACGACGGACCAACGTAGAACGTCCACAGAACACCTGGGTTATATCTCATTATATCAGAAAAATCACTCAGACATTTGAGGGCCCCAAACTTCCGTGTCCAAAAGACATGGATTCAAGATGAATTAAATGCTCTAAATTGCGCCATATATAGTGTATTTGTTTGAGTCTGTGCTCCTAGGGATAGATTGACGTCCTGTCCTGGGTGTATCTGCCCAGCGCCTGAAACATTCTCCCCTGGATGGGCATGGGGAACCTCAAACTCATCCTCTAAACCAGGTTCTGCCCTCACAAACACTGGATGCTGAATTCTAGGTAAGATTTTGACAATAACCCCAAGAGCTTGTCGAAAGCCTAATCAGAAGGATGGAAGCCGTTACGCGGAACACGACGGACTAACGTAGAACGTCCACAGAACACCTGGGTTATATCTCATTATATCAAAAACATCACTCAGATGTTTGAGGGCCCCAAACTTCCGAGTTCATTTATTCTCCAGAACAGAATTTACGTTGGTCCCGATTCCCTCCCATCGTTCTCCCGAAGCCATTAGGTGGAACCTCAAGTCGGACTAATGTTCCTCTTTATATAGTCCGACTTTATAATTCATGCCTCGCTATAACATCATCCTCGTCGGCTTCGTCATGTCAAACTGAAGGGAGTTAAAGGTCTGGCATCGAAGTCATTAGATTAAAACTCATTTAGCTTCTCTTCTGTTCCACCGTGAGATATGATGAAGCCTTAATTAATAATTCAATCTAATTAAACACTCATATTTAAACACTGTTAGGTCGGACTTCTCCTCCAAGCCATTCATTGTACCTGACAGAAGAACATTGCTATTCGGATTTCCTCGCAGGACACCCTCATTCGTATTGTCATACATTACTTTTCGGGCAGATGTGATATAGACCCGGGTGTCACGATGAATAAAGCCTCCGAGGCTAAATTTAATAAACCCGAGTAACACCGATGGCGCCGGATGTTTGGCTTCTCTGCAAAGTGCAGTGTTATGCACTCTGCTTTAAAAAAAAAGACTAAAATAAGTTTTTTGGACGAGGGAAACATACACCGTGGGGGAAGCGTAATTTCGGCCTCCATCATAAAAATGTGTCGGTGATTCCTTTTCAAGAAAATAATCTGTGACCCTGTCGTCTTTTTCAGGGACTTGACTAGTGTCCTCACAATGGCCAGCAGAGCTATAAAAATAAGGGATGTGGGCCGGATGAAAAAAAATAAGGGATGTGGGCCGGATGAAAAAAAATAAAGGATGTGGGCCGGATATAAAAAAAAAGGGATGTGGGCCAGATAAAAATAAGGGAGGTGGACCGGATGAAAAAAAATAAGGAATGTGGACCGGATGAAAAAAAATAAGGGATGTGGGCCGGATGAAAAAAAATAAGGGATGTGGGCCGGATGAAAAAAAATAAGGGATGTGGGCCGGATGAAAAAGAATAAGGGATGTGGGCCAGATAAAAATAAGGGAGGTGGACCGGATGAAAAAAAATAAGGGATGTGGACCGGATGAAAAAAAATAAGGGATGTATGCCAGATGGGAAAAAATAAGGGATGTGGGCGATATAAAAAAAGGGATGTGGGGCGGATAAAAATAAGGGATGTGGGGCGGATAAAAATAAGGGATGTGGGCCAGATACAAATGTGGGCCAGATGAAAGTAATGTGGACCAGATGTGTTTTGGGACATGTGGACCACCTTTCTTCCAAAGTGATTTACAGATATCCCAACGTGATTGTTGGGGACCTGAAGCAATGAGGGTTAAGGTCCCTCTCAAGGACCCAATATCATTAAACCTGGGATTTAAACCCACAACGTTCAGGTTGATAGCCCAACACCATAACCACTGAGCTACACCCTTGGACCACATCTGGGCAAAACCCGGTAATATTTTGTGAAAACATGGCATGTACACTCATCAGTATATATTTGATGACTTATTTTTTTGACATTTTAGGGGAAGCCGAGCGTCCCTCGCAGTCTTAGAGCAATCGCCTCTGACTTCCTAATACAAGATACGAGACAAACCTTATAGCACGGGCACGCCGTCTTCGCATTATACGTATCTTCTTAAATATCGAAGCTTGTTGCTCAGAGAGGGAGGTATTTTTTTCCTCGTTTGTTAATGTGACAGAAGACTGTAATATAACGGCGCACCTGTAGAATGCGGCGGGTCGTTCCGGGAGGTACATTCATAAAACACACCCTAACCGAATCACGGGAGGAAACACCGATCACAATGATGCTCGATCAAAGGCGGCCTGCCTGCTGAGAACGCGCCGCAATAAGAACACACCGACGTTCTTCGCTTTGTGGCTCATAAACACACTCGCGATCACAGTGGGTGATTAAATACTAAAGGAAGTGCATTAAGCTTGTGTTTCATAAACCAAATGAATTGTCCCCGCGGAATTTCAGGAGGCCGTTCTGGTTTGCTTACATCCATGTGATGGCCTCTTCCTTTTAGATTCATTAACCGATGTTTAATTTCAGATGGCATGTACAGTAGATGTGGGACACTTCTGGATACGGACGAGGACATGGACTCATAACACATGGAAATAAGGGATGTAAGCCAGATGAAAATAAATAAGGGATGTGAGTCAGATGAAAGTAAGGGATGTGGGTCAGATTAAAATAAGGGATGTGGGTCAGATGAAAAAAAATAAGGGATGTGGGCCAGATGAAAATAAGGGATGTGGGCCGGACAAAAATAAAAAATGTTTGGCCGGATGAAAATAAGGGATGTGGGCTGGATCACAATAAGGGATGTGGGCCAGATGAAAAAAATAAGTGATGTGTGCCAGATAAAAAATAAGGGATGTGGGCCGGATGAAAATAAGGGATTTGGGCCAGACAAAAATAAAAGATGTTGGCCAGATGAAAATAAGGGATGTGGGCCGGATCAAAATAAGGCATGAGGGCCGGATAAAAATAATGCACGTGGGCCAAAATCCTTCTGTTATCTGCCTTTACGTTACAATCTGCCTTTCAAGAACAAATTGCTTCATCGTGGGGTCAAATGATGGGCAGTAAAGAAAACTAGAAAATGTAGACCATTGATTAATATGAGTAATTATTTATTGGATCTTATAATCTTTGGTACAGATTATTAACAGCAAGCTACCCTTCACATCAGGGAGTGTGTTGGTATTTTGTATGTGGCGAGTCAGGACATGTTTAAAGCGTCCTCCATCAGTAAGGCTTTATGAACGTCCATTCCAGTAAGCAGACCCGTGTTTTGATGCCAGCTCAGTTACGAAGCCGATTCAGCAAGCCCTTACAGAGACGAAAACCGACAACCGGAGGCAGGAAGACAGGCGGGAAAACACAGGAAGTAAAGCACAAACAAGATGGCTGAGAAATAAAAATGGAAGAAACAAGGTTTCGGCATGTGTGAGAGCATGTACTTTGGCATTTGGCAGCTATAGGCCATTAGTGGCCAGTCAGGCCAGACAGAACCCTGTCCAGCTGTCAGGAACCGCAGTGTGTGTTTGTGAGTTTTAAGGGAGCAGGTTGTCCAGATGCAACACCTGCAGACGCCGTGACAATTCCCCCTAACCTGAGCGTAATGAGCAAATGTCTTGTGTTTACTCATTATTCGCTTTGTCTCAGCCTCGGCCTGAGCTGATCAGAGATTCCCTTCCCCATCAATTACGTATACCCAACCTCCACGGACCATGTGACCACCCGGGCATCGCACCGTAAGCTTCTCGGTGAGTCTCCTCGAGGGATTTCCTTAACGTCTTGGAGTGTGGCTGTGCAAATGCTGGAGAGCATTACGCTGGAGGACATTACAATGCGACGTCCCCACATACGAAGTGACGGGTCACATGTCATGGCTTTTTCTGGACCCATAGAGCAAAATTATTCTGGCCCGGATTCCTTCTTGCTGAATTCTTGCTGGATTCCGAGCACTTGGGCGGACTGCCCCAGGTTGTCACATGGAGGTAGCAGATGTGGACCAGATGAGTCAGATGTGGACCAGATGTGTTTTGGGACATGTGGACCACCTTGATGGTTGGGGTCAGAACACTGGTTTGGTATGAACATCTGAAGCAATGAGGGATAAGTTCTCTGCTCAAGGACCCAACCTCATTAGACCTGGGATTTAAACCCACAACCTTCACATTGGTGGTCCAACACCCTAACCACTGGGCAACAACACCCTTGGACCACATCTGGGCCAATTTTTTGTGGAAACATTTTATAATGATGGGATGGTTCACATGTACATTTGGGCAATTTGCAGATGCTTTTCTTCAAAGCGACAACAGTATCCCTAAAGCAATGAGGGTTAAATGTTTTCCTCAAGGACCCACATTGGTAACATCAATTGACCTGGGATTTGAACCAACAACCTTCAGATTGCAGTCCAACACACTAACAACTAAGCTACCACGCCTTAAACCAACAAGGGTTAAAGGTTTTCCTCAAAGACCTACATTGGTAACTTTAATGTACCTTGAATTAGAACCCACAACCTTCAGATTGAAAGTCCTGGGATTTGAACCCACAACCTTCAGATTGGTAGCCCAACACCCTAACCACTGAGCTACAGCCTTAGACCACATCTGGGCAAAACCCAGTTTTCCTCAAGGACCTACATTGGTAACATCAATGGACCTGGGATTAAAACCCACAACCTTCATATTGGCAGTCCACAACCCAACCACTAAGCTACCACTCCCTAAAGCAACAAGGGTTGAAGGTTTTCCTCAAGGACCTACATTGGTAACTTCAATGGACCTGGGATTAGAACCCACAACCTTCACCCTTACTGAGCTCAACACCCTTACTGAGCTCACCCTTAGAGATGTTGCCACATCCTTCTCTCAGAGCTTGGTATGCAGGTTCAAATTCCAAGTTCTCCACATGGGGATTTTGCCAGGTTCTCCCACAGAGTTCAAAATCATGGTTTCAAGGTAGATTGGCTGCCCTATATAGTGTATGTGTGTCTGTGTGAGTAAGTGTGTGCCCAGCAATGGATTGGCACCCTGTCCTGGATGTATCTGCCCAGCGCCTGAGACGTTCTCCCCTGGATGGGCATGGGGAACACCAACGTGACCCTCCACCCCTAGAGGATCAGGGTCACACTGCCGCCATGCAATCAATTACATTTTATGTACATTACATTTACCATTTTTATTATTGTATGAATCACCCAGCGAGCACTCTCAGTGAGACTGAATCCAGTGCCTGCTGTGGAGAGAGATGAGAATGCTGCTTAATGAGAATGTTGAGAAAGTCTCGAGTGGCCGGCTGAAGCACCGACAGCAGCATCATCAGCATCACATCCGTCAGAACCTGACGCCATGGACGCATCCAGACATGCAGACTTGATATATTTCTGAAGGTCTGTCCGTCTCTCGCGCTTTCTCTCTCGCTCTCTCGCACTCTTGCAATCATTTCGTCTCTGGTGTGATCAATGCTCCCTATGGAACTGCAGCGGAACGAGGTCTTCAGAAGAGATGAAATTAACTTTCAACTGTTTTTATCCCAACGTGGACATTAAAACCATCAAACCACGGCTGCAAGACCGGAGCCCACTGAAGACGACCACGTTCTATATGTTAAAGCGCATTTCCATGGTAACCGAGCTGTGTTCCAGTGCATGTTTGGATCCTTCCATGCGACTCGGCGGCATTAAAGACATCAGGGACGGAACAAAACTTGACGTACAGAAGTCTGAGCTCATCTCATTATCTTCTGCTTATGCCTCTACAAGGGGGGTACACCCAGGACAGTGTGTCAATCTGTTGCTAGACACACAATGTGTACACAACACACTTTGTAGGGGCAATTCAGAGCAGGCAATACACCTTGAATCCATGTTTTTGGACAGTAGGGGAACACTGGAGAACCTGGCGAAATCCAACCGGATGGGACAGGTTAAAAAGGTCACATCAGAAAGGTTCCACGGACATTCTCTCAGTGAGCATCCTACGACTATAGACTACTTCTATATGACATTTGCATGTTCTCCCCAACGGATGGGACAGGTCCATTCACATCAAAAAGAACATTTGCATGTTCTCCCCATGTCTCAGGTCCATCTCAGTTGGGCATCCAGTACTACACCAATATGACATTTGCATGTTCTCCTTTTGTCTCCATGATTCAGATTCAGAGATTTCAAATTAGTGTGTATATGTGTAATAAGTGTTAATATGGTGGGACTGTTTTTTTCTGGTCAGTCCCCCCTGAGATTTCACCCCCACACTGGGTGGAAGGTGAGGACACGCCAGACAGGACAGGCCCATCTTAGGAGGGACTGACGTCATATGGAAGTAGTGCTGGATGCCCACCTGAGATGAGTCTGCCCCGTCCGGTATGTCCATCAGGAATTTCTGTTTTTTGTAGCAAGTTGTAGTTGTAGCATTGCACACTGGGTGGCAGGTGAGGACACGCCAGACAGGACAGGCCCAACTCAGGTTTACATCCAGGACTCCTTCCTTATGACATTGGCATGTTCTCTCCTGGTCTCCATGTATTCCAGACTCAGAGATATTAAATTACCCCCAAGTGTGAATATGGTGGGACCGGTCAGTCCCTCCTGAAATGGGCCTGTCCTGTCTGGCATATCCTCACCTTCCACCCAGTGTGCACTGCTACATCGGACCTGTCCCGTCCGATGTGTCCATCAGGCATTTCTGTTTGAAGCTGGAGCAGTGCACACTGGGTGGGAGGTAAGGACACACCAAACGGGACAGGCCCATCTCAGGTGGGCATGACATTACATGTTCTCCCCACGTCTCCATGTATTCCAGATTCAAAGATATCAAATATTACCCCCAAGTGTGAATATGGTGGGACCAGTTAGTCCCTACCGAGTTGGGCCTGTCCCGTCAGGAGTGTCCTCACCTTCCACCCTGCGTGCACTGCTACATTGGACACACTGGATGGGACAGGCCCATCTCAGGTAGGCATCCAGGACTACTTCCATATGACATTGACATGTTCTCCCGCCTTCTCCATGTATTCCGGACTCAAAGATATCAAATTACCCCCAAGTGTGAATTAGTGGGACCGGTCAATCCCTCCCGAGTTGGGCCTGTCCCGTCCGGCATGTCCTAACCTTTCACCCCGCGTGCACCACCAGAGCTTCAAACAGCCCCGCCCTCCCACGGCGCGGCCTGAAACCACGGCGGCGTTGCGCGTCAGCGAACCGACGTTTGCTTAACCACTTCATCAGGCATTTCATCTCAGGCAAATCTTTAACCATCGTTCCCTTTAGAACCATAATGACATTTAAAACCATCCATCATCCACGGCGTCACATCCACCTGCATCTGCCAGCGAGAGATAAATGTTCTGTAATGGTGATGTATAATCTTCTTTCATTCGCACGAGCAAGAAATAGCGAGCACGTTAACCCTGGCAACGAAGGAACGTGGCACGGATCGGCCGAGTAACCGAGGCTCGGCAGTTCCTAAAGGAGCAGATGTTATGCAAATGTTTAAGAATCATTAGCTGGCCAGCGTGAGGGGAGTGATTGACATCCACATTGTATTGGCTGAAGGCCATTTATTAAAATTTGCAAAGCTTTTAACTCTGCGATCTTCCCAGCCGGGTGGAAACGGTTGCTAGGTGAATTTTAATAGCTATATATATATATATATATATATATATATATATATATATATATATATATATATATATATTATATAAAAAAGAACTAATATGCTTTAATTTTAGAACCTGTCACACGACTGACGAGCTGATTGACGGAGAATGAAAGCGGGTCAGTAATAGTTTCAGGGAAGGCGTTTAACCATGGACTGGTTTCCTGCCTAGAACCGTATATATATGGTTAGCGTTTGTTTTTCGGTTCCTCAAAGTCATTAAAGAACCTTCCGAAGTCTTCAGAACCGCCCACTGAAGGCAAGGGTTCATACCAGTGGAGTGGAACATCTTAGAGCATCCAAGATCAAACCAACGGAAGGAAGAGAAGCGCTTTATAGGTGTCTATATCCAGTATGTATGTCACCATGGAGGCACACGTTCTAGAACGGAACATTGTTGGGTGAGTTCTAACAGAAATGCTTACAGAAGTTCCGACAAATACTGTATGCTGCACTTTGGCGGCGTTGCGTTCACCTTTCTTCCTTCGCAAACTCGACGTGGTTCCAATTCGAAGACTGTTTGAAACATTCCATTCCGAGCCGCCCACCTTGTTCTCGTCTTCTGAAGTGTTTCCGACGGAGCCTAGATGTATGTCTGGTGTCATTGTCTTGCTGTAGCGTGACCGCTCAAGCAACTACATCAAGACCAGGGCTTTGAAATACCGTGGCCATTTTTTTGTCACTGTATGCCAGCTGCTAGAGCTGTTCCACATTTTACAATCGGTGACCGTGGAACCCTCCCTTCCCATATGTGAGTGTATAAAAACCATCAATTAAAATAAAACATACCATCCAAGCTACACCATGTGGACCATACGGCATGGTGGTTACAACATCATGTTGTGGGGATGTTTCTATTCAGCAGACAATGGAAGGTTCGAATCTGGGTGGTGTTTCCATGTTCTCCCTTTTGGTGTCATGTTCATCTGCCCGAAACGTTCTCCCCTGTATGGGCATAGGGAACCCCCCCCCCTCCCACACACACACACACACACACCCAAGTAGAGGATAAAGCAGAAGATAATGGATTGATGGAATATACAGAGGCAGCATGGTGGCTTAGTGGTTGGCATGTTCTCCTCTCAGCGCTAGGGATTCCCGCTTTGAATCCCAAACTGGGTGGAGTTTGCATGTTCTCCCCATGTCTGAATGGGTTTCCTCCAGGTTCTCCGGTTTCCTCCCACAGTACAAAAACATGGATCAAGGTCAATTGAATTCTCCAAATTGCCTCATATAGAGTGTGTGTGTGTGAGTGAGTGTGATCAGTGATAGATTGGCATGCTGTCCTGGGTGTATATGCCCAGCGCCTGAAATGTTCTCCCCTGGATGGGCATGAGGAAACCCCCCCCCCCCCACATACACACAAGACCCTAATAGAGGATAAAGCAGAAGATAATGGATGGATGGAATATACGGATGACAATGATCCAACTTATTCCACTATCTTCATGAGTGGAAACCTTAGAACTTGACATAAATGAACACACTGATGTTCTTCAGGGTCAAGCTGCGGAGAACTGGAGAAGGCAAATCCCCAAAAATGCTCTGCCACAGGTTGAAAGACATCTTCATTGAGCTCTCATTGGGTTTAAAGGAAATAATTCCATAGGTGGTTTTCATTTTTAAGCTTGTTTCCATTAGGGGGCGCCACATTGGCAAACCTTTTTCCTATTTCGACCTGAGCAACACCAAATACATCACTACAAATGCACTCATTCCTACAACCCAAGAACTAGGACAATCTAGTGTCTCCATTTTACCTATCAGCATGTCTTTAGATGCGAGAAAGAACCAAAGACCCCACCAAAAAAATGCTTGTTGGCAAAGAGAAAACCTCTCTTCACCCTACCAGGACTCACCAGGAACCTTTTAACTGTATGGTGGGAAAGGCTGATGTGTCACCACGCCATCCAAACAGGTCCAGAAGTACGAACAATGTTTGTTTGTATTTGTTTTTCTATCTCGCAGCATCTCTATAGCATGTCAGGTCCACTGTCCACGATGATCAAACTGATGGAAAGACATCGCATCCCTCACATCATGAGAAAGAAAACCTTAAAAGGACCAGGGCTCAGTAGGGGACCTGTCCTCTTTGGGTGGGCCCAGGAACTATTAAAAAGTCCAAGATAAAAGTGGTAGACATGTGGGCAATCGCCCGATAAAACAAGCAGCGGGGAAAATAAGCAGGATGGAAGCCATGCCACAAAACCAAAGCCAACAGGCACGAAGCTGTGTAGCGAAGATCAAAGCACACGAGACGCCGAGGAACCAGCCGAGAGTCATCGGGCCTTCTGGAGAATATGAATATTTAAAACCGTGTGTGTTGTTTGTGTACTTAAAAAAATGTCTTTAAGGGTCCAGTTAAAAAGATGGAGCTTTATATATAGATCTAGATCCTCAACTTTACTTCTAAAGTGCTGGGTTTTTATTTTATTTTATTTATTTATTATTTTTTTAATTCAGCATCCTAATGGTCTTTACACCTACAGTGTGATTTGTCATTACAGCTTTTCTACGTAGGTGGGAAGTAATCGCTTAAAGGAACCGATTATAAACTTCAGGTGAGACGACGGCGGACGTCGTTTAAAGAAAATAATGACGAGGAGGGATGTCATGAGTGCAGATACGGATAACGGCCCCCCACACCTGGGGTTGATCACATGGGGTCAGTTTGCGGGCGTCTTTATCTGAAGTGAATGGGGTCGGAACGTCGGTTCAGTCGCGATACGGCTCGTCTGGAGTAATGGGGGTCAGAGGTTCTGCTTTGGTGCCCACATTGGTGACGTTGGGTGCACGATGGGTTTGAACCCCCAGCATATCCATTGGAACCCGATGTCTTTTAATCTTCAGCTGACGGAGGTGTACGGCGGATGGATGGGTGCGTAATGCGTAAATACACTCATTAATAATTTAACTGTAGCTTAAAGGTGTAGATCTGAGTGTTGGTGGTGTTAGGTTGCTGATCTGGGATCAGTCTGTGCAGGCGTTCCACCTTTTCACCCGGCTAGAGGGTGTGGCACTGAAATGATGCTGTTCCAGGGAGCCCTCTCAACTAAGTACCCTGCAGGATCTTCCCTGCTCTAGTTGGTGATGCCGGAGTCACATGATGCATTGTGTCAATCAGACTCTGCTTATTAATTAGCTCTGACTGCTTTCCTGAAGGTGTGGATAGCTCTTAATCATGGTTCTGCCGAAACACCGTGGCTCCGACGATTACTGATAGAACCTGGATTTCTATTGGACCTGCAGGATGCCCTCAATGGACTTGCATAGTTTTCAATTGTTAAATACGGGTCACATGATCACCACACGGTCACGGTACATGCTGTTCAAAACTGTTGATGCCCCCCCCCCATTCAAGGAGGATGAGTCACCCACTGAGCCTCGGTCCTCACAAGGTTTCTTCCTTAAAATAACAACAGAACAGGGAGTTTTGTCTTGCCACTGTCTCCTCATCTTGCTCTTTGGAGGTTTAAAGGTTTATAACTCTGTAAAGCTGCTCTATGACGACGTATGATTGTAAAAAAACGTTATAGAAATAAATTACCTGAACTTTTGAGGTGTTGCCTCATGTGTGGTCAGCTCTTCATCATGGTTCTGCTGAAGCTCTGCGGCTTTGACGATTACTGATAGAACCTGGATTTCTATTGGACCGGCGGTCCTGCAGGACGCCCTCAATGGACTTAGATAGAGTTTTCAATAGTTAAATACGGGTCACATGATCACCACATGATCTGTACATGGCTGTCCTACACTGTTGATGCTCAAGGAGGATGAGTCCCCCAAAACTGTTGATGCCCCCCCCCCCCCCACTCAAGGAGGATGAGTCACCCACTGAGTCTTGGTCCTCACAAGGTTTCTTCCTTAAAATATCAACATAACAGGGAGTTTTGTCTTGCTCTTTGGGGATTTAAAGGTTTATATCTCTGTAAAGCTGCTCTGTGACAATGTGCGATTGTAAAAAATGCTCTATAAATAAATGACTTACTTGAACTTGATCTCTGGCTCCTGACTGGTGGAGTCCGGGGAACTGGAACCATGTCTTCTTATAGTCTTTCTTTTAAACAGCGGCCCTTACAAAAAAAAATAATAATAATACTCAGGAAATTCCTTCCTGTCTGGTTTATTGTAGTCATTTACTTTTCCATTTCTACACACAGATCTTTGATTTCCTGCTGAAAACACAGCGTCTTTATGATTTCATGATTTCTATCTCTGTATCTGCAAAAAAAAAAAAAAAAAAAAGAAATAATAAATAATATTTGGAAGAAAAAGAAAGATTGAAACCTGAAAGCCGGAATTATCCCAAACAAGTCCCACCTCTGGGTCGTAACCTGAAAATGTGCTAAAAGCTCTCGCACGCTGCTCTGATGGGAGTACAGCTATTCATCTGAGCGATGGACATCAGACAAGACAGTCTCGAGATAAAAAAAAAACAAAAACAATACGCCGGAAATATGAAATATATGAATCTTTAATGTGAAGCTTTGGTATAATAATACTTAAAAGTGAGAACCATGAGATTAAAGTGTCCTACTGATGAGTTCTGTTTGCCCCCAGTATTGAGGGATTTTGGTTGCCGTGGTAACATTCCATTCCAGCTATTGTGGTGATGTCGCCATGTTCAGTGACGATTCAAATGTAGACAATACTGAAAGCTCTCTTGGTGGTGAACTTCTAAAAAGGTTCCAGTTGATGGAATTTGGTTCTCGATAGTATCCTTCAATGATCTTATCTCGTCATTCTCTTCTGCATAATCCTCTACTAGGGACTAGGGTTGCAGGGGGGTTCCCCCATGTCCATCCAGGGGAGAACCTATCAGGCTCTGGGCAGATACAGCCAGGACAAGAAATATTAATATATGAATTATTTAATGTGAACCTTTGGTGGCCCCAAGTATTGAGGGATGCTGGTCGCCATGGTAACGCTTTTCCATTGTAGTGATGTCGCCATGTTCGGTGAAGATCCAAATGATACTGAAAGTTCTCTTTGATGACATGATGCTGGTCATCTCTTGGTGAACTTCAAAAAAGGTTCCAGTTGATGGACTTTTGAGGTAAGATCATTGAAGGATACGAGAACCAGTCATTATCTTCTGAGCCTTGGTCCTCACAAGGTTTCGTCCTTGAAATATCAACATAACAGGGAGTTTTGTCTTGCCACTGTCTCTTTGTCTTGCTCTTTGGGGATTAAAGGTTTATAACTCTGTAAAGCTGCTTTGTAACAATGTACGATTGTAAAAAAAAACACTCTACAAATAAATTACCTGAACTTGAACTGTTGGGTCTAAATGGCTCCAAACATTAAGAGGAAAGATGTCTCAAAGTCCATAACCCAGACCATAATTAAGGTTCTCCAGACGTCCACGTGAGGTTAAAAGACCGAACAGCAACTTCAGCAATGGCCATAACTCAGCCGTTATTGGATGTGACATCTACAAACGTGTTAGCTTCAATTTTGTCCATTCCACCGGTTCCTTAACCTTGACTTTGACCCTGAGGTCAGACCATAATGTTTTGGCCCTGGGAGCGGGGAACCGGGTTGATGTTCTCCCCGGGTCGGTAATCCAATGCAGGGCCGCTGATTACAGATGGAAGCGATGCTCAAGATCACAAGAGGCGAAAAGTGGTCCGTAGAAAACAAACGCGAGGAGATCGGATTCACAGCGAGCTGCAAGAACGGACGCGCCGAGGTTAGATTGCCAAAGAGGCCTCGGGCCAACCTCATGCCGAGAAGGACGTGCCTCCATTATTCCCTTCTGCCGTTAATGTTCTGTGCTGAGAGAGATGCTTAAGTCATTATCTTCTGAGCCTCGGTCATCACAAGGTTTCTTCCATAAAATATCAACATAACAGGGAGTTTTGTCTTGCCGCTGTCTCGCTCTT
The DNA here is from genome assembly GCA_019802505.1 of Corydoras sp. C115. NCBI lineage: Eukaryota > Metazoa > Chordata > Actinopteri > Siluriformes > Callichthyidae > Corydoras > Corydoras sp. C115. Next base: position 203,097 of record JAFMOC010000310.1, on the reverse strand, counting down.
TGGGGGTTTAAAGGGTCATAACTCTTTAAAGCTGCTTTGTGACGATGTATGATTGTAAAAAATGCTCTATAAATAAATTACCTGAACTTTTGAGGTGTTGGGTCTCAATGGGACCAAACATTTAGAGTAAACATGTCCTAAAGTCCACAACACAGAACATGATTAAGGTTCTCCAGACTGTGGCACCGAGGTTAGATTTCCAAAGAGGCCTCGAGTCAACCTCATGCCGAGAAGGACGTGCCTCCATTGTTGAGATTCTGTGCTGAGAGAGAATGCTCCTCAGATACTCTTTATTTTCTCATTCGGTTCCACAAATCAGCTCTCGTTGTAATTAGGATTAAAAAAAACAATATTAGAGCTTGGCGTGTTTGTGTGTGTGTGTGTGTGTGGAGGACAGGGGGTTATTATCTGGGGTGGGGGGTATGAGTTAGAGTATACCCACCTTCAATACATCAATCCATCCATTATTTTCCGCTTTATCCTCTACTAGGGTGTCGAAGAGAACATTTAAGGTGCTGGGCAGATATGCCGTCCATTATGACATTATGACATCATCCATCCATTATCTTCCACTTTATCCAGAACTAGGGTCACTTTTCGGGCACTGGGCATATACACCCAGGACAGGACACCAATCTATTGCTGTACACACACTCTATATGGGGCAATTTGGAGAATTCAATTCTCCAGCCAGATTGGGATTCGAACCAGGAATCCCCAGCGATAGCTGTGTACACGGCATCCAATTGGCGTCCGTGGAACTGGGACTCAAACCGGGGACCTTCAGGTCACGAGGCTGGTTCTTTAACTTCGGATCTACGGCTGCTTTCCGTTCTGTCTTCATGACGCCCCTCCATCTCTCTCCACCGTCCGAATTCGGCCGAAATATGCTTTTGATGTATTTGGGGAGAACATACAAATCGCTGCTGCCAGTTCATCTAAGCTTCTACGATTGAAGCAACGAGAACAGATCACGAGTGGAGTTAAAAAAGAACATGAAGAAGATGCGGATCAAAGTGGGTTTGATCTGACAGGACGAATGGAACCCGGTTCTCTGAGAACCTCACATTGGAATGTGTTTCAACTGGAATGTGTGTATGTGTGTGTTTGTGTGTGTGTGTATTTGTATATGTGTCTGTATGTGTGTGTTTGTGTGTGTGTGTGTATGTGTGTGTGTGTTTGTGTGTATGTATGTGTATATGTGTCTGTATGTGTGTGTTTGTGTGTGTGTTTATATGTGTCTCTGTGTGTGTGTGTGTGTGTGTGTGAGGGGTTCCATCAGCATTCATTCCGACTAAAACCACCGTTTCCCAGGATACTTTTTGGCTCAGACCTCAGTGGGATTTGTGCTATTCAACTCAACAAGTCACGTGGCGGGTTCCTCGTTGCGGTTCTTCGTGGCGGGTTCCTCGTTGCGGTTCCTCATGGCGGGTTCCTCGTTGCGGTTCCTCGTGGCGGGTTCCTCGTTGCGGTTCCTCGTGGCGGGTTCCTCGTTGGGGTTCCTCGTGGGGGGGTTCCACCACTTCTGCTCATTCAGTCACTTGTCTTTTTGTCAGACTCCAGGGGAACGTTTTTACCTTTCTGTCTTTCTCTCTCTCGCGCTTTCTCTTTCTATTTTGCCAACTTTCTCTCTCTTTCTCTCTCTCTCTGTCTCCCTCTCTCTCTCACTTTCTCAATTCCGTATTTATTCAACTTTGCTTTCTCACCCCCGATTTGCTCGCTTCTCTCTTGCTCTCTCATTTACTTCTTTATTCTCTCTCTTTCTCACCCCATTTTCGCTCTCTCACCCCATTCTCACTCTCTCACCTCTGATTCGCTTGCCCCTTTCTTGCTCTCTCATTACTCACCTATTCTCTTTTTCTCACTCCTTCTTTCTCTCTCTCTCTCATTTACTTATTTATTCTCTCTCTTTTTCACTTCTCATTCTCTCTCGTTCTCTCTCTCATTTACTTCCCCCATTCTCTCTCTCTCAATTACTTCTTATTCTCTCTCTCCCTCTCTCTCATTTGCTCCTCCATTCTCTCTCTCATCCTCTCTCTCATTTACATCTTTATTCTCTCCCTTTTTTACTTCTCATTCTCTCTCTCCCGCTCTCTATTCTCGTTCTCTTTCTCTCTCATTCCCCCCCCCCCCCCCCCCCGGCGTGACGCAGCTTCTCAGTTTTTATTGGATTTTATTTATTTTGATGTTCTTTGAGAAATAGCTGGATGAAGTGAACCTGAACACTGGTGCGTAACTGAAGGGTTCTCGTCTGGCAATGCCGTCCGTCTGAAACGTGCGTTTATTATCCGCCACGTTCTTCGGCTTTGGGTCGGGAACGCAGCGTTAGCATCTTTTAGCTTTAATTACGGCGCGGTTCCGTATGAAATTGATACACCGCAGATCTGATTAGCTGATCTGGGAAGTCTTTAATAAGAAAAAGCTGAAAGCCTGTTCTACAGAGTTCTCTGCTGATGGAGGTTCTCACGCTCACATTCCTGCACTTCATTACGCTTTGTTGGTTTGACCTTTTAAATAATCAATGTTTTTTTTTTTATTAAACAGTGAACGTTGGCAGGTTCCTGTATGTTCTAGAATCGAATCGGGAATGGCTGTTTAACTGTTAAAGGAGAATGTTTATTGAGTATCTGAGAACATCACACCATTACTCCAATGGTTCCTCTATGGGTAGAATGGTACCCTGGTGCTTAGAACCAGATATCATATGGATGGGGTCCACATCACCCCTGGCCCACTGGACCACCACACTGAGCCAAACGTTATTGCGGCCCAAATGTCCTGAAACACACCTGTATCACCTGTGATGTACCCTTACCCATCAAAAGTCGTTTACCAGATGTGCGTCACCTGCTAACCCCTCACTGCCAGAGGTGGCCTACATCTTCCAAAACACATCTGGCTGCCCATATTTGGTTGAGGCGTGGCCCTACTCCAGTGTGTAACTGGGTTTGCCCAAGCTTCCTCATGTAGGCCAATTGTAAACTTGGGATGTGGGGCGACCAAAGTAATGTTTGAGGTTTCTGTCAACCTGCCTCCCAGCTGAACTTGCCTGAAACACCTTCCTGGGTAGGCGCCCAGGAGGCATCCCTACCAGACGCCCGAACAACAACTGGTTCAACTGGAGGAGTCGCCACTTGTATCGCCCATGTTGGCCGCTTGTATTGGCCATCTTGTTCTTTCGGTCATCACCCAACGCTCATGAACCATAGGTAAGGATAGGAACGTAGATCGACTTGGTAAATGGAGAACCTTGCCTTATGGCTTAGCTCCTTTTTCACCACAACAGTCCGGTATGGAGTCCACATCACTGCTGACCCCGCCCACATCCGCCTGTCAATCTTCCAATCCATCTTGCCATCACTCGTGAACATGACCCCAAGATCCTTCAACTCCTCCACTTGAGGCAAGACCTCTCCCCTGACTCAGAATCTCTAAGGGAGTGCCCAGACCCCCTGCGGAGAGAACCCATGTCAACCGCTTGTATTGGTCATCTTGTTCTTTCGGTCATTACCCAAAGCTCATGAACCATAGGTGAGGATAGGAACATAGATTGACTGGTAAATCGGGAATATTAGCATTTGACTTAGCTTCTTTTCACCACAACAGACCGGTATAGAGTCCGCCGCATCACTGCTGACCCTGCCCCCATCTGCCTGTCAATCTTCCAATCCATCTTGCAATCACTCATGAATAAGACCCCGAGATCCTTCAACTCCTTACCCAATACTCAAGAACCATAGGTGAGGATCGACTGGTAAATTGAGAACCTTTTTCACCATAATAGACCGCTGACCCCGCCCCATCCACCTGTCAATCTCACGCTCCATCTTCCCATCACTCGTAAACACGACCCCGAGATCCTTCAACTCCTGACCCAATGCTCAAGAACCATAGGTGAGGATAGGGACGTACATCGAATGGTAAATCCAGAACCTTTTTCACCTTAACAGACCGCTCCATCTTCCCATCACTCGTGAACACGACCCAGAGATCCTTCAACTTCTCCACTCGAGGCATGACCTCCTCCCTGACCCACAGACCCTGAAACGACTCTGCACCCTTTTTCGACTGGGAACCATGGCCCCCGATTTGGAGGTGCTGATTCTTATCTCGGTCTTTCCATTTCTGTAACCATAAGCCAGACCTGCATTCCGGCGACGTAGCAAACCACTCAACCATTCCACAGCGTCGCGGTTGAACTCGCCGAGGCCACCTTAAACCTGTTACCACTTTATGAATACGAACCTCATCGGCGCTTCACAATATTGACCCGAGGCGCGGCAGCCGATCGGCGTGGCGTTGTGCGGCCGACTCTCCGCCGGGCCCGCGTTGCTCGTCATTGATTATGCGGTCGGTAAAGCAGAAAGACCCGAACGGAGAAGCGAGCTGTCACGCTGACCTTGCTCTGATTGCCATGCACTCGCTCACCCCCGAGATTTAATCAGCTGCAGAGCGCTGACGTCTTCACCGTTTAGGATGGCTATGAGCCGCCGGGGGAGGGGGGGCGATGGAAGGGAAGGGAAGGGAAAGGTCCGTCAGGCGTCTCAACCGTAACGCGAGCCGTCAGGCCCGAGCCGAAAGCCTTGGTTTGATGTAAGATCGGCGAAGCTGGTATCGGTGTAATCTCTTAGAGTAATGCTTTGTTGCTGTTGCCATCAGCTTTGATCAGACGCATTGTGGATCGGGTCGGGGTTGATTAAAGTGCTGCTGGGAGGTTCCAGATTCTATGAGTGGATGCGTTTATGACACTGGCCTGATTCGGTCTGTTTTCTGTGATGTCGTCATCTAGGGGGGTGGATGCAGTACGCTCCATACGCAGCCGTGATTTATCATTTTAAACTGTGCTGAGGACTAAGCCCTGGCAGGGTGGGGCGGGGCAGGATGTGGCAAGGCATGGTGGGGCAATGCCCTAAACATACCTTTTACCTTAGGTATCGCCAATTGCTTTTTACAACACCTCACACCAGGTGCCAACTTTTTTGGTGCCTGACAATTTGAGCTAGCTGTGCTGAGCACTCAGCCCTGAGGTGGAGCAGGGCAGGGCGGGGAAGGACAGGGCAAGACAGGGTGAGGCAGGGCAAGGCAGGGCGAGGTGTCGTGGGGCAATGCCCTAAACTTACCTCTTACCCTAGGTGTTGCCTTGTTTGGCGCCTCTCAAATTTGAGCTTACTGTGCTGACCATTCAGACTTGAGGTGGGGAGGGGCAGGACGGTGTGAAAGGGTGTCAATGCCCTAAACCTACCTCTTATCCTAGTTGTTGCCAATTGCTTTCCACAACCAGGTGCCACTTCCAACTTTTTTGGCGCCCAACAATTTGAGCTAACTGTGCTGACCATTCAGTCCCGAGGTGGGGTGGGACAGGGCGGGGTGAGTTGGGGTGAGGCAGGATGGGGTGGGGCAGGGCAATGCCCTTAACCTCACTCTTACCCTAGGTTTTGCCAATTGCTTTCCACACCAGGTGCCACTTCCAACTCTTTTGGCGCCCAACAATTTAAGCTAACCATTCAGCCCTGAGTCCGGCTGGGTGGGGCGGGGCAATGCCCTAAACCTGCCTCTTACCCTAGGTGTTGCCAATTGCTTTTCACAACACCTCACACCAGGTGCCAGATCCGTAGCGGGACGGGGTGCTGCGGGACTGCTCTAAATTGCCCCATATAGTGTGTCCCCCCCTCCCCACAACTAGTAGAAGATTAAGCAGAAGATGATAAAGGATGTATAGATGGTTCCTTAGATCATTTTGAAAGAATCGCCAGCCGTGGAGCTCCTCATCCTCCATGGCCTCCACCAGATGTGGCCCAGACTCTGCCTTCGCAATGCTCACTGCACATCTGCCATTAGTGACATCACTGGGCGTTCCAATGCACGGGTGTTCTGTATTCATACGGTGCTCGCTGTGATCATGACCCTGTGGGATCATTATTTTAACTCCTGCCGGGCTGCAGATGGATCTCTGGAGGTTTTATTTATCTTTTTATTCCTACAGAATTGTTAACTGCTATGTAAACACTAGGGGAGCGTTTTTACGCCTGCCGTTCCTCCGTCTCATCTTGGCTGTGTTTGTAAAGGTCTCCGATGCCGTGGCTTCAAAGTCCTGTTTACATTCATGGTTCTTCTTAAGATCTTTAATGTTCCAGTTCTGCGTTTCTAACTTTGTTGCCTCCACCATCCGAGTAGCTGCAGCTACGCATTGCAAGGAAAATGCCTGACCACCTCTTTTCTCCGTGCCAGAGGAGCCAGAGGCAGGGTTATGCAGGAGCTATCCCAGCCCTTATTGGACAAACATAGGGGACAGGTAATAAAACCACATTCATACCAACACATTAATACCTATGGATAGTTTAGAACCTGAGTTACAATAGAGGTTAAGCAGTTGTGGGCTTGGCGGTTAAGGAACCAGCCTTGCGACCTGTTCGATTCCCGGTCCCACCAGGTACTATGGATGAAGTGCCCTTGAGCAAGGCACCTAACCCTAATTGTTCCCTGAGTGCCGTATACAGGGCTGCCCATCGCTCCGGGCATGTGTGTTCACTTCATTCAGTGTGTGTGTGTGTGTGTGTGTGTGTGTGTGTGTGTGTGTGTGTGTGCGTGTCTGTGTGTGTGTGTTTGTGTGTGTGTTACTGGAGTGGAAGACACACTCCTCTGTGTGCAAGCGCTGTTGGCAAAATAGATCTTCATTATTTTATCAAACTGCAGCTTCTTAAGGAAACTTATATGGACATAGGTAGAACATGCAAATCACATGGGAATGACCCTATCAATTCACCCTTATGAACAAAAACCCAGCCAGGTATAGCTGTGTTTGGTAAGTAATGTTAATACTTACCAAACAGTCGGGGAAGTCTCCGGGTTCTCCGGTTTCCTCCCACAGACCAAAAACATGGATCAAGGTCAATTGAGTTCTCCAAATTGCCCCATATAGAGTGTGTGTGTGATAGACCGATGTGTGTATGAGTGTGTATGGATGGACCGATGATGATGAAATGGAACTCATAACCCAGCAGAACCGGGGATCTAGAGGAGGACCGCATACAGGTATCGGGTGGAGACGGCTCTGAGGCGGCGCTCCGTTGTTAAGCGCTCTAAATAAATCAATGCACTTAAATTTGAACGAATGAGCTCTAATATAACCCATCAGTCAGAGGAAGTGAATCAGGACTCCGACTGCATTGCCTTGCGAATCATTCAGAGGTCTTTTTTTCCAGCGATGGAGGAATTGGGCATTAGATAAAAGATCTAAATGCCCGTTCCCCCGCCGGATGAGACGGAACATGACAGCGGCGCGACTCAGAGGGCACATTTGGATTGGGGTAAAAAATAAGGGAAAACTGTATAATGGAGCCTCATCCTTAACGATACGCCTGACGCTAATGGCTTACTGGCAGACAAGCCATCAATGAAGCGGGACCGTCGGGTTCTAAAGCCCGCTCCTCTGCTCCTGCCCCATAAACTTCGGTCTGGAACTTTAGATGGAGAACAAATAATTAAACGGAACATAAAGTTCAGACATTAGTCTGGTTCTAAGCCTCTGTGTATTTTACGGATATTCGTCAATGCGTCGTATAAGATGCTGCTTAATCCTACTAGGGTCGCGCGCGGGGGGTTCCCCATGCCCATCCAGGAGAATGTTTCAGGTGCTGGGCAGATACACCCAGAACAGGGTGCCAATCCATCGCTGGGCACACTCACTCACACACGCAATTTACCGCTGCTAATTCACCTTGAACCCATGTTTTTGAACTCTGGGAGGAAACCGGAGAACCTGGAGGAAACTCATACAGACATGGGGAGAACATGCAAACTCCACCCAGATCCATTATCATCATCAATACCATTATAATTATCATCATCATAATCATCATCATCACTACACTTCTATAGGGGCAATTTACGGCAGCCAATCTACCTTAAATCCATGTTTTTGAACTGTGGGAGGAAACCCAAAAAAGGGAGAACATGCAAAATCCACCCAGATTCAAACCTGGATCTCAGAGGTTGATGTGTCCACACCCTTACGTTCCTCCACACACTAACATTTTCCACACCCCTACCCCACGTTCTTCCACACCCCTACGTTCCTCCACAACCCACACGAAGTTCCTCCACACCTCTACCACACGTTCCTCCAACCCCTTACGATCCTCCACACACCTACCACACGCACAACCACACTCCTACCACACGTTCCTCCAAACCCTTACGTTTTTCCACACCCCTACCACATTTTCCTCCTCACCCTTACATTCCTCCAACCTATCACGCATTCCTCCACACCCCTACCACATGTTCCTCCTTACCCCTACGTTCCTCCACACCCTTACCACACGTTCCTCCACAACCTCTTACGTTCCTCCACACCTCTACCACAACGTTCCTCCACACCCCGACCACACATACATCCACACCCTTACGTTCTTCCACACCCTATCACAAGTTCCTCCACAGCACTACCACACGTTTCTCCACACTCCTACGTTACTCCACACCCCTACCACAAGTTCCTCCACACTCATATGTTCCTCCACACCCCTACCACACATTCCTCCACACTCCTATGTTCCTCCACACCTCTACTACACATTCCTCCACAACCTTACGTTCCTCTTCACCCCTACCACAGGTTCCTCCACATTCCTACGTTCCTCTACACCCCTACCACACATTCCTCCACACTCATATGTTCCTCCACACCCCTACCACACGTTCATACACACCCCTACCACATGTTCCTCCACACTCCTATATTCCTCCACACCCCTACCACACGTTCCTCCAGACCCCTACATTCCTCCACACCCCTACCACCTGTTCCTCCACACCGCTACCACACTTACATCCACACTCCTACGTTCCTCCACACCCCAACCACACATTCCTCCACACCCTTACGTTCCTCCACACACTTACGTTCCTCCACACCCCTACCACAATTTCCTCCACACCCTTAAGTTCCTCCACACCCCTACCACATGTTCCTCCAGACCCCTACCACACGTTCCTCCAGACCCCTACGTTCCTCCACACCCCTATCACACGTCCCTCTACACTCCTATGTTCATCCACACCCCTACCACACATTCCTCCAGACCCCTACGTTCCTCCACACCCCTACCACATGTTCCTCCACACCCCTACCACATGTTCCTCCAGACCCCTACCACACGTTCCTCCAGACCCCTACGTTCCTCCACACCCCTATCACACGTTCCTCTACACTCCTATGTTCATCCACACCCCTACCACACATTCCTCCAGACCCCTACGTTTCTCCACTCCCCGACCACACATACATCCACAATCCTACGTTCCTTCACACCCCAACCACACCCTTACGTTCCTCCACACCCCTACCACAAGTTCCTCCACACCCTTACGTTCCTCCACACCCCTACCACACATTCCTCCACACCCTTACGTTCCTCTTCACCCCTACCACAGGTTCCTCCACATTCCTACGTTCCTCTACACCCCTACCACACATTCCTCCACACTCATATGTTCCTCCACACCCCTACCACACGTTCATACACACCCCTACAACATGTTCCTCCACACTCCTATATTCCTCCACACCGCTACCACACATTCCTCCAGACCCCTACGTTCCTCCACACCCCTACCACCTGTTCCTCCACACCGCTACCACACTTACATCCACACTCCTACGTTCCTCCACACCCCAACCACACATTCCTCCACACCCTTACATTCCTCCACACCCCTACCACATGTTCCTCCAGACCCCTACCACACGTTCCTCCAGACCCCTACATTCCTCCACACCCCTATTACACGTTCCTCTACACTCCTATGTTCATCCACACCCCTACCACACATTCCTCCAGACCCCTACGTTCCTCCAGACCCCTACGTTCCTCCACACCCATATTACACGTTCCTCTACACTCCTATGTTCATCCACACCCCTACCACACATTCCTCCAGACCCCTACGTTCCTCCACACCCTACCACATGTTCCTCCACACCCCTACCACATGTTCCTCCAGACCCCTACCACACGTTCCTCCAGACCCCTACGTTCCTCCACACCCCTATCACAGGTTCCTCTACACTCCTATGTTCATCCACACCCCTACCACACATTCCTCCAGACCCCTACGTTCCTCCACTCCCCGACCACACATACATTCACAATCCTACGTTCCTTCACACCCCAACCACACCCTTACGTTCCTCCACACCCCTACCACAAGTTCCTCCACACCCTTACGTTCCTCCACACCCCTACCACAAGTTCCTCCACACCCTTAAGTTGCTCCACACCCTTACATTCCTCCACAGCCCTACCACATGTTCCTCCACGCCCCCACAACATGTTCCTCCAAACCCCTACCACATGTTCCTCCACACCCCAACCACACATTCCTCTACACTCCTATGTTCCTTCACACCCCTACCACACGTTCCTCCAGACCCCGACCACACATACATCCACACTCCTACGTTCCTCCACACCCCTACCACAAGTTCCTCCACACCCTTACGTTCCTCCACACCCCTACCACAAGTTCCTCCACACCCTTAAGTTACTCCACACCCTTACATTCCTCCACAGCCCTACCACATGTTCCTCCACGCCCCCACAACATGTTCCTCCAAACCCCTACCACATGTTCCTCCACACCCCAACCACACATTCCTCTACACTCCTATGTTCCTCCACACCCCTACCACACGTTCCTCCACACCCCGACCACACATACATCCACACTCCTACGTTCCTCCACACCCCTACCACAAGTTCCTCCACACCCTTACGTTCCTCCACACCCCTACCACAAGTTCCTCCACACCCTTAAGTTCCTCCACACCCTTACATTCCTCCACACCCCTACCACATATTTCTCCACACCCCTACCACATGTTCCGACCATACATTCCTCTACACTCCTACGTTCCTCCACAACCCACCACAAGTTCCTCAATATCCCTTACGTTCTTCCACAGCCCACCACAAGTTCCTCCACACCACTACCACACGTTCCTCCACACTCATATGTGTTCCTCCATACTCCTACGTTCCTCCACACCCCTACCACACGTTCCTCCACACCCCTACCACAAGTTCCTCCACACTCCTATGTTCCTCCACACCCCTACCACACGTTCCTCCACAACCTACAACAAGTTCCTCCACACTACTACCACACGTTCCTCCAGACCCCTACCACACACTCCTATGTTCCTCCACACCCCTACTACACGTTCCTCCACACCCTTATGTTCCTCTACACCCCTACCACAGAGACCATCTCATACTCCGGTGCCTGACCTCTCTGATCCGCCTCTGGATGAAAGGACCCACCGTCTTTAAAGAACCAACGGATGTAATTTGTTCCATGCGTGTTCCGATTCTACGTTCTTAGTCCCCTGGAACCCCCTCGACTCAGAATCACGGCTAGAACCCGTCTCCTTTGTCGTGGATTCGCAACCAAAGTGTGAGACTCGACTACAAAAAAAAAAAAGAAAAAACAACCTCACAAAGCCCGAGGCATTCAGCCTCCAACGGTCCGCCGGCTGCACTATTAGCCTTGAAAGCTTTTTGGCGTGAATTGAAGCCCTGAGCTGTTTGTGGCCTGAATGGGAAGGGGTTCGTACGGCGAGCGCCTTGATGAGCGCAGAGTCCGCGGCATTAAGTGAAATGCCGACGCGAGGCATCTCCGGTATGCTGGTTGACTTCCTTCATTCATACGCGATCCAAACCAACGCACTCATGCATATTTAAAAAGACCTGCCGACAAGAACGTGCGACAAACAGGTTCTTTAGCGAGTGCTTTAATTATGCGTGTGGTCGTTTGCAAATGAGTTACGTTTCGTTAGGGTTTTTTCCGCCGTTTCTCCGGCGCTCTGGCAAAGCAATTGACTTCTCTGAATGCGCCCACATCAGCCATGACTGCACAAAAGCAGCGATGTGAAGTCTGATGAATGGAGAATGGAAAACCAAGTGAGCTACAAAAACAATGGAACATATTTTTAAAAACGGAGAATTTGATGAAGGGAGTCACCTTGAGAGTTAAAATCCATTATCTTCCACTTTATACTGAACTAGGGCCGTGGGGGGGGGGGGGGGGTTCCACCTACCCATCCAGGGGACAGGACATATGGGACTATATGGGGCAATTTGGAGAATTCAATTGACCTTGATCCATGTTTTTGGACTGTGGGAGGAAACTGGAGAACCCGGAGGAAACCCACACGGACACGTGGAGAACATGGAAACTCCACCTAGATTGGGATTCGAACCTGAATCCCCAATGCTGAGAGGAGAACATGCCAACCACTAAGCTACCGTGCCATCATTATGACATCATCTATCCATTATCTTCTGCTTCATCCTATATTAGGGTTGTGGACGGGATTCCTCATGCCCATGCAGTGGAGAACGTTTCGGGCGCTGGGCAGATGCACCCAGGACAGGACACCAATCTATCACTGGATACACACTCACTCACACACACACTCTATATGGGGCAATTTGGAGAATTCAATTGAACTTGATCCATGTTTTTGGACTGTGGATGGACACAGGGAGAACATGTAAACTCCACCCAGATTGGGATTCGAACCGGGAATCCCCAGCCCTGAGAGGAGAACATGCCAACCACTAAGCCACCATGCCACCCCTATTCTACTATAGTCCCACTAATGTTCTGTATTGATGTTAATATTTAAAAAGAGGTGTAGACGACGAGACGAGCATCAAACCCCTAAAATACAGAGAGGCACGGACTTTTTTTCGGGAGTGTAGGTTTAAAAAAACGGCCCAGTTTTATTACCAAAAAAATTATAAAAATAGTTTTTTCGTTCTCTTGCGTTCTCGATTTCTTCCCCAAACCCTTCGCACTCCAGGCGCGTCTCCCCGAACCTGACGCTGAGCTAACGCTATAAAATTTCTTCACTTAAGGCCTCCTCACAATGGCATTAAGCCATTCCGAATGCTAAAAGTGTCCCGGAATGCGGTTAGTGCCGAGCCAGGTGCTATACGGTTTCAGCGCGGCAGCGGGATCCGGGTAACGAGATTGGATTTTAAAGCGAGCGGAGACAGCGAGTGCGACTGATTGAGTTATCCCGAAAAAAAAAAAAAAAAAAAAAACACGGGCAGGTGTCAATGACACCCTCCCAGCCATCTGGAGCAGGCGGGGTCAAAGTGGAACCTCCGGTGGCAGAGGCGGACGGCGCGGCGTGAGCGAGGCCCAGAAAGATAGGCGATAAATATGCTTAAATCCAATCCGATAGCCCTCGTGTGTGTGTGTGTGTGTGTGTGTGTGTGTGTGTGTGTGTTTGTTTGAAAGAGTGTGAGATCTTGCTTTCATCAGTTCTAATGGGCTGAATGCTGTCCGCTGGAGAACCTCAGAACTGCGCAGATCAATAGCAGTGAATATAAAGCGTTCCAGAAAGCTTTATGGGAATGAGGCCCGGTTCGGCGCGCTGGGCGTTCCGTCGACGGCGTCTCGTCTTCTGAGAGATGGGGAATTAAAATCGTGACTCGAGAAAGCGATCGATGCCCCCTCGGTGCTCCCGCCGTCAGCGTGGACGAACAGGCAGGAGTACGCTGGAAAACTTTCAGATTTGGGGCTTTCAACGGTCGGATTGCTGTCTCGGGAGGCCACGCCCACTTGAGTCTGAACCGTGAGTGTGGAGGTCATGGGTCCTCCACGCCGTCACGGATAAGCGCAGGGATTTTGCCGGGACTCAGACGCCACGCCGTCTCACGGACAGCTTCCAAAATACTTAAGCATGAGCCACGCTTTCTTCACAACAACAATGACAGAGGGACAGCGGAGGAATGATGGAGGAACAGCTGAGGAACAGTAAAGAAACAATGGAGGAACGGCGGAGGAATGATGGAGAAATTATGGAATAATGGTGGAGGAACGGTGAAGGAACTGAGCTGGAATGACAGAGAAACGATGGAGGGACAATGGAGGAACAGCAGAGGAACAGTGGAGGAATGATGATGGAATGACAAAACAATGGCAGAGGAACGATGGAGGAACAGCAGAGGAAAAGCGGAGGAAGGATAATGGACAACAGAGGAACGACCAAGGAATGGCAGAGGAATGATGGAGGAACGGCTGAGGAACGGTAAAGAAACAACGGAGGAATGACGGAGAAATAACAGAGAAACGACGGAGGAACAACGGAGGAATGGCAGAGGAACAACGGAGGAACAACGGAGGAAAGGCAGAGGAACAGCGGAGGAACGGCAGGGGAACGGTAAGGAAACAATAGAGGAACAACGGAGAAATGACAAAGGAACGATGGAAGAACATCAGAGGAACGGCAGAGGAACTGCGGTGGAATGACAGAGAAACAACAGAGGAACAGTGGAGGAACGATGATAGAACGACAGAGGAACAACAGAGAAATTACAAAGGAACGACAGAGGAACAATGGAGGAACGATGAAGGAACCTTCCGCTCTGGAGCGTATGCTGCACCCAAAGACACATTTATCCTCTCTCACTTACAGACACAGCGATCAGGCCACGCCCCTGTGTATGACGGATAATCACATGGTCAGCGTGCATGCTCGTTCTAGGAGGCGTGGCCTTGATATCTGACCACGGCAAGGCCACGCCTCCCGGAACGAGCGTGCACCCTGACCATGTGATTACCATGAGTTCACAACTCCATTAAACGCCAAGACATTCCCTTATTGAAAGTGCAGTCTGGCAGAGAGGGCAAAGGGCGGAACGGTGGAGGATTAGAGAGAGAGAGCGAGAGAGAGAGAGAGAGAGAGAGAGAGGTGGGATTAATGGAGTTAGGCAGCTGTGTTTTATGTCTCAGTGTTCATCTTGCCGGAGCTGACAGTGGACCCGCTGTAAATTAGACAGTAATCAAGGTGGCCTCACCGTCGCCATCTGTGTGTGTCATGGCATGGTGTGTGTGTGAGTGTGTGTGTGTGTGTGTGTGTGTGTGTGTGTGTGTGTGTGTGTGTGTGTGGAGGTTCCGGCATGGCCTTGAGTGTTTGTGCGAGAGAATTGCTGAATTATCCTGGAGACAATAAATCATACACACAGTGAGGCCACCGTTCGCTGTCTTGAGTACACTCCACCACTTCACTCGCTCTCCAGCCTCCACCATGACCCCCGGCCACCGGCGGCACCTGGGTTTGAATCTCCGCCTGTCGTTGATTGGTTTCAACGGGGATCTGTTTGCCTATATATATTTTTTTTTCCCTCGGGCCCTTGGCTCCACCAGGACGAATTGTTTATGATGTCATGTGACCTGGAAGAATCCCAAAGCGCCCCCTTTCCCCTCCGGTCATGTAACGGCACGGAACGCCGCCATTTCACTATCAGGGCCTTTGCATCATGTCGTGGGACGGCATCCCGTCCGCTGGAATACCAACAAGACACGGATGTCTGGGGACGAGAATGAAGGCTGCTTCATCCTCTACTAGGGTCGCGGGGCAGTTCCCCATGCCCATCCAGGGGAGAACGTTTCGAGCGCTGGGCAGATACACACAGAACAGGGGGGCAATCTATCACTGGACACACACTGACTCACAAAGACACACTCTATATGGGGCAATTTGGAGAACTCAATTGACCTTGATCCATGTTTTTGGACTGTGGAAGGAAACCGGAGAACCCGGAGGAAACCCATGCAGATTGGGATTCGAACAGGGAATCCCCAGCACTAAGAGGAGAACATGCCAAACAATAAGGCACCGTGCCACCCTAACATTACAAGTTCCATCCATCCATTATCTTCCGCTTTATCCTCTACTAGGGCCGCAGGGGGTTTCCCATGTCCATCCAGGGGAGAACGTTTCAGGCGCTGGGCAGATACACCCAGAACAGGATGCCAATCTATCACTGGGCAGACTTCAACCCATTGACACCATTCAGTTATGGTCATGTCCTGTCACTATGGCTGTGATTTACCCGGTGTCTTCTGTATTAAAGACTACTCTTAAGTCTTCTACAGTTTGACTGATTGTAACACAGCTGTTGTGACATCATAAAATCTTCTCATATCCATTTCCTCATGACCTTTTAGTGAGCGACAGGTAAAGGTTGTAATGATACACAGAGGGCAGACGAAAGGAAACACAGATCTACTCAACAGGGTGTTGGACTGTCGAGGAACTAAAGCCAAAGGAACCCCTGCAGATACGAGAAGAACCCAAAATCCACTCAGGAACCTCCTGGAACCTTCTTGCTGAAAGCTTAAACCACTAATTTCTAGTTTAATGGTATTTAAGAGATCTATATTCTCACGTTAGAACTGGATGGTTCCAGCTCTGGATCCTGTTGCCTCCTGATCAAGGATAGGGGGATCCAGAATCTTCTTTGGTTGTAGATAATTGATGCACAAGGAACCTTCTTGCCTCCTGGAACCTTCTTGCTGAAAGCCAAAACAACCAACTTCTAACTTAATGGTAATTAAGAGATCCATATTCTCGGGTTAGAACTTGAATGGTTCCAGCTGTAGTTCCTGTTACCTCCTGACCAATAATACGGGGCTCTAGAATCTGCTTTGGAATAGATAATTAACGCACAAGGAACCTTCTTGCCTCCTGAAACCTTCTTGCTGAAAGCCTAAACCACTAACTTCTAACTTAATGGTAATTAAGAGATCCATATTCTCGCGTTAGAACTTGCCTCCTATTGCCTCCTGATCAAGGATACAGGGATCCAGAATCTGCTTTGGTTGTCGATAATTGATGCAAAAGAAACCTTGCCTCCTGGAACCTTTCTGGATGAAGGCCCGAACCACCAACTTCTAATATCTATATTCTTGTGTTAGGACCAGAACTTGGATGGTTCCAGCTCTCTGGTTCCTGTTGCCTCCTGATCAAGGATACAGGGATCCAAAATCTTCTTTGGTTGTAGACAATTGACGCACAAGGAACCTTCTTGCTTCCTGGAACCTTCGTGCTGAAAGCCCAAAACAAAATAATTAGGAGATCCATATTCTTGTGTTAGAACTTGGATGGTTCCAGCTGTAGTTCTTGTCGCCTCCTGACGGTGGACCGGATGGATGGTACGATGTAACGAGCTCGGGTCTCATGGGCTAATTGCAGTGTGTGTAAAACCATCGGAACATCAATATGAGGTTCGGTAATGGTCCCGGAACGTGGTACATAAACACGTAGGTGAAACAGGTAGGCGTGTGCCGTACGCCGCGGTTCCGTGCGTTCGCTTCGTCACCTCCATTAGACGTCCCTGATTGCGATGTTCTCTACGTCACTGGTGAATAATAAGGGCAGGAATTCAGGGTGAACTAAATGAATGCAAATTGCCCTCCGCGGTCTCCGGAGAGTCCCGCCAATCGGATCCAACCGCAACGAGTCGCTTGCCATCCAGCCGCGACGCCGACCGCCGGCGTTCATCCGTACGCCGTCGTGAGGAATTCACCTGAAGCTAAATTAGAACCCAACGGTTTGGTGGAGATCCACTAATTCAGGATTAGAACCGAAGCTCTTAAGGTTGATGAGATTCCTGCACACACAATTAGTCAATGTTCTGCAGTTCATTTCGTTCATTCCCTCCTGCGGTTCTGCCCTGCACACACACACACACACACACACACACAACACACGCTCAGAGAGGCCTGTTGGGGTTTTCGGGCTGAGCCATTGATAGAACCCTGAATGAGAGGCTCGTCAGTGTAATGAGCGTCCTCAGGTTCATGAGTGGGTCGTTAGCACGGAACTCTTCTGTAATCTATATATAAAGTCGAAATGTGTGTGTGTTGTGTGTGTGTGTGTGTGTGTGTGTGTGTGTGTGTC
The DNA here is from genome assembly GCA_019802505.1 of Corydoras sp. C115. NCBI lineage: Eukaryota > Metazoa > Chordata > Actinopteri > Siluriformes > Callichthyidae > Corydoras > Corydoras sp. C115. Next base: position 185,336 of record JAFMOC010000310.1, on the reverse strand, counting down.
TGTGCTTTGAATTTTAAATTACATTCACATTGACATTCGGTGGCGGCACGGTGGCTGAGTGGTTGGCAGACTCCCAATCTGGGTGGAGCTTGCATGTTGCATGGGTTTCCTCCGGGTTCTCATGTTTCCCACAGTCTAAAAAACATGGCACAAGGTCAATTGAATGCTCCAAATTGCCCCATAGAGAGTGTGTCTGTGTGAGTGAGTGATAGATTGGCGTCCTGTCCTGGGTGTATCTGCCCAGCGCCTGAAACATTCTCCCCTGGATGGGCATGGGGAACCCCTCCCCTGTGACCGTAGTAGAGGATAAAGCTAAACATAATGGATAGATGGATGGATGCACACTCACTCACATAGACAAACACAATCTGTATGGGGCAATTTAGAGCATGTTTTTGGACCCCATGCGGACATGGGGAGAACATGGAAACTCCACCCAGATTGGGATCCGAACCTGGATCCCAAGCGCTGAGAGGAGAACGTGCCAACCACTAAGCCACCGTGCCGCCCAGTGAATGCAAATCCATCCATCCCTTACTTTCCACTATATAATGTAGTAGGGTGAGGGGGGGGTGGATGTTGGTGCAGATGAGTGTGTTCCACGGGAGACCTGGAAGGACAGGTGAGGGTGTTCCATGGCTGACTGAAGGAGGCGAGAGGGTTATTAGAGCGTACTGTCCCTGCCTGTTAGATCACACACAAGTGAGTCTGAGTGCCAGGGGCCACCTGGGGAACAGGTGCAGCTAAAGCCTCATCTTTTACCCAGCAAACATGTCCCGTGGGCATGTGTGTGTGTGTGTGTGTGTGTGCCTTGGTGTCTGTCCTTCCTGAAGTATGAAACTATTTGCTCCGATTCCACATGAGTGCGCGGAACCGAGGCCGAAATAAGAACAGATTTACAACATGACCCCGGACATGATCACAACTGTGGACACAAGCGAAAAGGTGTCCGACACCTCCACAAGGATGGTGGTGCCACAGCGCGAGTACAGTAAGGCTCTGAGTGATGCGGGCGTGGTTGTTGGCAACCGACGGGTTGATATAAGTAACTATAAGAGAGTTGCGTTTCAAGGATTCAAGGAGAATATTGTCATTTGCGTGACATGTGGTTTATAAAATGTAAATGCAATGTTCGTTTCACGGACCCAGTGGTGAAATAAAAAAAAAGTTAAAAAAATTAATTAATTAATTAATTAAAATATTAGATTACAGAAAAAAAGAAATAATAATAATAAAAATTTTATAAAATAAATATATAATTAAATATAGCTGTTAGGTAGCTCCGTTCTCCCCCGGAGGAGATCGGCTACGTGGGGCAACTGCGTACGCCGCTTACGCCTGTTGAGCATTTCCCGGGAACGGTTACGGGGGAAAGAATGCGTACACCGGTCTGGGGTAAAACACTCCCACGGATACGACCTGCGTGGGAGAAATGCGCAGCGTGGTACTGTGGTTAAGCGCGGAAGGAGAGTCCAGAGAACACCGGGTATAAAAACAAAAACGGGTTTATTATTAAAAATGGTGACGGAACACCAACGGAAATGGGGGAACAAACGAAACAAACTAACATTTGGCTGTAACCACAAACAAAGACGTGCGTCGGAAAGAGGGAATACGGAAACTAAATAGAAAACCACCCACTCACGTGCACAAAACAAACCAATCACCAAACAGAGTCCATGAATCATCCAAATGAGGGACAGGTGCCCCAGGCACCTGTGACAATAGCAGTATATAGCATATAATCGGCGGCATGGTGGCTTAGTGGTTATCCAGGGGAGAACGTTTAGGGCGCTGGGCAGATACACCCAGGACAGGGGGGCAATCTATCACTGGACACACACTCACTCAAACAGACACACTCTATATGGGGCAATTTGGAGCATTCAGTTGACCTTGATCCATGTTTTTGGACTGTGAGAGGAAAGCGGAGAACCCGGAGGAAACCCACGCGGACACGGTGAGAACATGCAAACTCCACCCAGATTGGGATTCGAACCGGGAATCCCTAGAGCTGAGAGGAGAACATGCCAACCACTAAGCCACCGTGCCGCCCTAGCAGTATATAGTATAAATATAAATATAGTATATATAATATAAATATAAGTGTATAAATTATATAAAGTATATAATTATTGTAAATAATGTAAATATATAAATATATTAGGAATATATATATATATATATATATATATATTATATATATATATATATATATATATATAATTATATATATATATTATATATAGCAGTAGATAGTAAAATATTAATATAAAAAATACAATAGTGTATATATATATATATATATATATATATATATATATATATATATATATATATATATATATATATACATGTCCTGGTAAATGTCCTGGGTGTATCTGCCCTGCTCACGAGACGTTCTCCCCTGGATGGGCATAGGAACCAAAACCCCCCCCCCCCCCCCCCCCCCCACGACCCCCCACAGCCATAGTAGAGGATTGAGCAGAAGATAATGGATGGATCTAAATTGCCCCCATATGGTATGTTTGTTTGTGTGCCCAGCTATAGATTGGCATACTGTTCTGGGTGTATCTTCCCAGCGCCCGAAACATTCTCCCCTGGATGGGCATGGGGAACCCCCCCCCTTCCCTATCCCAACGACCCTAGTAGAGGATAAAGCAAATGAATAATGAGATGAGATACACACCTGAGACCATGGAACCAACTAACACACCGTAATTCAGTGATTAAGAGGTGTGTCGGAATACTTCTACCCCCAGCTTTACCTCCACACACCCCCCCCCCAACCCCCCCCCCCCCCCCCCCCCCACACACACACACACACACACACACACACACACACACACACACACACACACACACATAGCCCCCTGCCCAAATTGAAAGCAAACAGCCCATTCTTTAAATCACCGTCACGCCTTTGTTCCACATCTCCACATCTCCGATGTCCTAATTACCCCTGACCGGTTGCCCCCGGTGTAGCTGCCTCTCTTGTTCCCTGTACGGTCTCACTGCGGAGCTCCAGCCCGAAAGGCCTGCCAACTACATTTGACCTTGGCACGGCAGCAGACGCCGGGCAAACACACTGCGCCTCTTCAGCCCTGCCTGGCGCTGTGCCACGCCGCCCCCCGGCTGCCACCACCGCACGCTGTTTGGCACGGATTCCGGGCAACTAGGCTAAAATTGATCGTGCCGTGACGTGTCATGCCAAGATAGTTGCGGGCAAGTCGCGGTAATGGAACTCCAGATAGCGGATACACCCAGGACAGGACGCAAACCCATCACTGGGGACACTCACTCATACAGAATATATATGGGTAATTTAGTCATTCGTTTACTCTCTTCCACTTAATCATCTACTAGGGTACTAGGGTTCCCCATGCCCATCCAGGAGAGAACCTATCAGGGGCGGGGCAGATACACCCAGAACCGGGTTCTAATATATCATTGGGCCCATTCACTCACACAGGCACACACACACTCTATAACTGGCAATTTAGAGCATTCAGTTTAGCTTGAACCTGTGGGAGGAAACCGAAGAACCCGGAGGAAACTCACTCAGACAAGGGGAGAACATGGAAACTCCACCCAGATTGGGATTCGAACCCCCAGCGCTGAGAGGAGAACATGCTAACCACTATGTAGTGGCGATTCATATAGGGGCAATTTCAAACAGCCAATTATCCTTAAATCAATGTTTTTGGCCTGTGGGAGAAAACTAGAGAACCTGGAGAAAACCCACATGGACATGGGGAGAACATGGAAAGTCCAGATTGGGATCAGAACCCTGAGAGGAGAACATGGCAACCACTATATAGTGGCGATTTATATAGGGGTAATTTCGAGCAACTAATTCTCATTAAATCAATGTTTTTGGCCTGTGGGAGGAAACCAGAGAACCCGGAGGAAACCCACTCCGACACGGGGAGAACATGCAACCTCCACCCAGATTGGGATCATAACCCCGAGAGGAGAACGTGGCAACCACTATATAGTGGCGATTCATATAGGGGCAATTTCGAGCAACTTATTCTCATTAAATCAATGTTTTTGGCCTGTGGGAGGAAACCAGAGAACCCCGAGGACACCCACTTGGACACGGGGAGAACATGCAAACTCCATCCAGATTGGGATCATAACCCCGAGAGGAGAACGTGGCAACCACTATATAGGGGCAATTCAAATAGGCGCAATTGCAAGCAGCCAATTCTCCTGAAATCAATCTTTTTGGACTGTGGGAGGAAACCGAAGAACCCAGAGAAAACCCACATGGACACCAGGAGAACATGGAAACTCCACCCAGATTAGGATTCGAACCCCAATCCCAAGCGCTGACAGGGGGAGAACATGCCAACCACTACATAGTGGTGATTCAAATAGGGGAAATTTCGAGAAGCCAAATCTCATGTTTTTGGACTGTGTGAGGAAACCCACACGCACAGTGCTGAGAGGAGAACATGCTAAACACCACATAGGGGCAATTTAGGCCGTCAACGCCGTTTACGATCCGCTGACGCTCCTGAGGTCGGCATTTTTTTTCCCTTTTCCGTTTTTTTTTTAATTCCAGAAGTTGATTTAAAATCAGCGGGGCTCCTTCCCGCTGCGCCGTCCTCCTGCTGCTCGCCATGCAAACATGATTACTGCACTCTCACCAATTAGTGTCAGATCATCAGAACTCGACGGCAACGGTAATTAACGCGTTCGGAACGAGTGCGGCCTCCTCTGTGATTTTACATTAGTTATGTTTGCAGAGGAAATTAGGCAGAAACCTCGTCCTCGTTGTTGTCGTTTGTTGCCTTTTTTTTTTTTTCCCCTCCACAAACGGATTTATCAATTTCACTCTGCGATTTCAGACACGCCGGCGCGCATGCTGCCGAATCCCAAACTGCAGCTTTCCACGGCGCCTCCGTGAGGCAGGACGGAATTATCACCGGCATAGATAGAACCATGGTCGTCCTGGCTCCGAGTCAACATTCGCCCCGTGGGTCCATTTTTTTTTTTCACGTACGCTGGCTTAGTGGTTGGCAAGAAGGTCATGTGACCGCATGGCATCGATATACAGGTGCTAGTCCAAAATCATGGATTCAAGTTAAATTTAATGCTCCAAATTGCACCATATAGAGTGTGTCTGTGTGTGTGAGAGAGTGCTCCCTCTACTGGGGGGAAGTGGCTGTATGAATTTTCATAGCTTGCATAATTGCCTTCGGAAGGTGGGGGTGGCACTGTGGCTTAGTGGTTGGCATGTTCTCCTCTCGGCGATGGAGATTCCCTATCTGGGTGGAGTATCCATGTTCTCCCCGTGTCCGCGTGGGTTTCCTCCGGGTTGTCCGGTTTCCACACACTATTCATCACATACTGTATCACATACTGTATTTTGAAGTCGGACAAAATCATGAAGTCATCTCATTATCTTCTGCTTAAACATAAGGCGACTGGGGCTGGGGGGGTTCTAAGGGGGGGGGGGGGGGGGTTCTTATGCCAATCCGATGGAGAGGAGTTTCAGGAGAATGCCATCACACTCACTCACACGAACACACACAGAATACATAGGGGAAATTTAGTAATTTATTTACTCTCTTCTGCTTAATCCACTACTGGGGTCATTGGGGGGGGGTGTTGGGGTTCCCTATGCCCACCTGGGGGATATTTCGGGCGCTGGGCAGATACACCCAGGACAGGACGCCAATCTAACACTATGCACACTCACTCACTCACACAGACACACACACACACACACACACACACCATATTTAGATGGTAATTTAGATTAGCCATCCATCCATTATCTTCGGGGGTTGGGGGGGGTCGAGGGGGAGGGTTTCCCCATCCCCATACAGGATAGGATGCTTCAGGGGCTGGGCAGATACACCCAGGACAGAGTGCCAATATATCATTGGGCACACTCACTCACACCATATGGGGCAATTTAGTGCATTCAGATTATCTTGAATCCATGTTTTTGGACTGTGGGAGGAAACCGGAGAACCCGGAGGAATCCCACATGGACACGGGGAGAACATGGAAACTCCTCCCAGATTGGGATCCGAACCCCCAGCACTGAGAGGAGAATGTGCCAACCAGTATATAGGGGAGATTCAAATAGGGGCAATTTAAAGCAGCCAAATCTCCTTGAATCTATGTTTTTGGACTGTGGGAAGAGACCGGAGAACCCGGAGGAACCGCACGCGGACGTTTGGATCCCCCAGCAACATGCTAAGCACTATATAGGGCCAATTTAGAGCAGCCGACATGTCCACATTATGGGAAACGTGCGAAGGTGGGTTTGGGAGGAGAGTAAAGAGAGAGAGAGAGAGAGAGAGAGAGAGAGAGAGAGAGAGAGAGAGGGAGCGAGAGAGAGAGAGGTAGCGAGAGAGATTGAGAATGACAGGGCGAGATGGCATCACCGCCTTTGAGACGGGATTTGAGCGTTTTAAATTAAGCTTAGGGGGAACGCGGCGCCGGCGCTCTGATGTGATGGAGTTTGATCTGCGCCCATCACACCGGGCTCACGTTCTCCGACTTCCTAAAATGATTCCACTAGTGACTACATATCAGAAAACACACACACACACACACACACACACACACACACACACACACCCGCACATGCATATAGAGAGAGGCTTAATGCAATTTAGATTTGTAAAGCTGGGATCTGGTATCTCATCCTCATCCTCATTCATCCTCACACTCTCTCTCTCACTCTCTTGCTATCTCTCTCGCTCTCTCTCGCATCATAATTATAAAAGGGGGCAGGGGTGTATCACTGGAACTAATTAATACTATACTCCCCGCATACCAAGAATCTATTTAAACATATTAAGCTTCATTAACTGTTTGCTGTTCTTAATTGCCCCTATGTAAATTGCCCCATGTAGTGTATATGTGTCTATGTGAGTGAGTTTGAATCCTAATCTGGGTGGAGTTTGCATGTTCTCCCCATGTCCACATGGGATTCCTATGGGTTCTCTGATTTCCTTCCACAGTCCAAAAACATGGATCAAGGTCAATTGAATTCTCCAAATTGCCCCATATAGAGTGTGTGTGTCTGAGTGTGTGTGTGTCCAGTGATAGATTGGTGTCCTGTCCTGGGTGTATCTGCCCAGCACCCAAAACATTCTCCCCAGGATGGACATGGTGAACCCCCCTGCGACCCTAATATAGGATAAAGCAGTAGATAATGGATTGATGTATGTTTATACAGTATGTAAGGATATGTAAGGGTGGCTTAGTGGTTTAGCATGTTCTCCTCTCAGCGTTGGGATTCTCGGTTCGAATCCCAATCTGGGTGGAGTTTCCATGTTCTCCCCATGTCCCCATGGGTTTCCTCCAAGTTCTCCAGTTTCCTCCCACAGTCCAAAAACATGGATTCAATGTAATTTTGCTGTTCTCAATTGCCCCTATATAAATTGCCCCCTATGGGTTCTCAGGTTTCCTCCCACAGTCCAAAAACATGGATTCAATTTAGATTTGTAAAGCTGGGATCTGGTGTCTCATCCTCACCCTCATTCATCCCCAAACACTCTCTCTCTCTCTCTCTCTCTCTCTCTCTCTTGCTATGTCTCTCGCTCTCTCTCGCATCATAATTATAAAAGGGGGCAGGGGTGTATCACTGGAACTAATTAATACTATACTCCCTGCATACCAAGAATCTATTTAAATATATCAAGCTTCATTAATTGTTTGCTGTTCTTAATTGCCCCTATGTAAATTTCCCCTATGTAAATTGCCCCATGTAGTGTATATGTCTCCATGTAAGTGAGTTTGAATTCCAATCTGGGTGGAGTTTGCATGTTCTTCCCATGTCCCCATGGGATTCCTATGGGTTCTCCGGTTTCCTCCCACAGTCCTAAAACATGGATTCAAGGTAAATTTGCTGTTCTTAATTGCCCCTATGTAAATTGCCCCATGTAATGTATATGTGTCTATGTGAGTGAGTTTGAATTCCAATCTGGGTGGGGTTTGCATGTTCTCCCCATGTCCCCATGGGATTCCTATGGGTTCTCCGGTTTCCTCCCACAGTCCAAAAACATGGATTCAAGGTAAATTTGCTGTTCTCAATTGCCCCTATGTAAATTGCCCCCAACGGGTTCTCCGGTGTCCTCCCACAGTCCAAAAACATGGATTCAATTTAGATTTGTAAAGCTCTGGATCTGGTGTCTCTTCCTCATCCTCATTCATCCCCAAACACTCTCTCTCTCTCTTTCTCTCTCTCTCTCTTGCTATCTCGCTCGCTCGCTCTCGCATCATAATTATAAAAGGGGGCAGGGGTGTATCGCTGGAACTAATTAATACTATACTCCCCGCATACCAAGAATCTATTTAAACATATTAAGCTGTGTGTGTGTGTGTGTGTGTGTGTGTGTGTGTGTGTGTGTGTGCCTGCATCATAATAGACTATGTGGGCTGTATAAGTCAGCTCTCTTGGCGTACAATGAAAGGCTCCTCTGGCTCTTGGGAACGTGATTGCGCCCACACTCGACCCGCTCGCCCTCGCTACACATGAGCGCTCTTTAAATCACGCAGCAACATGGGCATCTTCGAATTGCCCCAAACTGCGCCGCCCCCCATCCTCCCGCTTCCCCCGAAACCACCAGCTGCCCATCTACCTTCCCGTCCTGGGGGTCCCGCCTTGCACATTTATTTGCACGGACATACCATTTGCCGGTCTCAATTGTCCCTATGTAAATCAATTGTTTGCTGTTCCTAAATGCCCCTATGTAAATCAATTGTTGGCAGTTCTTAATTGCCCCTATGTAAATCAATTGTTGGCAGTTCATAATTGCCCCATGTAAATTAAGTTTTTGCTGTGCTTAATTGCCCCTGGGTAAATTGCCTCTATGTACAGTGGTTTGCAAAAGTATTCATACCCCTTGAACTTTTCCATATTTTGTCACATTACAACCACAAACATAAATATATTTCACTGGAATTTGATGTGAAAGACCAACACAAAGTGGTATACAATTGTGAAGTGGAAGGAAAATTATACATGAATCAACATTTTTTTTACAAATAAAAAACTGAAAAGTGCGACGTGCAAAAGTATTCAGCCCCCTTTTCCCTGAGTGCAACCAATTGCATTCAGAAGTTGCCTGATGAGTGCTAATGACTCAAAAGGGTCCACCTGTGTGTAATCTAATCTCAGTACAAATACAGCTGCTCCATGACGGCCTCAGATGTTGGTTAAGAGAATATTGGGGAGCAAACAGCATCATGAAGTCCAAAGAACACACCAGACAGGTTAGGAATATGGTTTTGGAGAAGTTTAAAGCAGGCTTAGGTTATAAAAAGATTTCCAAAGCTTTGAACATCTCACGGAGCACTGTTCAATCCATCATCCGGAAATGGAAAGAGTATGGCACCACAGTAAACCTGCCAAGATAAGGCCGTCCACCTAAACTTACAGGCCGAACAAGGAGATCACTGATCAGAGAGGCAGCCAAGAGGCCCATGGTGACTCTGGATGAAATGCAGAGAGCCACAGCTCAGGTGGGGGAAACTGTCCACAGGACAACAATTAGTCGTGCACTACACAAATGTGGTCTTTATGGAAGAGTGGCAAGGAGAAAGCCATTTTTAAAAGAAAACCATAAGAAGTCCCGTTTGCAGTTTGCCAGAAGCCATGTTGAGGACACAGCAAACATGTGGAAGAAGGTGCTTTGGTCAGACGAGACCAAAATTGAACTTTTTGGCCACAATGCAAAACGCTATGTGTGGCGGAGAAATAACACTGCACATCACTCTGAAAACACCATCCCCACTGTCAAATATGGTGGTGGCAGCATCATGCTCTGGGGGTGCTTCTCTTCAGCAGGGACCGGGAAGTTGGTCAAAGTTGATGGGAAGATGGATGGAGCCAAATACAGGGCAATCTTGGAAGAAAACCTGTCGGAGTCAGCAAAAGATTTGAGACTGGGGCGGAGGTTCACCTTCCAGCAGGACAACGACCCTAAACATAAAGCCAGAGCTACAATGGAGTGGTTTAAAAAAAAGAATATTCATGTGTTAGAATGGCCCAGTCAAAGTCCAGACCTAAACCTAAAATTGAGAATTTGTGGCAAGATCTCAAAACTGCTGTTCACAAACGCTCTCCATCCAATCTGACTGAGCTTGAGCTGTTTTGCAAGGAGGAATGGGCAAGAATTTCAGTCACTAGATGTGCAAAGCTGGTGGAGACATACCCTAAAAGACTTGCAGCTGTAATTGCAGCAAAAGGTGGCTCCACAAAGTATTGACTCAGGGGGGCTGAATACTTTTGCACGTCGCACTTTTCAGTTTTTTATTTGTAAAAAAAATGTTGATTCATGTATAATTTTCCTTCCACTTCATAATTGTATACCACTTTGTGTTGGTCTTTCACATTAAATTCCAGTGAAATATATTTATGTTTGTGGTTGTAATGTGACAAAATATGGAAAAGTTCAAGGGGTATGAATACTTTTGCAACCCACTGTAAATTGTCCCGTGTAGTGTAAATCAATGTTTTTGGACTGTGGGAGGAAACCGGGGAACCCGGAGAAATCCTACGATGACACAGGGAGGGAGAACTCCGAACCCCCCAGCGCAGAGAGGAGAACATGCCAACCACCTTAATTGCCCCTGCTTAATTGCTGCTGTGTAAATTGCCCCTATGTGAATTGCCCCATGTAGTGTATATGTGTCTATGTGAGTGAGTTTGAATCCCAATCTGGGTGGAGTTTCCATGTTCTCGCCATGTCCCCATGGTTTTCCTCCGGGTTCTCCGGTTTCCTCCCACAGTCCAAAAACATGGATCAAGGTCCATTTGTGGTTTTCAATTGCCCCTATGTAAATTGCCCCACGTAGTGTATATGTATCTTTCTTAATTGTGATCTTAAAAGTTAAGACAGAACATGGAATCAGTATGGAATGGGAGAAGTGGGAGGAGCAAGGGAGGAACTTTGGGAGGTTCTAGGCTGGAGAGATGGTGTCAGGAGGTCGCAGGAAAAAAACAAAGGTTTTATGAGTTCTCCTCCTTGCGCCACCTGAGGGTTGGGTCATACCATCAGACCTCCATCCACTGACCCTGACCCAATTATTTTTATAGAACCACCGGAACCAGCAGAGAACCAGTGGGGGACCATCAGTGGACAGAACATTACGTAGATGGTCCGAGTTCCTTCGCGTTCTGTGTTGGAATCTTTTCCAACTAATAATTAAAAGCTCGTTAGCTCCATCTCGCTGACACAGCAGATGTTTGTGGAATCAGCTGGTAATCTCCCAGCATCCCACATCACACAACCAGAGAGTCGGAGTAAATAGACAGAGTGACGTTCTAATGATGGAACGTCTTTGGTTCCCATTCTGTAATCACAGGGTTCTGCTGAGGAACACAAAACAAACCGGGTGCCTTGTTCAACCAGAGCAACTGCTGAGAGCATGAAACATCCTCTCATGACCTGTGGGGGGGCAACAGAGAACCCTCAGATCCAGGTTGGAATCCCAATCTGGGTGGAGTTTCCATGTTTTCCAGGTTCTCCAGTTTTCTTCCCATGTTCCAAAAATGTATTCAAGGTGAATTTGTGGCTTGAAATTGCCCCAATACAGTGTGTGTTTTGGAAGACAATGGATGGATGGAAAGTTTAATGTTAGGGCCGCATGGTGCTTTAGTGTTTAGCATGTTCTCCTCTCAGCGCTGGGTATTCCCAGTTTGAATCCCAATCTGGGTGGAGTATGCATGTTCTCCCAGTGTCCATGTGGGTTTCTGCCGGGTTCTCTGCTTTCCTCCCACAGTCAAAAAACATAGATCAAGGTCAGTTGGATTCTCCAAATTGCCCCATATAGAGTGTGTCTGTGTGTGAGTGTGTGACCAGAGATAGATTGGCGACCTGTCCCCCCGCTATGACCCTAGTAGAGGATAAAGTGGAAGAGAAACTGTGAAGACCCTTGAGAGAAGGTCCCAGATGTTCTTGTCTGATGGGTGGGAGGCCATAATCCGGCTACGACAACAGCGCCCACTGCTGGTTGTCCATGGTTCCTGCAGACTGTCGCCTTTATTGTCAGCAGGTATGTGTGAGGAAGCAGACGTTGGTTGTATGATGATAATCCTATAATCCCGACTGCACCGCCACCCTCTGGGCCTGATTGGAAACGCACCTGTATTCAGGTAGAAAGCCGTGGCTCTGATGACACCCCCATGTTAGGGAGCGATCACATATCCCGGACTTAACGTCCTTAATTCTGACGCCCGGTGGGATTTGTTTAAGCACATATGCAAACGCCGTAATCCCACTGAGGTCTGAGGAGCGGCAGATTACGGATTACACTGCCACTCCGGCGCCATCACGCTTCCCTTCAAACCAGTAACTTTAGAGACACTCCCTGACTCTCCCATCACTACACCTCGCACAAATACCCCACTCAGACTACCGCACCACTTTACCTCGCCTGAAGGCATGATGGCTTGTGGTTGGCATGTTCTCCTCTCAGTGATGGGAGAGACACTCCCTGACTCTCCCATCACTACAGTGTGACTATGTGCTGGTCTTGACCCAGGGACCTTGACTACACCTCGCACAAATACCCCACTCAGACTACAGCACCTCTTTACCTCGCCTGAAGGCATGATGGCTTGTGGTTGGCATGTTCTCCTCTCAGTGATGGGGATTCCCAGTTCGAATCCCAATCTGGGTGGAGTTTCCATGTTCTCCTCGTGTCTGCGTGGGTTACATCCCGGTTCTCCGGTTTCCTCCCACAGTCCAAAAACATGGATCAAGGTCTATTGAGTTCTCCCATATAGACTGTGTGTGTGAGTGAGTGTGTGTCCAGTGATAGATTGGCGTCCTGTTCTGGGTGTATCTGCCCAGCACCTGAAACGTTCTCCACTGGATGGGCATGGGGAACCCCCCAGCGACCCTAGTAGAGAATAAAGTGGAAGATAATGGATGGATGAATGGATGGATGGAACTTTTAATGTTAGGGCGGCACAGTGGCTTAGTGGTTGGCATGTTCTCCTCTCAGCGCTAGGGATTCCAGGTTTGAATCACGATCTGGGTGGAGTTTCCGTGTTCTCCCCGTGTCTGCGTGGGTTTTCTCCGGGTTCTCCGGTTTCCTCTCACAGTCCAAAAACATGGATCAAAGTTAATTGAAGTCTCCAAATTGCCCCATATAGAGTGAGTCTGTGTGAGTGAGTGTGTGCCCAGTGATAGATTGGTGTCCTGTCCTGGGTGTATCTGCCCCAGCGTTCTCCCCTGTACGAGCATGGGGAACCCCCCCCACCCCACCCTCTTGCGACCCTAGTACAGGATAAAGCAGAAGATAATGGATGGATGGTCAATCATCTGTCAATCATCACTAAGGTTCCACCAATTGGAGGGTTTAGAATAAGACCTCTACTCTAGAATCAGTGCAATCTGTAACAATAAGGAGAACCAGGACAGGAACCACGGCGCTGCAGTAATGTGATACAATGAAACCAGCTGTTTTTTGATGTTAGTGTCTTACCTCATTAGCATTATTTTATGCTTACTAGGGTTGTTGGGGGGGGGGGGGGGGGGTTCCCGTGCCCATTCAGGGGAGAACATGTTGGCCGATGGGTAGATATCCCCAGGAAAGGACGCCAATCCATCACCGGGTACACACTCACTCACTCAAATTCAATAGGGACAATTCAAAGCCGCCAATTAACCCTGAATCCATGAGGAACCTGGAGAACCAGAAGAAACCCACACGGACGCCGGGAGAACACTCAGATTGGGATGAGATCAAGATTCCGACCTGGATCCCCAGCGCTGAGAGCTGGATGCGATAATCTGCATGCCTCGGTGCTGCCCTCATGTGGTGAAGTTTGGAAACGTCCTTGAGGCAACAGCGTGAACTTGGGGTGGTTCTGCCGGACGTTCCGCTGATGATGTGCAGAACGCAAAGTCTACAGTGTAGGGCAGCATTAGGACCCCCGCACCTCTTCACCTGGCCTGAAGGCAGGACCCCATTCACGGCAGTTCTCCATGCTAACAGAGATGTCACCGGTTCCACCTGTGGAACCAAACCGGCTCACTGTCAATCATCATTTAGGTGCCACCACTTCCTGTTGATTGCATTTCTGGAAGATTTAATACACGGCACCTGCAGCGATGGCTGATGTGTGCCTGACAAAATGTTTCTCAGAGGCCCGAGTTGAAAGGATTGGGATATTTATTCATGATGATGTTCTTTGACAGATCGTTCACTCACCTCTGACGGAACTCAACTCATTCTCAACGTCACCTTCGGCTAAATAATAGTTAAGCGTATCTTCCCTTCTATGGTTTTTATCTTCGGGATGGAGCTGTACTGACATAGACATCCATCCATTATCTTCCGCTTTATCCTCTACTAGGTTTGCGGGGGAGGGGGGATGGGGTTCTCCATGAACATCCAGGGGAGAACATTTCGGGTGCTGGGCAGATACACCCAGGAAAGGGTGCCAAGCCATCACTGGACACACACTTACTCACACACACACACACACACACACACACACTCTATATGGGGCAATTTGGAGAATTCAGTTCACCTTGATCCATGTCTTTGGACTGTGGGAGGAAACTGGAGAACCCGGAGGAAACCCATGTGGACACAGGGAGCACATGGAAACTCCATTCATATTGGGATTCGAACCGGGAATCCCTAGCACTGAGAGGAGAACATGAGAACATGCTAACCACTAAGCCATCATGCCGCCCTATATATATATATATATTATGCTGGTCTGGCGTGCGGGTCGTGGGTCAGCAAACCAAGTAGGGAGACCCAGACCTCCCTCGCCCCAGCCACCTCCACCAGCTCACCTGGGGTCTCCTCCCAGCTGGACTTGCCTAAAACATCTTCCTGGGCAGCCTTGTACACAAGGATTGGGGTTAGGTGCCTTGCCCAAGGGGAATTTGGAGCCTTGGTACATTGTGGGACCAGGACTTGAACCAGGGTCCTTACGGTAGTGAGGCTGGTTCCTTAACCCCAAGCCTACGAATGCCTACAGATCGTATACACACACAAACACATACACACACACACACACACACACAGAGTGAAGTTGGCATCCCCGTACACAGGACCCGGGGAGCATCAGGGTTAATCGCCTTGCTTAAGGGTACTTCACCTGCAGGACTTGGCGGGACTGGGAACCTTCAAAGTCGTAAGGCTGATCCTTTAACCCCAAGGGTATGACTTCCCCTAACACCTGTGTCATGGGGGTCCCAACAGTAGAACGACGCCTGAAGGCGACCCTCCAACATCTCTGCGGTAACTTGCTCAAAAATGACTTGAGGTTGGAAACGAGGACCATGAGGATGCTGGGTTTATTTAAGAAAGCGGCGTCTGAAGGAAGTAAAAGTGACCCGCTATCCGATCGACCGACACCCGCAACAAACCAAAGAGGAGCAGAGAGCGATAAATAACACTCTGTTTTTCTTTTCCCGAAGATTCTGCCGCCTTTCCAGATCGATCTGGCCGACGCAGGCTCTCCGGGAGGAGAACGGAAGCGAGTCTGCATCTCTGTTCTCTAACCGAAGCCGGGCCACTTCAGGCCGTCGGTTGCGAGAGCATACGCCTCCGTCGCCATTGGCAACAGCGGGTAATCAATCAATTACTGGCTGAACCGCCGCTTCCTCCGAGCGAGGAGCGCAAACGAATCCGGAGACTTCAGACTTTTGTTTTTTTTTTCTCGGCACCAAACCCGGCGTTCCGAACCCCGCTGCCAGTTCTTGGTAATCTCACTGATTTAATTGCATGTGTGCCTTTTCTACCAGCGTTCTCAGACGGTTCTCCGGAAGGCAATTGATCGGTGTCAAAACATGAAGGAGCCACTTATGCTGCTGTATTTAATGCAGTGCCCTCCCTCCATCTGCGTTGCCAGATTCATATCTCCGACATCATCTTGACCGTCGGCTTAATACGTTATTAACTCCTGCGGAGTTGGCGGGTTGTTTGGGGGCTGTGAGAATCCGTAAGACCAAAGACCTTGTTCTGCGGGCAGCACAGTGGTGCAGTGGTTGGCACGTCCGCCTCTCGGCGCCAAGGATCTAGGTTCGTATCCCCATCTGGGTGGAGTTTCCATGTTCTTTCCATGTTCCTACTGAAATAGCTTCTCATAATCCCAGCTCAAACTTCAATCCATCATGACTCTCAACTGACCTTCCAAATTGATGGCTGAGGGACCATGTGAGAATCCGTAAGACCAAAGACCTGTCTGCGGGCGGTATGGTGGTGCAGTGGTTGGCACATCCGCCTCTCAGCGCCAAAGATCCAGGTTTGTATCCCAATTTGGGTGGGGTTTCCATGTTCTTTGCATGTTCCCATTGGAATAGCTTCTCATAATCCCAGCTCAACCCTCAATTCATCATGACCCTCACCTGACCTTCCAAATTGACGCCTGAGGGACCATGTTAGAATCCGTAAGACCAAAGACCTGTCTGCGGGCGGCAATCCAACATGACCCTCACCTGACCTTCCATCATGACCCTCGTCTGTAGCCATCCATCCAACCATCCATCCATTATCTTCTACTTTATCCTCTATTAGGGTCGCCCCATGCCCATCCAGGGGAGAATGTCGGGCGCTGGGCAGATACACCCAGGACAGGGTGCCAATCTATCACTGGGCACACACTCACTCACACATACACACTCTATATGGGGCAATTTGTACAACTCAATTGACCTTGATCCATGTTTTTGGACTGTGGGAGGAAACCGGAGAACCTGGAGGAAACCCACGCAGACGCGGGGAGAACATGGAAACTCTACCCATATTGGAATTCGAACCGGGAATCCCTAGCGCTGAGAGGAGAACATGCCAACCACTAAGCCACCATGCCGCCCTCGTCCATAACCTTGGTTTCATAATGGACTCCCATCTTAAACTCCATGATCAGGTTACTAAAACGCTCTGTTCTTGCAGGTTCCTTCTGTAGAAAATCAGGAAGATCAGAGCTCAGCTGTCAGTCCAAGCCCTCATTCCTATCCTGGCCTCGATTTCTGTAACGTGTTGCTTGCCGGTCTCCCACTTTTCTCCGGTTCTCCAACGTTCTCAGCATATCAGCGCCTTATTTAGATGTTAAAACCCATGGTTACTCGTGATGCACCGATAGAACCAAGGAAATTTCATAAGGGTTCACCCAGTGTGCCAGTGGTCCTTATGACCCCTGCCCCTCAAACCCAATCTAGCAACCAGCCGTGCAAAATAAAACCCTTTTTTTAAAACACGATTGGCGATACAACATCTGGATTTGTGGTTGGCGTCATGAAACGCTGGCACTTATCAGGATGTAGCGCATTCTACAGTCATGGCCAAAAGTTTTGAGAATGATACAAATATTAATTTTTACAAAGTCTACTGCTTCAGTTTTTATAATGGCAATTTGCATATACTCCAGAATGTTATAAAGAGAGATCTGCTTAACAGCAATTAATTGCAAAGTCAATATTTGCCTAGAAAATGAACTTTATCCCCCAAAACACATTTGAACTTCATTGCAGCCCTGCCTTAAAAGGACCAGCTAACATCGTTTCAGTGATTGCTCCATTAGCATAGGTGTTGATGAGGACAGGGCTGGAGATCAATCTGTCATGATTAAGTAAGAATGACACCACTGGACACTTTAAAAGGAGGCTAGTGCTTGGCATAATTGTTTCTCTTCTGTTAACCATGGTTATCTCTAAAGAAACACATGCAGTCATCATTGCACTGCACAAAAAATGGCCTAACAGGGAAGAGTATCGCAGCTAGAAAGATTGCACATCAGTCAACAATCTATCGCATCATCAAGAACTTCAAGGAGAGAGGTTCCATTGTTGCCAAAAAGGCTCCAGGGCACCCAAGAAAGACCAGCAAGCGCCAGGACCATCTCTTAAAAGTGTTTCAGCTGCGGGATTGGACTACCAGCAGTGCAGGGTTTGCTCAGGAATGGCAGCAGGCAGGTGTGAGTGCATCTGCACGCACTGTGAGACTGAGACTCTTGGAGCAAGGCCTGGTCTCAAGGAGGGCAGCAAAGAAGCTGGGACAGACTGATATTCTGCAAAAGTTACAGGGAGTAGACTGCTGAGGACTGGGGTAAAGTAATTTTCTCTGATGAATCCCCTTTCCGATTGTTTGGGACATCTGAAAAACAGCTTATTCAGAGAAGACGAGGTGAGCGCTACCACCAGTCTTGTCTCATGCCAACTGTAAAGCATCCTGAAACCATTCATGTGTGGGGTTGCTTCTCAGCCAAGGGAATCGGCTCTCTCACAGTCTTGCCTAAAAACACAGCCATGAATAAAGAATAGTACCAGAATGTCCTCCGAGAGCAACTTCTCCCAACCATCCAAGAGCAGTTTGGTGATCAACAATGCCTTTTCCAGCATGATGGAGCACCTTGCCATAAAGCAAAGGTGATAACTACATGGCTCAGGGAACAAAACATAGAGATTTTGGGTCCATAGCCTGGAAACTCCCCAGATCTTAATCCCATTGAGAACTTGTGGTCAATCATCAAGAGACGGGTGGACAAACAAAAACCTACACATTCTGACAAAATGCAAGCATTGATTGTGCAAGAATGGACTGCTATCAGTCAGCATTTGGTCCAGAATTTGATTGAGAGCATGCCAGGGAGAATTGCAGAGGTCCTGAAGAAGAAGGGTCAACACTGCAAATATTGACTTGCTGCATTAACTCATTCTAACGGTCAATAAAAGCTTTTGTTACTCATAATATGATTATAATTATATTTCTGTATGTGATAAAAACATCTGACAAACACACATAAAACCCAGAAGGTAGCAGTTCATGTGGAAATATAATATTTGTGTCATTCTCAAAACGTTTGGCCATGACTGTACATAAACCCGACCTCCAGGAGCGCAGGGGTTTTATACCTCAAATGGAAGCGAGGGGTCGGGACAGGATTAAAGAGAAGACCAGATAGAACCTCCGATATTTAAATCTGTTTTCATTATTTAGAACGTTGCTGGACTCATCCCATTATCTTCTGCCTAATCCACTACGAGCATGGTGGGGGAGGGTTGGTTCTCCAAACCCATTCAGCTGGCAGATACAACCATGAGATAGACCCTTTACCCTCAGTGCTCCAAGGGGGCGCTGTATCAACCCTATAACCTCATGTAACCTCAGTTCTAGACTTCATGTACGTTCTTATCCACCATGCCATTGGTGCAGGACTGATATGGAACCCCCAATCTGGCCCTCCACCCACCAGACAATACCAGTTGTGTATCCGGAGTCCAGGCAGATGGGAGGGACCTTCTACGGCTCAGGCGTCTCGGCTGCCAACAACATGATTGCCCCCTGAATTTAATTTAAATTTGTTTTCATTATTTAGAATGTTTCTGGACTCATCCCATTATCTTCTGCCTAATCCTATATGAGGATCATGGGGGAGGGGAGGTTCTCCAAGCCCATCCAGCTGGCAGATACAACCACGAGATAGACCCTTTACCCTCAGTGCTCCAAGGGGGTGCTGTATCAACCCTATAACCTCATGTAACTTCATTTCTATACTCTGTGTTCAATGTTACCCTCTATGCCATTGGTGCAGCACTGATATGGAATCCCCAATCTGGCCCTCCACCCACCAGACAATGCCAGTTGTGTATCCGGGGTCCAGGCAGATGGGAGGGACGAGGGGGCTCCAAGGGGACAAGGGGGTGCTGTATTAACCCTATAACCTCATGTAACAAGTTAGTGTAACTAGTGTAACTCTAGACTTCATCTACGTTGTTACCCTCCATACCATTGGTACAGCACTGATATGGAACCCCCAATGTGGCCCTCCACCCACCAGACAATGCTGGGGTGTATCCAGGATTATAACAGATGGGAGGGACCTGCCAGCTGGCAGAGTAACATAGACCCTTTACACTCAATGCTTCAAGGGGGCACTGTATCAACCCTATAACCTCATGTAACTTCAGTTCTAGACTTAATGTACCTTCTTACCCTCCATGCCATTGGTTCAACACTGATATGGAACCCGCAATCTGGCCCTCCACCCACCAGACAATGCCAAGTTGAGTATTCGGGGTCCATGCAGATGGTAGGGACAAGGGGGCTCCAAGGGGGCACTGCATTAACCTCATGTACCTTCTGTTCTAGACTTCATGTACGTTCTTACCCTTCACACCATTGTTTCAGCACTGATACGGAGGGTAAGAACGTACTTGAAGTCTACAACAGAAGGTACATTCTTACCCTTCATGCCATTCATTCAGCACTGATATGGAACCCCCAATCTGGCCCTCCATCCATCAGACAATGCCAGGGTGTATTCAGGGTCCAGGCAGATGGGAGGGACGAGAGGGCACCAAGGGGGCAAGGGGGTGCTGTATCAAACCTATAACCTTATGTAACTAGTGTAACTCAGTTCTAGACTTCATGTACGTTCTTACCCTTCACGCCATTGGTTCAGCACTGATATGGAGGGTAAGAACGTACTTGAAGTCTACAACAGAAGGTACATTCTTACCCTCCATGCCATTGGTTCAGCACCGATATGGAACCCCCAATCTGGCCCTCCACCCACCAGACAATGCCGGGGTGTCTCCGGGTGTGTTCTGCAGCCCAGGCTCGGTTCGGCTCTCGGCTGCCGTCCTGCTCGTGAACCCCGAGTGTTATTCAGCATTCAACGAACTCCAACCTGACAGTCCCATCAGCGCGGTTCCGTAAGCAGAATGGCGTCCACACCGCAGGGTGGATTAACGTTCTAAAGCTGATAGGACCAACAGTCTCCCGACTTCCTCATCAAACGGCGGAACGCTCGAGAACCGATCAAACGGGTTTAGGATGACACGACCGAAAGTAGTCCTGATTCCCACTGATGCAACACTCAGCAAGAGTGTGTGTGTGTGTGTGTGTGGAGGACACATCAGGTGGGACATGAGGAAGTCAGAGTTCTCATGTTCTCCAGGATTCAGGCCTGAGGAGACACAGGTGACTCCACATAAAACTCTAATAACATTTTATTTCCTGAGGTTCTTTCATCCATTTGTGTGTGTGTGTGTAAGTGTGTGTGTATGTGTGAGTGTGTATGTGTGTGAGTGAGTGTGTGTGTGTGTGTGTGAGTGTGTGTTTTTGTGAGTGTGTGTGTGTGTGTGAGCGTGTGTGTGAGTGTGTATTTGTGTGTGTGTGTGTGTGTGTGTGTGTGAGGAACACCTCCACACTCCGGAGGTTAAGGTCCTCCTGTCCTACGTCCTCTCGTTCTCCTGGTTCCCTCGAGAACCTTTAACCTGAATTGGGTGGATGTTATTTACTGAGGTTCTCAGCTTCAGCTCCCTCCCACAGCCCCAAGATGTGCTCTGGGATTCCGGGGGGTTCTCCATGCCCATCCATGGGGGAGTGTTTTTGGTGTGCACACAAACACACACACACACACACACACACACAAACATATACACATTTTATAAGAGCAATTTGGAGCAACCAATTCACCTCGAATCTATGATTTTCGATTCTTTGATTTTCTTGGTCTGTCCTGATCTGCCGTCATCTGTCCTGGTCTGTTGTCCTCCTCCATCCTCATCTGTCCTGATTTGCCCTAGTCTGCCGTCATCTTTCTTTCTGTCATCATCTTTCTCAGTCTGTCCTGATCTGTCCTGGTTTGCCTGGTCTTTACTGATCTGTCCTGCTCCGTCCTGATCGGGGGGGAGGGGGGGGGGGGGGGGGGGGGGGGGGGGGGGGGGGGGGGGGGGGAGGGGGGGGGGGGGGGGGGGGGGGGGGGGGGGGGGGGGGGGGGGGGGAGGGGGGGGGGGGAAGGGGGGGGGGGGGGGGGGAGAAGCGGGGGGGGGGGGGGGGAAAAAGGGGGGGGGGGGGGGGGGGGGGGGGGGGGGAGGGGGGGGGGGGGGGGGGGGGGGGGGGGGGGTGTTGACCTGCTCCATGCTGATCTGTCCTGGTCTGTTGTCCTGCTCCTTCCTGATTTGTCCTGATCCATCCTGATCTGTCCTGCTCCGTCTTGGTTTACCTGGTCTCTACTGATCTGTCCTGCTCCGTCCTGATCAGTTGACCTGCTCCGTTCTGCTCCGTGCTGATCTCTCCTGGTCTATTGTCCTGCTCCGTCCTGCTTTGTCCTGAACCTTCCTGATTTGTTCTGTTTTGTCCTGATCTGTTGTCCTGCTCTGTCCTGATTTGTCCTGACCCTTCCTGATTTGTCCTGCTCTGTCCTGCTGCGTCCTGGTCTGACAATCCATCGCTGGCGACACACTCACTCACTCACCCACACAGACACACACACTCTATATGGGGCAATTTAGAGCAAGCAATTCTCCTTGAATCCATGTTTTTGGACTGTGGTACGAAACAGGAGAACCCAAATGAAACCCACAAGGACACAGGAAGAACCTGCAAACTCCACCCAGATCTCCACCCAGGTACCGTGACACCCCCTATAGGCATGAACCCCGCCAGCGCAGGTCCTCTAACTCAGGAAGCAGCGAGAACGGAACGGCTTTTCAACTGAAGACCAGAGCAGATATGCAGAACGTAGAACCCGTAGAACCGTAAGGAACCGAGGACCCGCTGCTGTTCAGCTCGTTTAGTGGAAGTCATTAGTCTTTTCGGTACATATTTTATTCACAGCATTCGGAAACCGAGTCACATCTATTTCCCGGCGCTGGAGAACGGGCGGGCAGGTGGGTGAGCGGGCGGGCGGGCGAGGGAGAGAGAGGGAGAACATCGGCGGCGGTGCGAGGAGATCAATGCTCGCTCTGTCCGTGTTTTGACAAGCTGGACTATCACGCCTCCTTCCAAATGTCAAGTGCTGTTCTTTTGCCGTTATCTGCCGGGGCATATTGAACCACCCCCCCGGCTTGGGGGAGTTGGACAAAGTGGCAACACCTGGGGACGGACATGCCGCTACCTGCCGTCCATGCAACGTTTGCTTTCGGATTTCGATCGGTTCTCCGGAGGCTTGACATTTTATAATCGACTTTATTTATATATTTATTTATTTATTTAGCAGGCAGCACGGTGGCTTAGTGGTTTAGCATGTTCTCCTCTCAGTGCTAGGGTCTCCCGGTTCGAATTCCAAACTGGGTGGAGTTTGCATGTTCTCCCCGTGTCCGCATGGGTTTCCTCCGGGTTCTCCGGTTTCCTCCCACAGTCCAATCACACTCTATATGGGGCAATTTGGAGAACTCAATTGACTTGATTCATGTTTTTGGACTGTGGGAGGAAACCGGAGAACCCGGAGGAAACCCACGCAGACACGGGGAGAACACGCAAACTCCACCCAGATTGGGATTCGAACATGGAGCCCCGGGGCTGAACATGGAGCCCCGGGGCTGAGAGGAGAACATGCTAACCACCAAGCCACCGTCCCGCCGATGTCATACGTTATGCAATGCTTATATTAATGTGACCACAAGTGTGTGTGTGTGTGTGTGTGTGTGATGTTATGTTGTTATTCCAAAGGATTTTCCTCGGACACTTGAACCTCACCTAATTACTTCTTTAACCTTGTGTGTGTGTGTGCCTGTGTGAGTGTGTGTGTGTGTGTGTGTGTCCATGTTCCGAATATAAAGCGGTGCTTGATAATTAGGGATTACCTTGGTAATATCCAGGCGGCTGATGCAGCACGATTAACCGGGATAATAAGCCATTGTTTCAGCCCTAAACGCTTGGTTGCCATGGCGACGGCGGGATGGGCCATCGCCATGTGTGTGTGTGTGTGTGTGTGTGTGTGTGTGTGATTGGCGCCCTGTCCTGGCTGTATCTGCCCAGCGCCCCGGACGTCTTCAATGGATGGCATGGAGAACCCCCATCCCGTGATCTTAGTAGGGAAAGATAAATTAACTATTTTATCATTTAAGGGGCGGCACGGTGGCTTAGTGGTTGGCATGTTCTCCTCTCAGCTCTAGGGATTCTCGGTTCGAATCCTATGTCCCATGCCCATGAGTTTCCATGTCCTCCCCGTGTCCATGTGGGTTTCCTCCAGGTTCTCCGGTTTTCCGTCCCACAGTCCAAAAACATGGATCAAGGTCAATTGAATTCTACAAATTGCCCCATATAGAGTGTGTGTGTGTGTGTGTGTGTGTGTGTGTGTGCCCAGTGATAGATTGCCCTCTATACTGGGTGTAGCTGCCAAGCGCCCAAAACATTCTCCCCAGGATGGGCATGGGGAACCCTGGGGAACCCTCCCCCCCACGACCCTAGTAGAGGATAAAGCGATGGATGGATTTAATCATTTACTGTCTCTGCATTTTAAAGGGGAATTATTTTAAGGTGGCGTCGTGGTCAGCACGTCTGCCTCTCAGCGCTGGGGATCTGGGTTCGAATCCCGATCTGGGTGCTTTCCTCTTTCCTCCCGCAGTCCAAAAACATGGATTCAAGCTTAACTGACGGCTCTATATTTCCCCAATCCAAATTGCCCCATATAGTGGTGTGTGTGTGTGTGTGTGTGTGTGTGTGAATGAGTATGTGTCCAGTGATGGATTGGTGTCCTGTCCTGGGTGTGTCTCCCAAAACTTTCCTGGATGGGCATAAACCCCCCCCATCCCCCCCACGACCCGAATAGATGATACTGGTTGTCTGATGATACTGGAGTCGCGAAGAAACCGCATAGAACCACGTGGAACCGCGTAGAACCACGTCTCCGCTGAGGAAGCGATTAACGGCGGCCACGGCTGACCTACAATCAGAGGGAATGAGACGCGGCCTGGGCGGATTGGGATTGGGATTGGGATATAG
This sequence comes from Corydoras sp. C115, assembly GCA_019802505.1. NCBI lineage: Eukaryota > Metazoa > Chordata > Actinopteri > Siluriformes > Callichthyidae > Corydoras > Corydoras sp. C115. The sequence continues at coordinate 160,658 of JAFMOC010000310.1, read as the reverse complement.
ATTTCATTAGAATAATGGCGGCCCGTAATCCGGACGACGGCATTCTGTGTTCCGTGTTTGTTCCGTGCGTCCGAGCTTAGATGAACAGTCTGATCAGGATAACGAGGAGATTACACGCCTAACGAAGCCTCCTCAGAGGATTACCGCGAGGTCACGCGAGGTCCAATGCGCCTCCTACATGAAATCAATTCCTCCCGCAGATAAAGCGCCATTTCATAATGAATCCATTCAGAGCGAGCATTATGGGATGGAATCCGGATGGAGGTCGCTCGGGCGCATAAACACGAAAACAATCCGCCTGGCAACGTGCACACTGGCCACTTTATTAGGGACAGTACCGTGGAGTTCCATTCTGTAGTCAATATGGAGTCTCTATATAGGGTTCATAATATCCCAGCGACCAATCACAGCCTTCGATTTCAACCATAGGTGAAGGTGGTGTACTGGTTAGCGCGCTCAGCGCTGAGGATCCAGATTTGAATCCCGATCTGGGTGGAGTTGGCAAGTTCTCCCCGTCTCTGCGTGGGTTTCCTCCGGGTTCTCCAGTTTCCTCCCACAGTCCAAAAACATGAATTCAAGGTCAATTGAATTCTCTAAATTGCCCCATATAGAGTTTGTCTGTGTGAATGAGTGTGTGCCCAGTGATAGATTGCCCCCCTGTCCTGGGTGTAGCTGCCCAGCGACCGAAACGTTCTCCCCTGGATGGTCATGGGGAACCCTGGGGAACCCTCCCCCCCACGACCCTGGTAGAGCATAAAGCGGAAGATAATGAATGAATGGATGGATGGGTGGATATTTATTTTAAGGTGGTTTAGTGGTTAGTACTAAGACACTGAGGATCCAGGTTCGAATCCCGATCTGCAAGTTCTCCACATGTCCGTGTGGGTTTCCACTGGTTCTCAGGTTTCCTCCCACAGTCCAAAAACATGGATCCAAGGTTAAACAGTGGCTCTAAATCCCCAATCTAAATTTCCCCTATATAGTGTGTGTGAATATAGTGTGTATAGTGTGTTATCCTCTATTAGGGTCGCGGGGGGTGGGGGGGGTCCCCATGATAATCCAGGGAAGAACGTTTGAGGCGCTGGGCAGATACACCCAGGACAGTACGCCAATCTATCACTGGACACACACTCACTCACACAAACACACACTATATGGGGCAATTTGGAGAATTCAATTGACTTGATCCATGTTTTTGGACTGTGGGAGGAAACCGAAGAGCCCGGAGGAAACCCACGTGGACACGGAGAGGACATGGAAACTCCACCCAGATCTGGATTCGAACCGGGAATCCCTAGAGCTGAGAGGAGAACATGCCAACCACTACAGCACTGTCCCACTGTCCCGGCGATGTCATATGTTATGCAGTGCCCGGTCGTCTGTATAAACAAGGTTGTCGGTCTGAGGTTGCTGCTTTCGACGTGAGCCGATTCGAGGTGAAGGAGACAGAAGATGTCCTGTGGCGCTTTAAACCTCAGATCTATGAGTTCTGATCCGGAACCTTTGGCGCTGAACCGTTTGGCAGCGGGACGTGTCGAGGATGAGGAGGTCTGACCCGTAGTTAAACGAGGTCTTGTGAGGACGGCTGTGATCCCGTCACCTTCCCTCAAGCAAAACAGAGTCCAGGCCCCGTGTCTGATCTCTGAAGCGCTCTAATAAGTCCAACCTTTAATTAAACGGCACCAAACAGAGCTCTGCAAACGAGGAAGGTCACGCAGCGTACAACCGCCAGCTTCCTGCAGGTGTCACTGTTACAGACCAAAAGTATGAGGACGCCCGACCAGCGCCCCTCAAAACTCTGCAGACCCCTAAATGGATGCATCCACTGCTGTGATTTACAGGATAGTGTGTGTAAAGTACAGTGTGTACAATGTGTGTAAAATATGTATATAGTGTCTGTATAGTGTGTACAGTGTGTATAGTGTTTATACAGTGTGTAAAATGTGTGTGTAAAGGGTGTGGAAAATGTGTATACAGTGTGTGGAAAGTGTGTGTGTAGTGTGTACAATGTGTGTATATTATGTATAGTGTGTGTACAGTGTGTGTATAGTGTGTGTACAGTGTGACAGTGTGTACAGTGTGTGTACAGTGTGTGTACAGTGTGTACAGTTTGACAACGTGTGTACAGTGTGTGTACAGTGTGTGTACAGTGTGTGTACATTGTGACAATGTGTGTACAGTGTGTGTATAGTGTATAAAGTGTGTATAGTGTGTACACTGAGTGTACAGTGTGTACAATGTGTGTACAGTGTGTACAATGTGTTTATAGTGTGTGCATAGTGTGTATAGTTTGTGCATAGTGTGTCCAGTGTGCGTACAGAGTGTGTAAAATGTGTACAGTGTGTGTACAGTGTATACAATGTGTGTATGGTGTGTGTATAGTGTGTACACTGAGTGTTCAGTGTGTACAATGTGTGTGAAGTGTGTGTATAGTGCGTGTACAGTGTGCGTGAAGTGTGTGTATTGTGTGTACAGTGTGGGCACAGTGTGTAAAATGTGTGTACAATGTGTGTATAATGTGTACAGTGTGTGTATAGTGTGTACAGTGTGTGTAAATTATGTGTATTGTGTGTGTACAGTGTGTACAATGTGTGTACAATGTGTGTACAGTATGTGTATAATGTGTACAGTGTGTGTATAGTGTGTGTAAAATGTGTACAGTGTGTATAGTGTGTAGACTGATTGTATGGTGTGTACAGTGTGTACAATGTGTGTACAGTGTGTGTAAAGTGTGTAACACCACCCCTTCCCTCTCCACACACACACACACACACACACACACACACACACACTCACACACAAACACACTCCATCAAGAAAGTTGGAAGCATGCGGTTGCTTAAAATAACAAGGTGTTTAATTTTATGCACATAGCTAATTAAATAAAGGATGCATGTCCTCAAACTTCTGGTCATGTGACCGAGCAGAGTTCTGTATGTCTTTGTAATTAAATCAGGTCATTAAGTTCTGCGAGCCCCGTTGTTAACAAACGAGCCTCTGAACGTAAACACACAACGGCGTCCAAAATACAAAACAATAAAGCAAGCGCACCCGAGCGGAACCCGGCGGAACCCAACAGAACCTGACAGACTCGCTGTCCGCTGCGAGATGGATCCTCTCACGAGGCCGATGCTGTAAGACCTCTGCAATCCCCCCAAAAACGTACTCCCCCCCCCCACCGCCTTTCCACGCCAACTCCCCGGTCGTACCGAGGAGGCGGGGCTCGGAACACCGACCCAAAGTCGTCCAGCGGTGGAACGGCATCCGGCGGCGGCGGCGTTTAATTAGCTCCGTCTCCCGTCCAGCTGGCAGGACGGCCGGCCGCTGGTCCGCCACGCCATCCAAAATCCGGCCGAGAGAGCGGCGGGGGTGGAGTTAGAGGATCCGGGACTGTGCTGCTTCAGCACAACCTCGGTGCCCTGCCTCGCCCCGCCCCATCCCCCTCCACCCCCCCCCCCCCCCCACTGGGAAGAGCGAGGAGGCTGAGCTTGAAAGACAGAAGAAAGGAGGAGAGGAAAGTGCTGACCACTGGCTTTTCCCTTTGATCTGTCGCTCACACGCCGGACGGTCGACGTGCCCTGCCGTCCGCCCCACCGTCCTGCCCCACCCCGCCCCGCCCCCCCCGACAGCCCGTCAGTTATGCTGTGCACTCTGTTCAAACCTGTGTCTTTGTTGCTGTTGTTGTTTAAATGCAGGATTTACGGTTCTGCTGGAGAACATCACGGTGGGGAACCGATGATGATCTCACCAACGAGTTTAACAAGGCCCGGTGTAATTAATCAGAGGTTTGAAGTGGACCAGGGGCGGGGCTTCGCGTTAGTCAACGGGAGACGCTCATGTGCCTGTAACTTTGCAGAACCAGGACGTATCAGGATGGAGCAAACGGAACAGGACAGAAAGGAACAAAACAGGACGGAACAAGTCTGAGCAGGACAGAGCAGGATGGACAAGGATGGACAAGGACGGAGCAGGACAGAAAATACAGAATAGGACAGAACCAGGACAGAACAGGATGGAGCTGGATGGCCCGGGACAGAACACGATAGACCGGGACAGAGCAGGACGGACAAGGACTGAACCAGGACGGAACAGGATGGAGCAGGACAGAGTATACAGACCAGGGCAGAACAGAACGGACAAGCATGGAACCAGGACGGAACCAGGACGGAGCAGGATGAACCGGGAAAGGAACATCACGGACAAGGATGGAACCGGGACGGAACAGGACAGAAAATACAGACCAGGACAGACCGGGACAGAACAGCACAGAGCAGGATGGCCCAGGACAGAACAGGATGGACAAGGATAGAACCAGGACAGAACCAGGAGAGAACAGGACAGATCAGGACAGAGAATACAGACCAGGACGGAGCAGGACAGAACCAGGACAGAACAGGATGGAGCTGGATGGCCCGGGACAGAACACAATATACCGGGACAGAGCAGGACAGAGCAGGATGGACCAGTACAGAACAGGATGGACAAGCATGGACCAGGACAGAACCAGGATGGAGTATACAGACCAGGATGGACCAGGACAGAACAGGACGGTCAAGAATGGAACCAGGACGGAGCAGGACCGGAAATACAGACCAGGACAGACAGGGACAGAACAGGAAAGAGCAGGACCAAGAATACAGACCAGGACAGAGCAGGACAGAACAAGAAAGATGATGACAGATCAGGTGAGAGCAAGATGGACCGGGACAGGCCAGGACAGATTAGGACAGAGTTGGACAGCTGATTTGGATGTGAGACCACACCCCTCCCTTCAGGCCAGATGATGATGATGATGATAATGATGAAGAGCTTTGCTTTGCTTTTCTCTCGAACAGGAGTAGCAGCAGGGTGGAGAACCGAGTTCTGCGCTCAGAACCCACTCAGGATCCGTGATCGGGGCGAGTCGTTCAGGTGGAGCAGTAAGCGCAGCAGTTAATCACTCCACAAGAGGGCACTCCACCCATTACTCATCATGATAAATAATGTACCTTAACACACACACACACACAAACACACACATTAACACATACACAAACATACTCACAGAGACATACACACACACACGCTCACTCACACACTCACACAAACACTCACACACACACTCACACATTCACACATACACAAACACACTCACAGAGACATACACACACTCACACAAACACTCACACACACATTCACACATACACAAACACACTCACAGAGACATTCACACACACACTCACTCACACAAACACTCACACATACACACACACACTCACATACACTCACACAAACACTCACACACACACATACTCACATTCACACACTCACACACACACACACACACACACTCACTCACACTCACTCACATACACACACACACAAACACTCACACACACACAAATACACTCACATACACACTCACAAACACTCACTCACACACACACACACACTCACATACACATACACACACAAATACACTCACATACACATACTGTACACCCACATACACACACAATCACACACACAATCACACACACGCAAATACATACACACACACACAGTCTCTCTCTCACACACACACAATCACACACACGCAAATACATACACTCACACACACACACGCAAATACATACACACACACACACACACACACACACACACACACACACACACACACACACACACAGGGAATGAATCAAACAGACAGACTGGCTGTCTGCTGAATGTGGGAGGGCCTTTAAAGCACCAGAGAACATCTCCAGGGCACACACTCTCTCTCTCTCTCTCTCTCTCTCTCTCTCTTTTAATCTCTCTCTCTCTTTCATTTAATCTCTCTCGCTCTCTCTCGCTTTCTTTCTCTCAAGTCGACACAAACATATCAGGAACTTAATATACGAATGCATTTGGCGCAGAAACGCCGCGAGCGAACATGCAGTCTGAGTTCCATGTCATCAAAGACACAACGTTCTCCATTATACAGATACCATCCATCAAGTAACCATAGAAACCCGGCGAAGGTGGAGGAAGCAGTTCGAGGGTTCTGGCAAAACCCTGGTTACTTCAGCCAGACGGGTCCATGGATTGGTTAGACACTTTATTGGGTTCTCTACACACAATGTCCATTCCATAGGGTCCATGTCGCAGAGTGGACAATCCTCCACCACCCTAATAGAACCTACTCTGTGCTGGTCCTGTGATTCCGCTGGGGGCCCAGATATGGCTGCGTTATGGTATAGATAAGTCAACATCCACCCTTTTGGCTCTACACGTCGTCGCCGCAATGTCCTTATAAGGTAATGGGGTGCAAATATTTTTTGGGGGGATGGAATTTCACCAGGGGGCGCTACACAGGCGACAACCTGCATCTGTTTACACCGGATGCCTGTTTAACCAAGACTAAAGGACCTGGAGAACATAAAGGTCTGAGGTGCGATTCCCAGTGGGGTGATCACAGGTGTGGAGTCTGCATGTCCTCCCTGTGCCTTTTGGGGTTCTCCAGGGTAGCCCAGTAGAAGGGTTGGAAAGGTCCAAAGGGTGCATCGACTACTGCTACAGCGCGAGGACGCAAGGATGAGGATGCAAGGAGGAGGACGCGAAGACATGTGGTTCTCCTTAAGATGCACGTTGATCTCCCAAGTTTGTCTTTTTTAATGTATGACGTCATTCGTACCATAGTTCTTGCGTACGACCTTCTCTGCTTGCTCACAGATGCCTGTTTAACCAGGACTAAAGAACGTGGAGAAAATAAAGGTCTTGGGTGCGATTCCTTGGGGGTGTCTGCATGTCTTCCCTGTGCCTTGTGGGGTTCTCTGGGGCAGTTTTATAGGAGGGTTAAGAAGGGCCAAAGGGTGCATCAACTACTGTTACAGCGCGATGACACGAGGACGCTCCTTACGATGCACTTTGATCTCCCGAGTTTGTCTTCTTTAATGTATGATGTCATTCGTACCGTAGTTCTTGCGTACAACCTTTTCTGCTTGCTTTTATTTCCACTGCCATCTAGAGGCCGGGTTTGTACTCGCACTCTGGCACTCAGGACATTTGAAATGGTGGCTGCGGATCCCGTGAGCCGTCCCAGCGCCGTGTCCACGCCTGTTCAGCCTCATTAAACTATCCATTACACCCGCGTCGGATGTCGTCTGCATCAGCACCAGCTCAGCATTATGTTTACGCCAGTTATTGAACACGAATATCCCATTTTATTACGGAAATTGAGTGCAGAACAAACAAAAAAACGTCGAGTTTGCTGCGTCATTCCCAACGTTCCGAATGGAATGCTCGACGTTCTATTCCCTCAGAACCTATTTATTTAAAATATCTGGACTTTGGTAGAAATATAACTTCACGTTCTTAAAAGAAGCAGTATTTTAATAAAGCCTGCCTTATAGCCAGAGTGTCATCACAGAATGACATCGCAACATCGTTCTTAATGAACTGCTCATTACACTTACACTACAGGAGGTCATTGTGTTATCCAAAGTGAGGTATATGATTCCTGAGGTCCGGAGTTGGATTCGACGAGGGTTCAGGACCATGGACAAGGCCCGACTCTGGGAACAAGAATAGACTTGGGATTTGAACCCACAACCCTGATATATAAAATATTGTATTCCCTGGCCTTATCAACACTCATCAACATGACATCAACACTTCAGTGGTCGGTCGTCCTTAACGAACTACTCATTACACTTACACTACCTGAGGTTATTGTGTCGATACCGTTATCCAATGTGAGGTACATGTAAAGCGTCCTGATGTCCGGACTCAGATTCCAGGTTCAGGACCATCCACAAGGAGGGTTTAGGACCATCCACAAGACCCAACTCTGGGACCGTTAACAGATTTGGGATTTGAATCCATAACCCTGATATATGAAATATTGCAGCGATCACAACGATACTGCATGCATCTATAAGTCCAACTCGAGTTGTATTGTCGAGGGTTCAGGACCATGGACAAGGACCGACTCTGGGAACAAGAATAGACGTGGGATTTGAACCCACAACCCTATAAAAAGAAACTATTTTTTAAGAAAGCCCGCCTTGGACCCAGAGTGTCATCACAGAATGACATCACCACTTTAGTGGTCGGTCGTCCTTAACGAACTGCTCATTACACTTACACTACATGAGGTCATTGTGTCGATACCGTTATCCAAAGTAAGGAACATGTAAAGCGTCCTGAGATCCGGACTCAGATTCCAGGTTCAGGACCATCCACAAGGAGGGTTTAGGACCATCCACAAGACCCGACTCTGGGACCGTTAACAGATTTGGGATTTGAATCCATAACCCTGATATATGAAATATTGCAGCGATCACAACGATACTGCATGCATCTATAAGTCCAACTCGAGTTGTATTGTCTGCGGTATATTTCGTATTCACGGCATGCTAATGATTCGGGGAAATCATGAAGTGCTTTCTAATTGAGCTAATGTTCCTTTTGTGAGCCATTAATGCGGCGCATTGGTGTAAATAACGTCTTACGCCGGCGAGTCGTTCATCATAGTTTGTTTAAATATAGACGGAGATGTTTGTCCTGGGAGAAGCCGCAAGAGCGCCATTCTGTGGATGAGGATGAATGATAGCCGTCATTAAGAGCCTTGACCGGTGGTTCCCCTCAATTGACATCGAGTACTTTGTTTGTTCCGAGTTCTCCTTTTCAGGAGAGGTAACGAGGTAGTGGGTTAGTGAGGCAGTGGCATAGCGACATAGTGAGGTACTGAGTTAGTGATGTGCTATGGTAGTGAGGTGCCGAGTTACTGGAGTAGAGGGGTAGTGAGGTAGTTAGGTACTTAGGTATCAAGTTGCAAAGAAGCTGAGGTAGTGGGGTAGTGAGATAATTAGGTAGTAGGGTAGTGAGGTACAGAAGCACCGAGGTAGTTAGGTACTGAGGTAGCGACAGAGCGAGGTACTCAGGGAGTGAGGCAGTGAGTAATGAGACAGTGGGCTAGTGAGGTAGCAAGGTACTGAGGTAGTTAGGCATTAATGTAGTGGGTTCTGAGGTAGTTAGGTACTAAGATATTGAGATAGTGAGGTACTGAGGAAGCAAGGTACAGAGGTAGTGAGGTATTAAGCTAGTGAGGTAGTGAGATAGTGAGGAAGCATGGTACAGAGGTAGTGATGTACTGAGGTACTTTGATAGTAAGGTACTGAGGTAGTTTGATAGAGAGATGCTGTGGTAGTTTGCTAGCAATGTAGTAAGGTACTGAGGAAGTGAGGTGCTGAGATAGTGAGGTACTAAGGTATTAAGCTTGTGAGATAGCAAGGAAGCAACGTACAGAGGTAGTGAGGTACTGAGGTACTTTGATCATGAGGTACTGAGTTAGTTTGGTAGCAACGTAGTACGGTACTGAGGTAGTGAGGTATTAAGCTTGTGAGGTACTTTGATAGTGAGGTACCGAGGTAGTTTGATAGTGAGGTGCTGAGATAGCAAGGTACTGAGGTAGTGATGTATTAAGCTAGTGAGGTAGTGAGATAGTGAGGAAGCAAGGTACAGAGGTAATGAGGTACTGTGGTAGTTTTATCGTGAGGTACTGAGGTAGTTTGGTAGCAACATAGTAAGGTACTGAGGTAGTGAGGTATTAAGCTAGTGAGGTACTTTGATAGTGAGGTACCGAGGTAGTTTGATAGTGAGGTAGTGAGGTGCTGAGATAGTGAGGTACTGAGGTATTAAGCTAGTGAGGTAGTGAGGAAGCAAGGTACAGAGGTAGGTAGGTACTCAGGTAGACTGATAGTGAGGTAGTGAGGTACTGAGTTAGTTTGGTAGCAACAAAGTGAGGTACTGAGGTAGTGAGGGCCAGAGATAGCGAGGTACTGAGGTAGTGAGGGCCAGAGATAGCGAGGTACTGAGGTTGTAATACCACAACGGTTATAATGCCTCATAAACAACGGCTTCCACAACTTCTAAAATCGTAAACAGCGGTTGCCATAACTACAATAATTCCTCTTACCTAAAACAAAAACAAAGTCCTAAAACAACAGTTTCCAAAACTTCCTAATTAGTGATTTACGGTAATCCCTCACAAAGCACCCCCCCCTACGGGTTCTAATCCCACATAAACAAAGCCTTTAATGATGAAAGGAACAAAGCAATGTCCACGGTTTGGTTCTAATCTGATTAGCGGTCTGATGATGATGAAGATGAAGATGATGATGATGATGATGATGATGATGTAATCTCATGTTGATGTCAGAGGCTGCACAGCGTGGATTAAACCTCTCGTTTTGAAGCTCTGATGCATTATGATCAGACACAGAGGGATCATCTCAAACGTTCCGTTTAAATCCGACGTGTTTTTGTTTTTAATATTATTTATTATTATTATTTTTTTTTTTTAAGTTTAAAGAACAGAACGAAACCTCAGAACATGAACCCGCGGGTCAGCTTCATTTACTGCACCAACACACCGTCTACTAATTCTGTAATCCCATAGACATAGAGACACATACACACACACACACACACACACACACACACACACACACTCACACACAAACATACACACACACACACACACACACACACACACACACACACACACACACACACACACACACACACACACACACACGGACACACACACAGACACACACACAGTGAAGCTTTATAAATGTTACAGCGTTTCCTCTGAGACAATAAGATCACAGCTTCAGACTTTTGTTTGTTTTTTGAGAGAGAGAGTGTGAGCGAGAGCGAGAGAGAGAATCATGTATGAGAGAGAGAGTAAGAGAGAAAGAGAAAATCATGTGAGAGAGAAAAAGAGAGAGAGAATCAGGTGCAAGAGAAATAATTATGAGAGAGAAAGAGAGAGAGAATCAGATGGGAGAGAGAGAATGTTATGAGCAAGAGAGATAAAGAGAGAATCATAAAAGAGAATGTAATGAGAGAGAGAATGTTATGAGAGAGAGAGATAGAATGTAATGCGAGAATGTAATCTAAGAGAGAGAGAGAGAATATTATGTGAGAGAGAGAGAATGTAATGAAAGAGTTAGAGAGAGTGAGAAAATTATGTGAGAGAGAGAATGTTATGTGAGAGAGAGAATGTTATGAGAGAGAGAATGTCATGAGAGAGAGAATGTTATATGAGAGAGAGAATGTTATGTGAGAGAGAATGATATGTGAGAGAGAGAATGTTATGAGAGAGAGAGAGAATGTTATGTGAGAGAGAGAATGTTATGAGAGAGAGAATGTTATGTGAGAGAGAGAATGTTATGAGAGAGAGAGAATGTTATGTGAGAGAGAGAATGTCATGTGAGAGAGAGAGAATGTTATGAGGGAGAGAGAGAATGTTATGTGAGAGAGAGAATGTTATGTGAGAGAGAGAGAATGTTATGAGAGAGAGGATGTTATGAGAGAGAGAGAGAATGTTATGTGAGAGAGAGAATGTTATGTGTGAGAGAGAGAGAATGTTATGAGGGAGAGAGAGAATGTTATGTGAGAGAGAATGTTATGTGAGAGAGAGAGAATGTTATGAGAGAGAGGATGTTATGAGAGAGAGAGTGAATGTTATGTGAGAGAGAGTATGTTATGTGTGTGAGAGAGAGAGAATGTTATGAGAGAGAGAATGTTATGTGAGAGAGAGAATGTTATGAGAGAGAGAGAATGTTATGAGAGAGAGAGAATGTTATGTGAGAGAGAGAGAATGTTATGAGAGAGAGAGAGAATGTTATGAGCGATAGAGAGAATGTTATGAGAGAGAGAGAGAATGTTATGAGAGAGAGAGAAAATGTTATGAGAGAGAGAGAGAATGTTATGAGAGAGAGAGAGAATGTTATGTGAGAGAGAGATAATTTTATGTGAGAGAGAGAGCAGCAGAGGAACAAAGCAGGTGGATGCAGTAACAGATGCGTGGCTGTAGAGATGGATGCGAATGCAGATGGACTGAGAGCTGAAGGCAGAGCTAAATCAATAGATGGAGGAGATGTGAATGGATGTGATTTAAACAGATAAACAAAGAGGTGGAGCAAAAACAACCCCACAAAGCAAAGAACATCTGCAGGAATCAATGGTTGGATATGAGGATGGATGCAGATGTAAACAGAAGGTGAAAGAATAGATACAAAGATAAATAGGTGGAGACGGGGTGAGTGAGCACAGGGGCAGGTGGGGTGAACGGGTGGACGGTGGATGGGATGGATGCAGGGAAACATACAGAAATAATGAGGTTGGAGATTAGATGCAGTGATCATCAGATGGATGTGGAGTCCGACGCAGCGACACGGGATCAGAAGATGGATGCAGGGAAATATTCATTCATATTAATATGAATTTAATGCTTATAAATATTAAGATGGATGCAGAGATGGATGCAAAGAACAAGAGGTTAATAACGTGATGGATGATCAGATCAAAGTGTTCATTTAGAGATGAATAGATGAAAAGGGAATGGATGCTGAGATGGACGGATGGATGGATGAATGAATGGACAGATGGATGGATGGATGAATGGAGAGGTGATTGGATGGACAGATAGATAGATGGATAAATGTGTGTGTGGGTGTGTTTGTGTGTGAGTGTGTGGGTGTGTTTGTGTTTGTGTGTGTGTGTGTGTATGTGTGTGTGAGTATGTGTGTGTGGGTATGTGTAACTGTGTGTGTGTGTGAATGTGTGTGAGAGAGAAAGCGAGAGAGAGTGTGTGTGTGTGAGTGTGTGTGTGAGAGTGTGTGTGAGTGTGTATATGTGAGTATGTGTAACTGTGTGTGTGTGTGTGTGTGTGTGTGTGTGAGTAGGTGTGTTTGTGTGTGTGTGTGTGTGTGAGTATGTGTGTGTGATGGTAAATGTCATGATCATGATGAACTGCTCTTTGACTTTTTGAACAGATGGGCTGAAAGAGTGAGCAAGAGTGTGAAAGAGCTGCTCTCACAGCCTCGTCAGCATCGCCTGTTTATACACACGCACAGTTAACACCCACCCACACACACACACACACACACACACACACACACACACACACACACACAGACATACACACACACACAGACATACACACACAGAAATGATGTGGCATAAAACCCAATTATCTGTGACATGATAACAGTTGTGCTGTTAAACCAACAGGACTGAAGATTAGAGGACGCAAATGTGTAGAGTGTGAGTGTGTGTGTATGTGTGAGTGTGTGTCTGTGTGTGACTGTAAGTGTGTGTAGTAATGTAATTAGAATTATTAGAATT